>CM035303.1:59605048-59620615 GCA_020226075.1 Hydropotes inermis | reverse complement strand
ATATATATATATATATATATATATATATATATATATAAAACTGCATATGATCTAGCACTTCCAAGCTGTGACACTAATGTGAAAAATATATGTACCCCAATGTTCATTGAAGGATTGTTTACAATAATCAATATGTGGAAGTAAGTTAACTGACCATTAACAAATGAAATTTCAAATTCTAAAAGATGATGCTGTTAAAGTGGTACAGTCAATATGCCAGAAAATTTGGAAAACTCAGCAGTGGTCTCAGAACTGGAAAAGATTAATTTTCATTCCAATCCCAAAGAAAGACAATGCCAGAGAATGTTCCAACTACCAAACAATTCCACTCATTTCACACACTACAACGTAATGCTCAAAATTCTCAAAACTAAACTTCAACATTACATGAACTGAAAACTTCCAGATGTTCATGCTAGATTTAGAAAAGGCAGAGGAACCAGGGATCAAATTGGCAACATCCATTGGATCATAGAAAAAGCAAGGGGATTCTAGAGAAACACCTACTTCTGTTTCATTGACCATGCTAAAGCCTTTGATTGTGTGGATCACAACAAGCTGTGGAAAATTCTTAAAGAGATGGGAATATCAGACCCCCTTATCTGCCTCCTGAGAAATCTGCATGCAGATCAAGAAGCCAAAGATAGAACTGGACATTGAACAATGGATTGGTTCCACATTGGGAAAAGAGCACATCAAAGCAGTATATTGCCATCCTGATCATTTAACTTATACACAGAGCACATCATATGAAATACTGGGCTAGATGAAGCACAAGCTGGAATCAAGATTACCAGGATAAATATCATTAACCTAAGATATGCAGATGGCACCATCCTTATAGCAGAGAGTAAAGAAGAACTAAACAGCCTCTTGATGAGAGTGAAAGAGGAGAGTGAAAAAACTGGATTAAACCTCAACATTCAAAAAACTAAGATAATGACCTCCAGTCCTGCCATTTCAAGACAAATAGATGGGGACACAATGGAAATAGTGATACGCTTAACTTTCTTGAGCTACAAAATCACTGCAGATGGTGACTAAAGCCATGAAATTAAAAGACACTTGTGCCTTGGAAGAAAAAACATGAAAATCATAGATAGCATATTAAAAAGCAGAGACATTACCTTGCTGACAAAGGTCTGTATAGTCAAAGCTATGGTTTTTCCAGTAGTCATGTATGGATGTGTAATTTGGACCATAAAGAAAGCTGAGTACTGAAGAATTGATGCTTTTGATGTTCGAGAAAACTCTTGAAAGTCCCTTTGACTGTAAGGAGACCAAACCAGTCAATCCTAAAGAAATCATTCCTGAGTATTCATTAGGTGTACTGATGCTGAAGCTGAAGCTCCAGTACTTTTGCCACCTGATGTGAAGAACTGACTCACTGTAAAAGACCCTCATTCTGGGAAAGATTAAAGGCAGGAGAAGAAGGAGATGATAGAAGATGATATGGTTGGATGACATTGCTGACTTGATGGACATGAGTTTGAGAATGCTCCAAGTGTTAGTGATGGATAGGTAAGCCTGGAGTGCTTCAGTCCATGGGATTGCAAGGAGTTGTACACAACTGAGCAACTGAACTGAACTGAATAGGTGAGTGGATAAAGTAACTGTGATACATGTACACACGAATATATTATTTGGCCATTAAGAAAAATGCAGTTTTACCTTCTGTGACAATATGAATAGACTTGGTGGATATTATGTTGTGTAAAATAATCAGACAGAGAAAGACAAATACTGTATGTTCACTTATATTTGAGCCTAAAAAAGAAAACAAAAAATAAGAACTGAATATAAACAGTGTCAAAGATACATAGAATAAACAGGTGGCTGCCATATAGGAGGAGTATGAGGTGAGAAGATAGGTAATGGAGATTAAGAGGTGAAAACTTTTTATTCATAAAATAATTGATTCATGGATTTAAAAATGCATACTGTAGGGAATATGGTCAATAATTTGGTCAATAAGTATGTCATATCTTTGTATGGTAGCATTGTAATCAGACATCATAGTGATCATTTTTAAATGTATAGAAATATATTAAAAAAAATCTATGCTGTGTACCAGGAACCAACATAGTGTTGTAGATCAATTATATTTCAAAAACAACATCAAAATAAACTCATAGTAAAATAAATCATTCATGGTTACTGGAGGTTGGGAGTATGGAGAGTGGTAAGAGGATGAAGGTAGTCAAAAGGAACATAGTCCCAGTTATTGCATAAATAAGTACTAGGGAAGTAATGCTAATGATAAATATAATTAACACTGTTGTATGTTACATGTGAAATTTGTTAGGAAAGTAAATCATAAAAGTTTTCATCACAAGGAAGAATTTTTTTCTACTTCTTTAATTTTCTATCTATATGAGATGATAGATATTCACTAAACCTATTGTGGCAATCATTTCATGATGTATGTTGAAGTCAAATCAATATGCTGTATACTTTGAACTTATACAGTGTTGTTTGTCAATTATATCTCAATAAATTAGAATAAAAATTTTAAAAAATGCAAAAGTGGAAATTTTAGAATTAAAAAGCAAAATAACCAAAATAAAAGCCTCAGTGGATATATTCAAAAGTGGAACCATGGGGACAGAGGGATAAGTTAGTGAACTCAAAGATAAAATAGGATATATAGCAAAATCATAACAACAGAGAAAAATTAAACTGATTTAAAAAACAATATATTGCACCTGAGATACATGTAGGACTATAACAAAAACTCTACCATTCGTGTTATGTCGTCCTGGAAAGAGGAGAGAAACAGAATAGATAGAAAAGTATATGAAGAAATAAGGGATACAAACTTCTAGATTTTGTCAAAGGCCATAAAACAAAATTCAAGAAACTTAGGGAATACTAAATAATACAAAGCCAAAGATCTTCATATGAAGACATACCATAATTTTCAACTTTAAAACGTAGGAGAAAAAACATCGTGAATAACCAGAATAAAGTAAGATTTTACACCAGATTTATCATGGAAAATCAAGGAGGCAAAAAACAAAACACTAGAATTGGTAAAAGAAAAAAAAATTTAAAAAAAAAATAAATGGGCTTTTTTAATTTAAATTCAAGACCTACTATATAACCATAGTAATCAAGAAGATGTGGTATTGGCTGAGAATAGACTCATAGATCATTGAAACAGAATTGAGAATTTGAAACACTATTACACAAGTGTCTGATTTTTAAAAGACATCAAATGATTTAGTAAAGGAATGATAGCTTTTTATGCAAATGGGGCTATTATAATTGGATATACAAAAAGTAAAAAGAAAAATTAACTTCAGTGTAAATCTAACACTGAAAAAAATAAAATAATATAAGGAGATAAATGCAACATATAATACTATAAAAACAGATAATATTCAAGTTCAGGGGCATGGTAAATAAATATTAGATGTGACATCAAAATGATCCATAAAAGTAAAGATGGTAAACTGAACCTCATAAAAAATGAAATAGTTTGCTCTGTCAAAGACCCTGCTAAGAGAGTTAAAAATTCACCTGAGAGTGGTAGAATATAGTTTCAAACCACTTACCTAAGAACTACCATCTGAAATACATAAGGAACTCAAAACTCCACAGCAAAAATGCAAATAATCCAGTTAGAAAATGGGCAGAAACATGAGCATAAGGATAAGTTTCATGAAGGATATTATATGGATGATATTTGTGCACATGAAAAGTTGCTTAATATTACTAGCCATTGTGTTAGTCATGTGTTAATCACTCAGTAGTGTCCCATTCTTTGTGACCTCATGGACTGCAGCCCACCAAGCTCCTCTGTCCATGAGATTTTCCAGTCAAGGATACTGGAGTGGGTTGCCATTTCCTTCTCCAGGGGATCTTCCCAACCCAGGGATTGAACCCGGGTCTCCTGCACTGCAGGCAGATCCTTTACCAACTGAGCTACAAGGGAAGCAAGGAAATGCAAATTGAAATCACAATTAGACACCACATATTAAAATGGCTATATTTTAAAATTGTAACATAAAATGTTGATGAGTATTCAGAGAAACTTAATTACTTATATGGGGCTGGTAGGAATGGAAAATGGTACAGTCACTCTTGAGAGAAGTTTGACAGTTTATTATAAACTGAAACATATAGATACTATATGATCCAGAAATTGCATTCTTGCATATTCATTCCAGATAATTAAAATTCTATATTCAAATAAAATTCTGTACATGAATGTGTATGGTGGTTTTATTCATAATATTCAAAACTAGGAAACACACTAAATGCCCTTTAATGGCTGAGTGATTAAACAAACTAATTTTATCATGCAATATTACTCAATAATACAAAGGAATGAACTACCATGCAACAACCTGGATGAGTCTCCAGATAATTAAGCTGAATGAATTAATCTAAGCCCAATAGTTCAAAAAGGCTACATATAACATGATTCCATTTATACATATAACATGATTCCATTTATATGATATTATTGAAATGACGAAATTATGGAGAACAAATTGCTGACTTACAGAGGTTAAGAATGAGTTAGACGGTAAGAATGAAGTGGGTGTAATTATAAAAGGGCAATTAGAAGAGTCTTTGTGGTGATGAAAATGTTCTATGTGCTAATCAATATTAATATCCTGGTTTTGATATTGCACTAGCTTTGTAAGATGTTACTATTGGAGAGAAATAGATAGAAGGTGGATAAAACCCCTCTGTATTATTCCTGAAATTTTATGTGAATCTACAATTATCATAAATTAAAAATAATTTTTAAAAAAGAGATTGACAGAATGGATGCTAAAAAATGTTCTAACTCTATGGTGTTAGTAACATTAATAACTGTTTTCTATTTGTATTCCAATACTATATCATGCTTCTCATTTCTAATATTTTCCATTTGGTTAAAGCAAACAATTGCATTGAGCAATACCAACACTTCTGCTGTTTAGTTATAAATCTGTTTGGAGAACCTGAGAGTCCTTCCTGCTCTAGTATTTGCTGATCTATAAATTCCCCAAACTCTTGCAATCTGCTGGCTGATTCAAAATAATTTGTTTAGAATAAGTAACATTACACATTATGAGAGTATTTCCATGGATACCTTTCTTTAAATGATTGTAAAATTATAAGAGAAATATGCATTCATATAAATAAGAATTTTAAAAGTACAAGTGCTCATTAACTGTGTATAATAAAAGTAAGCATGCTTTGTGTAACTAACACTCAGCTATTTAAAGAAAATGATTACCCTGAACTTTGCTTAAGCTATTTGAGTAGACAACAGTGAAATTTACAAATGATAATGTTCTCATGATTGTAGACATACATGACAGAAAATTTCCTTGGAGAACAAACTTGTGGCATTACTTCTAAAAGAAAATCACATTTTTCGCTGAGTTAGAATTTTGAGGAAATTTTTTTTCCTGTTTGTTTTAGTAATAGATAAATATGTGGATAGATAATTACTATGTTAAAAAATAAGAAATAATTATGGCCATGGAAACAAACACTTGTGTTTATAGAAGCCTAACTCACATAGTATTATGGGAAAAGAAACTTTAGCTGCAAAAAATGGAATTACTAAAAGAATTATAAGTCTGATGATATACTTCAGGTAATATAGGTCAGCCTGCATTTGACTAAACAAAGAGCTTATATCTGGGACTTAAAACTTAAATCATAAATAAAACAGTATGTTTATAATCAAAATATTTAATCACATGCATGTCATACAGTTAAATGATTTTGCTACAGCTAGCTTTTGTTTTGTTTTGGTATATAAGCAGTGTTTAAGATTATGTAGAAGTGAAACTATACCCTCTTTATCATAAAGATGCCAAAGTAAGTTTATATTCTATTAAGTCTTGCTTTTTCCCTTTCCTGTAGCATAGAAGACCCACATTAAGAAAAATATTGATCATCTGGTAAGTAAATATGCCCCAACTAAATGTAAATAGTGCATGGTTTACCACTTTATTTAAATGTTAAAACTCTTTTACAACTTAGCACAGAGAATATGAATTATTGGAAGCATGAAGCTGCGTTAGGAAGTAAGTGAGAACTAAGTACTTTGGGCTAACACAAAACCTCAAAACTGCAAATTTATGTAACCAAGCTGTTAATTTATTAAAATCCAGTTCACTTATCATGTTTTCCACCACGGTTGAGTGTGATGACAAATCCATGAAGAATCCTTATATTCAGTTCAAATGTAGCTGAATTGCAGTCAATAGATAAGTTGAAATAAAATCATAGTCAATCATGTGCAGGAAAATAGATCCCTGTTATTGACTTCATTGTGAAAGAAATAAAACAATGGATTTCTATCTATATTGTTAAAAAATGGAAAATGGAATACAGGATTTTATTAAGATTAATTTGAAAAAAAAGAACTGTCTTAAGCTATTGTTGATTGTCTCATTAATTTATCATATCATTTAAAATAACTCTCTGGGCTTTCTATTTTGTTCCATTGATCAATATTTCTGTCTTTGTGGCAGTACAATACTGTCTTGATGACTGAAGCTGTAGTATAATGTGAAGTAAAGCAGGTTAATTTCTCCAGTTCTGTTCTTCTTTCTCAAGATTCCTTTGGCTATTCAAGACTTTTCACATTTCCATACAAATTGTGAAATAATTTATTCTAGTTCTGCAAAAAATACTATTGGTAGCTTGATAATAGGGATTGCATTGAATCTGTGGATTGCTTTGGGTAGTATACTCATGTTCACTATATTGATTCTTCCAATCCACAAACATGGTATTTTTCTCCATCTATTTGAGTCCAGGCATCTATGGACATCTTATCTTTGACAAAGAAGTGAAAAATATACCATGGAGAAAAGACAGTCTCTAACAAGTAGAGCTGGGAAAACTGGTCAACCACGTGTAAAACAATGAAACTAGAACACTTTCTATCATCATACACAAAAATAAACTTAAAATGGATTAAAGATCTAAATTGAAGATCAGAAACTATAAAACCCTTAGGGAAAAGCTTATGCAGAACACTTTCTGACATAAATCACAGTAAGATACTCTATGACCCACCTCCCAGAGTAATGGAAATAAAAACAAATATAAACAAATGGGACCTAATAAACTTAAAAGCTTTTGCACAATTAAGGAAATTATAAGCAAGGTGAAAAGGCAGCCTTCAGAATGAGAAAATATAATTGCAACTAAATCAACAAACAAAGGATTAATCTACAAAAAAAAAAACAGCTCCTGCCACTCAATACCAGATAAACAACCTTATAAAAAAGTGGACCAAAGGACTACACAGACATTTCTCCAAAGAAGGCATACAGATGGCTAGCAAACACATAGAAAAATGCTCAATATTACTCATTACCAGAGAAAAGCAAATCAAAACCACAATGACTGCCATCAAAAAGTTTACAAACAATAAATGCTGGAGATGGTGTGGAGAAAAGGCAAACCTTTTACACTGTTGGTGGGAATGCAAACTGGTACAGCTACTATGGAGAACAGTGTGGATATTCCTTAAAAAACTAGAAATAGAACTGTCATATGATCCAGTAAACCCACTGCTGGGCATTCACACCGAGGAGACCAGAACTGAAAGAGACACATGTACCCCAATGTTCACTGCAGTACTATTTACAATAGCTAGACATGGAAGCAATCTAGATGTCCATCAATGGACAAATTGAAGAGGCAGTTGTGGTATATATATATATATATATATGTATATATATATATATATTCATTTCTTTTTTTTTATTATTCTTATTTTTTGTATTGTAGTGGATTTTGTCATACATTGAAATGAAACAGCCATGGATTTACATGTATTCCCCATCCCGATCCCCCCTCCCACCTCCCTCTCCACCCGATCCCTCTAGGTCTTCCCAGTGCACCAGGTCCGAACACTTGTCTCATGCATCCAACCTGGGCTGGCAATCTGTTTCATTTGAATCAGTTCTAATGAGATGGATGAAACTGGAGCCCATTATACAGAGTGAAGTAAGCCAGAAAGATAAAGACCATTACAACATACTAACACATATATATGGAATTTAGAAAAATGTTAATGATAACTCTATATGCAGAACAGAAAAAGAGACACAGATGTATAGAACAGTCTTTTAGACTCTGTGGGAGAAGGTGTGGTACATATATATAACGGAATATTACTTAGCTATAAACAGAACTCATTTGAGTCAGTTTTAATGAGGTGGATGAAACTAGAGCCTATTACACAGAGTCAAGTAAGTCAGAAAGAGAAACACAAATACAGTATACTAATGCATATATATGGAATTCAGAAAGACAGTAATGAAGACTCTATATACAAGACAGCAAAAGAGACACAGATATAAAGAGCAGACTTTCGGACTTTGTGGAAGAAGATGAGTGTGGAATGATTTGAAAGAATACCATCAAAACATGTATATTACCATATGTAAAATAGATAACCAGTTGCAAGTTTGATTCATGAAGCAGAGCACACACAGCCAGTGCTTTGGGACAACCCAGAGGGATGGGGTGGGGAGCAAGGAAGGAGGGGGGTTCTGGATGGGGAACACATGTACACCCACAGCTGATTCATATTGATGTATGGCAAAAAACACCAAAGTACTGTAAAGTAAGTAACCTCCAATTAAAATAAATTAATTAATTTAATAATATTTATTCTTCCAACCCATGAACACGGTATATTTCCCCATCTGTTTGTGTCCTCTTTGATTTCTTTCAACAGTGTTTTCTAGTTTTCTATGTATAAGACTTTTGTTTCTTTAGGTAGATATACTCCTAAGTATTTTATTCTTTTTGTTGCAATGGTGAATGGTATTGTTTCCTTAATTTCTCTTTCTGTTTTCTCATTGTTAGTGTATAGAAATGCAAGAGATTTCTGTGTGTTAATTTTATATCCTGCAACTTTACTATATTCGTTGATTAGCTAGAATAATTTCCTGGTAGAGTCTTTAGGGTTTTCTATGTAGAGGATCATGTCATCTGCAAACAGCGAGAGTTTCGCTTCTTCTCTTCCTATCTGGATTCCTTTTACTTATTTTTCTGCCTTGATTGCTGTGGCCAACACTTCCAAAACTATGTTGAAAAGAAGTGGTGAGAGTGGGCAGCCTTGTCTTGTTCCTGATTTTAAGGGAAATGTTTTCAATATTTCACCATTGAGGGTAAAGCTTGCTGTGGGTTTGTCATATATAGCTTTTATTATGTTGAGGTATGTTCCTTCTAGTTCTGCTTTCTGGAGAGTTTTAAACATAAATGGATGTTGAATTTTGTCAAAGGCTTTTTCTGCATATATTGAGATAATCATATGGTTTTATCTTTCAATTTGTTAATGTGGTGCATCACATTGATTGATGTGTGGATATTATAGAATCCTTGCATTCCTGGGATAAAGCCCACTTGGTCATGGTGTATGATTTTTTTAATATGTTGTTGGATTCTGTTTGCTAGAATTTTGTTAAGGATTTTTGCATCTATGTTCATCAGTGATATTTGCTTGTAGTTTTCTTGTTTTGTGACATTTTTGTCTGGTTTTGGAATTAGGGTGATGGTGGCCTCATAGAATGAGTTTGGAAGTTTACCTTCTTCTGCAATTTTCTGGAAGAGTTTGAGTAAGATAGGTGTTAGCTTTTCTCTAAATTTTTTGGTAGAATTCAGCTGTGAAGCCATCTGGTCCTGGGCTTTTGTTTGCTGGAAGATTTTTATTACAGTTTAGGTTTCCTTGTTTGTGATGGGTTTGTTAAGATCTTCTATTTCTTCTTGGTTCAGTTTTGGAAAGATATACTTCTCTAAGAACTTGTCCACTTCTTCCAAGTTGTGCATTTTATTGGCATAGAGCTGCTGGTAGTACTCTCTTATGATCCTATGTATTTCAGTGTTGTCTGCTGTGATCTCTCCATTTTCATTTTTAATTTTGTTGATTTGGTTCTTCTCCCTTTGTTTCTTAATGAGTCTTGCTAATGGTTTGTCAATTTTGTTTATTTTTTTAAAAAAACAGCTTTTAGCTTTGTTGATTTTTGCAAAGCAATCTATAGATTCAAAGCAATCCCTATCAAGGTACCAACTGTACTTTTCACAGAACTAGAACAAATAATTTCACCATTTGTATGGAAATACAAAAAATCTCGAATAGCCAAAATAATCTTGAGAAAGAAGAATGGAACTGGAGGAATCCACCTGCCTGACTTCAGACTATACTACAAAGGCACAGTCATCAAGAAAGTATGGTACTGGAACAAAGACAGAAATATAGATCAGTGGAACAGAATAGAAAGCTCAGAGATAAATCCACGAACCTATGGTCACCTTATCTTCAACAAAGGAGGCAAGGATATACAATGGAAAAAAGACAACCTCTTTAAAAAGTAGTGCTGGGAAAACTGGTCAACCACCTGTAAAAGAAAGAAACTTTAACACTTTCTAACACCAGACACAAAAATAAACTCAAAATGGATTAAAGATCTAAATGTAAGACCAGAAACTATAAAACTCCTAGAGGAGAACATAGGCAAAACACTCTCCAACATAAATCACAGCAGGATCCTCTATGACACACATCCCAGAATATTAGAAACAAAAGCAAAAATAAACAAATGGGACCTTATGAAACTCAAAAGCTTTTGCACAGCAAAGGAAACTATAAGCAAGGTGAAAAGACAGCCCTCATATTAGGAGAAAATAATAGCAAATGAAGCAACAAAGGATTAATCTCAAAAATATACAAGTAACTCCTCCAACTCAACTACAGAAAAATAAATGACCCAGTCAAAAATGGGCCAAAGAACTAAACAGACATTTCTCCAAAGAAGACATACACAGGGCTAACAAACATATAAAAAAATGCTCAACATCAATCATTATCAGAGAAATGCAAATCAAAACCACAATGAGGTACCATTACATGCCAGTCAGGATGGTTGCTATCCAAAACTCTACAAGCAATAAATGCTGGAGAGGATGTGGAGAAAAGGGAACCCTCTTACACTACTGATGGGAATGCAAACTAGTACAGCCGCTATGGAAAACAGTGTGGAGATTTTTTAAAAAACTAGAGATAGAACTACCATATGACCCAGCAATCCCACTTCTGGGCATACACACTGAGGAAACCAGATCTGAAAGAGACACATTCACCCTAATGTTCATCGCAGCACTGTTTATCATAGCCAGGACATGGAAGCAACCTAGATGCCCATCAGCAGCCAAATGGATAAGGAAGCTGTCGTACATATACACCATGGAATATTACTCAGCCATTAAAAAGAATTCATTAGAATCAGTTCTAATGAGATGGATGAAACTGGAGCCCATTATAGAGAGTGAAGTAAGCCAGAAAGATAAAGACGAATACAGTATACTAACACATATATCTGGAATTTAGAAAGATGGTAATGATAACTCTATATGCAAAACAGAAAAAGAGACACAGATGTATAGAACAGACTTTTGGACTCTGTGGGAGAAGTTCAGGGTGGGATGTTTCAAGAGAACAGCATTGAAACATGTATATTATCTACGGTGAAACAGACCACCAGCCCAGGCTGGGTGCATGAGACAAGTGCTCGTGCCTGGTGCACTGGGAAGACCCAGAGGGATCGGGTGGAGAGGGAGGTGGGAGGGGGGATTGGAATGGGGAATACATGTTTATCCATGGCTGATTCATGTCAATGTATGACAAAAACCACTACAATATTGTAAAGTAATTAGCCTCCAACTAATAAAAACAAACAAACAAACAAACAAAAATGTCTACAAGCAATAAATGTTGGAGAGGATGTGGAGAAAAGGGAACCCTCTTACACTGTTGGTGGGAATGCAAACTAGTACAGCAGCTATGGAAAACAGTGTGGAGATTTCTTAAAAAACTGGAAATAGAACTGCCATATGACCCAGCAATCCCACTTCTGGGCATACACATGGAGGAAACCAGATCTGAAAGAGACACGTGCACCCCAGTGTTCATCGCAGCACTGTTTATAATAGCCAGGACATGGAAGCAACCTAGATGCCCATCAGCAGACGAATGGATAAGGAAGCTCTGGTACATATACACCATGGAATATTACTCAGCCATTAAAAAGAATTTATTTGAATCAGTTCTAATGAGATGGATGAAACTGGAGCCCATTATAGAGAGTGAAGTAAGCCAGAAAGTTAAATACCATTACCATATACTAACACATATATATGGAATTTAGAAAGATGTTAATGATAACCCTATATGCAAAACAGAAAAAGAGACACAGATGTACAGAACAGACTTTTTGACTCTGTGGGGAAAGTGAGGGTGGGATACTTCAAGGTAATAGCATCAAAACATGTATATTATCTAGGGTGAAACAGATCACCAGCCCAGATTTAAACAGGTTTAAACAAGGACTTCATGAACAAAGACATGTTGATTGTCAATAAGTATTTGAAAACTGTGGCATAATCATGCAATGAAACACCACTCAGCAATTAAAAGGAATTAACTACTTACAATTAAATGAATGAATCTTAAAATTTATATGCTGATTAAAAGAAGTCAGGGGAAAAAAGAGTACATAGTATTTTCTTCCATTCATATAAAAAGTTATAGAATATCTAAACTAAAGTGACATGGAGTAAATTATTTGTTGCTTAGAAGTGGGATAATGAAGGATTGCATTACAAATAAACACAAAGATATATAGACAATTATAAAGGCAAATTGCAAATCTGTATATAGAGTATGATTCCATTTTTTCTTAAAAATAATCAAGTAACATGAATCAAGATTGCCAGGGGAAATATCAATAACCTCAGATATGCAGATGACACCGCATTTATGGCAGAAAATGAAGAGGAACTAAAAAGCCTCTTGATGAAAGTGAAAGAGGAGAGTGGAAAAGTTGGCTTAAAGCTTGATATTTAGAAAACTAAGATCATGGAAAATAGATGGGTAAAAAGTGGAAACAGAGTCAGACTTTATTTTTGAGGGGTTCCAAAATCACTGCAGATGGTGATTGCAGCCTTGAAGTTAAAAGACACTTACTCTTTGGATGGAAAGTTATGACCAACCTAAAAAGCATATTTAAAAGCAGAGACATTACTTTGTCAACAAACGTCCATCTAGTCAAGGCTATCGTTTTTCCAGTGGTCATGTATGGATGTGAAAGTTGGACTGTGAAGAAGGCTGAGCACTAAAGAAGTGATGCTTTTTTTTTCCATTTATTTTCATTGGTTGGAGGCTAATTATTTTACAGTATTTTAGTGGGTTTTGTCATACATTGACATGAGTCAGCCATGGAGTTACATGAATTCCCCATCCCTATCCCCCCTCCCAACTCCCTCTCCAACCCGATTCCTCTGGGTCTTCCCAGTGCACCAGGCCTGAGCACTTGTCTCATGCATCCAACCTGGGCTGGTAACTGTGGTGTTGGAGAAGACTCTTGAGAGTCCTTTGGACTAAAAGGAGATCCAACCAGTCCATCCTAAAGGAGATCAGTCCTTGGTGTTCATTGGAAGGACTGATGCTGAAGCTGAAACTCCAGTACTTTGGCCACCTCATGCGAAGTGTTGACTCATTGGAAAAGACCCTGATGCTGGGAGGGATTGGGGGCAGGAGGAGAAGTGGATGACAGAGGATGAGATGGCTGGATGACATCACAGACTCAATGGACATGAGTTTGAGTAAACTCTGGGAGTTTGTGATGGACAGGGAGGCCTGGCGTGCTGTGATTCATGGGATCGCAGAGGTGGACACGACTGAGTGACTGAAATGAACTGAACTGAACATGAATATAAAAAAGTTGAATGCAATTATAAATTGTACAACTTTAAGTGTTTTTTTATTTCTCGGGCTTAGTTTCAACATTTAAAAAAAAATTGTACCCCCAAAATACCATGATTATTTTAAATAAATACCTGAAAAGGAAAAGCATGATTATGAAATGATTCTGAGTTATAACTAGTGAAACAGCCTAATAATAACTGTACATATTAATATAGATACAATTAAGGAAACTAAGGGTAATATGATAGAATACTTAAAAATCAAACAGTATTTTATATTTCCTATATTAGAAATTCAGGATCTCATAAGTGTTTGAAGAAGAACCAACTACTTCAGGAGGGCTTTCCAGGTGGCTTAGTGGTAAAGAATCCTCCTGCCAGTGCAGGAGATGCAGAAGATTTGGGTTCGATATCTGCAGCAGGAAAATCCCCTGGAGAAGGAAATGGCAACACACTTGACATTCTTGCCTGGGAAATCCCATCGCCAGAGGAACCTGGTGATCTAGAGTACACGAGGTCGCATAGAGCCAGATGCGACTAAGCAGACACATGCAACTACTTTAGTAAAACTGATATCCATACAATATAGAATGGTCTGTATGGAGGTACTAATATGAGTTTGGAATCTTGTTCAAAGAAGTTCCAGCACTCAGTTAAGCACTAGCCTAGGGAAAGACTTTGGTATGGGCACTGGGAAAATTGGATTAGTATTGATGATGGAGTCAATAAAGAATGGGCTAAGCAATCTTTAGGTATTTTGCCTGAGAGTGAAAGTCATTCATTTAGTATCCAACTCTTTGGGACCCCATGGACTATACAGTCCATGGAATTCGACAGGCCAGAATATTGGAGTCGGTAGCCTATCGCTTCTCCAAGGGATCTCCCCAACCCAGGGACTGAACTCAGGTCTCCCACATTGCAGGCATATTTTTTTTTTACCAGCTGGGCCACCATGGAAAATTTTGCCTGAGTGTTTTTGATTGAAGGGAAAAAAATAACTAATTAAGATGTTTCAAAAGATGGGAATAGGTATTGTCTCACATAAGAAGAGATATATAGGTTGTACATTCTCAGACTTAGTTCATCTATTCTCAAATACATTATGTCTTTTGGTTAGCTTCTCATAGTTGTAAGATGGCTCCTGCAGTTAAATAAAATCTCTGAGACAACTTGCCCTTCTGACACCTTGGCTAGGATTCTGTAATATGCCATTGCCTCAACCAGAAATTAATCAAGGAAATGGAAATGCCATGATTGCTTTAGAATTTTCAACATTTGCCCCAGGATAAAGAGGGAGGGTAACATTCCTAGGGTGTATGATAGATTGAGCATTAAAACAAGCTCGAAATCCCAAGCAAAGAAGTGAAGGAAATATGAAGGTGAAGAAGATATCTGTATGGTAGACAACCAATAGCATATGTCACAGATAACAGTGAATGGAAGGTGGAGTCCAGGAATTAGATTTATCAAGGGAATTTGTCCAGTCAGATTTGATACCCTGATTCAATGCATGATTTTTTCTCATTTGGGAAAATATCTCTTTAAGTGTAAAAGTGATTAGTAAAATTGGTATGCAGTAAAAATCCCATATACCATAAAGAGTACTAAAACTGGGACTCAGGAGATCCAGTTTTTATTATTCTATGTTCACATTGCATTTTTATGACCCATGCTGTGCCTTTATTTAGGAACTATAAAATAGGTAAAATACTGTATGCCTTCTATTTTGCCTAAGATAACATGGAATTTATTTTTTTTTTTATTTGTAGTGAATTTTGTCATACATTGGAATAAAACAGCCATGGGTTTACATGTGTTCCCCATCCC
>CM035303.1:59574224-59595048 GCA_020226075.1 Hydropotes inermis | reverse complement strand
AATATTTTTGTCCTACTTCCCTTCGAAGACAATGGGCTGCTTTTCTGGGCGCCTGATGTCCGCTGCTAGCGATCAGAAGTTGTTTTGTAAACTTTGTTCACCGTTCTGTTGTTCTTTCAATGAATTTGTAGAAGAGAAAGTGATCTCCCCGTCCTACTCCTCCGCCATCTTGACTCCTCCCCCCGATAATATGGAATTTAAATAGAAAGTCTGTTTAGGTTTAAGTTGTTTAGAAGAAGATAAAATGTAAGCATAGCATCATCCCATCTATTTTTAAGGTGAAGAAATGTTAAGCAATTCTTGAAAAATGACCTTTTAAGATGGAATGCTGGAGATCATTCTAAAAGCATAATATTTTATTTAATATTCAAAAAATAATTGTTTGTTGCAAAATTGAAATGGGAATGATTAACATAGAATGCAATAATAAATACTCTATATCCTGTATTTCTATGTAACATATAATGAAAGATATTACAGCACGAAGGAAATTCTTGTTTTTTTATACTGAAATCAAACTTTTTGATTATTAAATTCAATCCTTTTTTTTTTCAGAAAGTCACTTAGAAACAGAACCAATGCCAAAATAAAACATATTGATGAGAATGTTTATTTTCCTCTCATTACATGTAGTTCTTGCCCCAAAGATTTTTTTTTCAAAGTTAAGTGATGATTAAAAGGAACACAAGCATTGGGAAAAAAATAAATGAATAACATAAATAAATACATTTTAAAAGAGAGAGTGAGAGAGAATACTCCAAATCCTGTTCACCAGGAGTAAATCATAAACAGTCAAAATTTAGTAGCTATCATTTGATATATATATATTACAAATATTACTAAAAGATATAGTAATAATTTAACATCCTCCAAACTCATTCCTGGGCTTCCCAGGTCATGCTAGTGATAAAGAACCTGCCTGCCAAAGCAGGAGACCTAAGAAATGTGGGTTTGATCACTGGGTAGGGAAGATTCCCTGGAGGAGGGCACAGCAAACCACTCCAGTATTCTTACCTAGGAAATTCCATGAACAGATTGTCTGGTGCGCTATGGCCAGAAGGATTTCAAAGAGTTGGACATGACTGAAGCGACTTAGAAGAGCACAGTTCAGTTCAGTCACTCAGTCATGTCCAACTCTTTGTGACCCTATGGACTGCAGCACGTCAGGCCTCCCCGTCCATCACCAACTCCCTGAGTTTACTGAAACTCATGCCCACTGAGTTGGTGAGGCCATCCAAGCATTCTATCCTCTGTCATCCCCTTCTCATCCTGCCATCAAACTTTCCCATCATCAAGGTTTTTCGAATAAATCAGTTCTTCACATCAGGTGGTCAAAGTATTGGGAGTTTCAGTTTCAGCATCAGTCCTGCCAATGAATATTCAGGACTGATTTCCTTTAGCATAGACAGGTTGGATCTCCTTGCTGTCCAAGGGACTCTCAAGAGTCTTCTCCAATGCCACAGTTCAAAAGAATCAATTCTTCTGTGCTCAGCTTTCTTTATAGTCCAACTCTCACATCCATACATGATTAGTGGATAAACCATAGCTTTGACTAAATGGACCTTTGTTGGCAAAGTAATGTCTCTGCTTTATAATATGCTGGCTAGGTTGTTCATAACTTTTCTTCCAAGGAGTAAGCACTCTTTTTATTTCATGGCTACAGTCGCCATCTGCAGTGATTTTGGAGCTAAATAAATAAATAAATAAAGTCTCTCACTGTTTTCATTGTTTCCCCATCTATTTGTCATGAAGTGATGGGGCCAGATGCCATGAACTTAGTTTACTGAATGTTGAGTTTTAAGCCAAGTTTGTCACTCTCCTCTTTCACTTTCATCAAGAGACTCTTTAGTTCTTCGCTTTCTGCCATAAGGGTGCCATTATCTGCACACCTGAGGTTATTGATATTTCTTCCAGCAATCTTGATTCCAGTTTCTGCTTCATCCAGCCTGGCGTTTCTCATGATGTACTCTGTGTATAAGTTACATAAGCAGGGTTACAATATACAGCCTTGATGTACTCCATTCCCAGTTTGGAATCAGTCTGGTGTTTTGTGTCCAGTTCTAACTATTGTTTCTTGACCTGCACACAGATTCCTCAAGAGGCTGGTCAGGTGGTCTGGTATTCCCATCTCCTTCAGAATTTTCCACGCTTTATTGTGATCCACACAGTCAAAGGCTTTGGCATAGTCAATAAAGCAGAAATATCTGTTTTTTCTAGAACTCTCTTGCTTTTCAATGATCCAACCACTGCTGGCAATTTTATCTCTGGTTCCTTTGCCTTTTCTAAATCCAGCTTGAACATCTGGTAGTTCATGTTTCACATAGTGCTGAAGCCTGGCTTGGAGAATTTTGAGTATTACTTTGCTAGCCTGTGGGACGAGTGCAATTGTGTGGTAGTTTGAGCATTCTTTGGTATTGGAATGAAAGCTGACCTTTTCCATTTGTGATCACTGCTGAGTTTTCTAAATTTGCTGGTGTAATGAGTCCAGCACGTTCACAGCATCATCTTTTAGGATTTGAAATAGCTCAACTGGAATTCCCATCACCTCCACTAGCTTTGTTTGTAGTGATGCTTCCTAAGGCCCACTTGACTTCACATTCCAGGATGTCTGGCTCTAGGTGAGTGATCACACTATTATGATTATCTGGGTCATAAAGATCTTTTTTGTGTAATTTTTCTGCATATTCTTGTGATCTCTTCTTAATATCTTCTGCTTCTGTTAGGTCCATACCATTACTTTCCTCTATTGTCCCCATCTTTGTATGAAAATTTCCCTTGGTATCTCTAATTTTCTTGAAGTGATCTCTAGTTTTCCCCATTCTATTTTTTTTGCATTGATCACTGTGGAAGGCTTTCTTTTTTTTAATTATAAATTTATTTATTTTAATTGGAGGCTAATTACTTTACAATATTGTATTGGTATTCACTTTGACGTGAATCTGCCACAGGTGTACATGTGTTCCCCATCCAGAACCCCCTTCCTACCTCCCTCCCCATCCCATCCCTCTGGGTCATCCCAGTGCACCAGCCCTGAGCACTCTGTACCATGCATGGAATCACCCTAGATTGGTGATTCATTTCACATATGATAATATACATGTTTCAATGACATTCTCCCAATTCATCCCTCCCTTGCCCTCTCCCACAGATTCCAAAAGACTGTTCTATACATCTGGAAGGCTTTCTTATCTCTCCTTTCTATTCTTTGGAACTCTGCATTCAAGTGGGTATATTTTTCCGCTTTTCGCCTCTATTTTTACAGCAATTTCTAAGGCCTCCTCCGACAACCATTTTGTCTTTTTGCATGTATTTTTCTTGGGATTGGTCTTGATCCCTGCCTCTGTGCAGTGTCATGAACCTCCATACATAGTTCCTCAGGCACTCTGACTATCAGATCTGATCCCTTGAATCTATTTCTCACAGCACAGCACGAACTCTTCCCCAACATAATGTGGGCTTAAACTCAAAAGATATTAAAAATTAATAATAAGCTGTGGGATTTCAGATAGGGAAATTATTTTATAAAGTATAATGTAATATAGGCTTACTTTTCTTTAATACATTCTGTTCAAGTTTGTGATGATCAAACTATGAAATGTATACTTATCAGTTATGAAATATTTATATTTGTTAAACCAATGGAGTCCAACCTAATAACATATTTTCAAATGCAGACTATTCTCACTATTTTCTCTATCAGTACAGCCATGACCTTCCATTTCTGTAGGTTTTGTGTAGCCCCTATGGCAAAGACATAGAAAAAGGCTTGACTTGGAGATAGTTTGGGCTAGAGCCAAAGAACATTAGTTAAGACAGTTGTTCTCACATTTAAAAATGTTTCAAATAAATCACCAGTGTAATTTTTAAACAGTACATATATCTTGGGCACATTCCAGCAGTTCTGTTCTAGTTATTCTGAAAAGAGGCCTAGAAATCTGAATTCTTAATAAGCACTCCAAGTTGGTACAGATGGCAGGTGGGACAAACCTTTGAAACACTGCTCTATACTTAGTCTCACTAGTTTCTCTTATAAGGAAGTCAGTAGAGTCTTATCTGTGTAATTTTTTCCCTAGATATAGAATTAAAAATTATTCAAAAAAATAAAAATTATTCAAATATTTTTGCCTAGATCTTAATTATATCCAGTGTATTTAAGACTTTAAGATTTTGCAAGATTCTCCTACACTTAGATTACAAACATTCCAAAACTAAAGTTATATTTGAGGCTGTGAGAGAAATAAGAAATATTGGGATATGGTAATTTAATTTGCAATGTTTAAATTTAATTAAATTATTTTAATTGGGGGATAATTATTTCACAATACTGTGGTTTTTGCCATACATCAATGTTTAATTTTTTTCATTTAGATATGATCACTGTACAGAAAAAAGTGTTGCAAAATAAGAGATTCAATAATATTTAAAAGTTGATATAGAAAGTATCATGTAGAAATTTATAGAAATTTTACATTTAGTCCAGGGAACATTATGATATTTTAAATGATAAAGCACATTGAATCTTAAACTCTCTTGCTTAACATTTTATTATAACTTAATACTCTCAGTCTTACTTTGTATAAATCTGTATTGATTTTTTTTTTATTAGTTGGAGGCTAATTACTTTACAATATTGTAGTGGTTTTTGTCATACATTGACATGAATCAGCCATGGATTTACATGTATTCCCCATCCCGATCCCCCCTCCCACCTCCCTCTCCACCCGATCCCTCTGGGTCTTCCCAGTGCACCAGGTCCAAGCACTTGTCTCATGCATCCAACCTGGGCTGGTGATCTGTTTTTTATATTCATTACTAAATAAGACAAGCTTAAAATATTACCTATTCATAACTCCTTCAATCCACATTCTTTTGCAGGACATTCATCCACCACCAGTACTTCAGGCATTTCTGTCAACGTCTCCTTCATATCTCCTGATCTCCCACCATTGGTCCAGTTATCATACATGCTTCTTTGGGTTGAATGTGGTTATTGATGGTTAAAATATGAGTGTCATCTCAGGGATCATAACTTCTACAAATTTAGCTTTGTTCAGTTCAGGGAAAGCCAAGAAGTTGGGCCAGATCTGAAGGCATCATCTGAAAAAACAAGTAGTGAACCTTAGTAGTCCCAGGCTCATACCAGAATCTATCATATCCCTTGTAGGATATATCTTTTTTGTCTTTGTTTTGTTTAGCTTCTTCTGTCCTGATAAGTGTGGATCTGTTCATTAGTTATCCATTCCTTGAAGAATGTTAACATCAAAATGGTTACTTGTTTCTAATTGTCCCATTCACTTCTACTGTGCTGTGCTCAGTCTTGTCTGACTCTTTCCAACCCCAAGGAATGAAGTCTGCCAGGCTCCTCTGTCCATGTTGATTCTCTGGAGTGGACTGACATCCCCTCCTCCAGGGGATCTTCCCAACCCAGGTATCAAACCCAGTTCTCCCACATTGCAGGTGGATTCTTTACCATCTGAGCCACCAGGGAAGCCTATTCACTCCTAAGGTCAACTCAATTCAAGTGCAACCCTATTTTTTACTGCTTGATCTTGCTCACTGAAGGAACATTTTTCACAAGAAAGAAAACAAAGAAGCCTCTATTTTTCAATACAGAGTTTTATTTATTTTCTTCATTCAAAAGAGGGCATAACAAACCTAAGCCTTTTATTTTTTACCATGCTTTTCTCTTTCTAACATTTTCCTCTAGGAATCATAACACTTTTCTATAAGAAATTTGACCATACACTTATGTACTCAGACTACTCAGCATTTTCCCTGTTTAAGTTATAGCTTCAAAAAGTTTCCCTCTTTCACTATATATTGTTTCCTTGATGATATAAAAGTTTATGATTGTTCTCCATGGTGAAAAAATAAAAGTTTCTCAGTCTCAAACACTTAATTTTATCCCATATGTCATGTGAACAATTGACTCTTCAGGTGAACCAAAGATTTGTTGGAAAAATCTACCCATACATCACAACTGTCATTTTCCCATTTCTTTTCCCAAAAATACATCAAAGTTTTCAAAGAAAATGGATTAGAAAATAAAGAAAGAAACAATATATGTGAGAACAAATTTCTTTAGTTCCTGGAATTCCTAATGTATTAGTAAGCAATGCACAGTGAGAAGAGTGAGAAGGATGCCTGACTCTGGTAAAACACCAATATTTACAAAGTGAGCAGAGGAGAAGGCACCAATGAATTAAATGGAAGAAATATTCAAAGAAGTAAAAGACCCAAGAGATTGACATAGAAACTAAAAGAAAAGAAAGGGTCTCAGAAAAGACTGGTCAATAATGTCATATGCTGTAGACAAATTTTTAGACAAATCTTGTCTAAAACCAAGATATTGCACTTGGCATAGATAGTACTTTAGTGACCTTGGTGACAGAAGTTTCTCTTTGTAGGCATGGATGAGATTCATATATATTGCCAAGGACACTACTTCTGGCAACTTATGAAAGCTGTATGAAAATTCACTTAAGTTGGTTTGGCTTTTGAGAAAGCAAGATAAATTGAAACCTAAATATCCCACATTGCTTGTTACTAACACACACAAATGAAATCCAGACTCAAATGAAATCCGCCTGTAACTGAACTTGCTGAGGAATGTGAAAAAAATGTCGATGTGTTCTGACTATTGTTATTTGTTAATCTTTGCATGATGCATAAAAATGTTTTAAGAGTTAGGCAGGCTGGAAAATTGCTAGGGACTTCAACGACTGAAGCAAGACTGAGGAACTCAATATCTAAGAAAACCTATCCTCAAAGTTTTAGTTTAGGGAAGTTTTCCTAGTTTCACTAAAACAAATTCACTTTACAAACCTGATAAAGAAGGGTTAATAGGATAAAGAATGTGGAACGGGCAAGGGCTGTATATCATTTTCCAAGTCGTCTTTCCACTTATGCAGACAAAGAAGTCCTTGGTACTGCCTGTGTTAACAACCTTGGTTTTTTTTTTTTTAACATTTTTTAATCCAATTTGTGTTCAAAGATGAGTTTGCATAGAAATAGCCACTCCTAGTGATTGCTTCTCCTTTAATTTTGTGTTTGTGACATAGAGAGGGAGAGGAGAGTGGGAATTAGCATTTGTTCAAAGCATAATAATGTTGTTGATTTCATCTTTTTAGAAGTGGTTCACATTTCAAGTATTCAAGTATTTTCTTAGTGTTTTATGGGCTTACTTCAAAATGATATTGGGAATGGATAAGATTTTTTCTATTATTTCCATTAACTTGAAACAATATAGATTCCCTTTCTATTTTTCCTACTTATTGCACAAGTCATATGATCTACAAATAAGACATCTACTTATTTTCATATCATATTTGTTCATTTTACTCTAATGAGACTACTGTAAAAGAAATGGGAATAAAAGATAAGGTGTTTGAACCTTTTAAGGAAAAATTGTAAGAACAGTGTGAAATATCTTAAATGTGACTCCTCTTCATTTTAAATTGCGAATATGACAAAAATATATAGACTATTCCCCAAAACTTAGTGTGTAATTGTAGTGATATAGATTCAGTCTATGATTCAGATATTACAACTATCAAAAGTTAAGTTTTTAGTTTGGCTAAAATACTGTGTAACCTTAAATTATATGGGAAATTCTTTTACATCTGAGTAACTTTAAGAACTATACAGGATAATCAGTTAGGTATAAGAGAATGTAAGCTGTTTTGCTTGCTTCCCAAGATCACTTTTTACATCCAAAAAATAACAGGAGTCTAAAAATCAGATGACATGATAGATAACCTTATAATGTCAAGAATAAGAAAAAAAAGACCAACATATGTATCTGTTTAGAATGATATCTCTGAATGCAGAGTAGACAGGAAAGGAACAGAGCACCAACAACTTTACTCATGTTTTCTAGAAAGCTGCCTTGATTGGACAGCGATATACATATTAAAATTGTGTAGGATATTTAATATTCTTTCTAAATTGTATAATATTTTAGCCTGGTTTTAAAGGCTTGCTCAAGCCAATATCTAAGGCAATGAAAGTGAAAATTCTAGGAGTGAAGATGGCGGAGGAATAGGACGGGGAGACCACTTTCTCTCCTACAAATTCATTGAAAGAACAATTGAAAGGTGAACAAAGTTTACAAAACAACTTCTGATTGCTAGCAGCGGACATCAGGCACCCAGAAAAGCAGCCCATTGTCTTCGAAGGGAGGTAGGACAAAATATTAAAGATTAAAAAGGGGAGACAAAAGAGCTAGGGATGGAGACCCGTTCCAGGAAGGGAGTCTTAATAGAGGAAGTTTCCAAACACCAGGAAACCCTCGCACTGGCGGGTCTGGGGGAAGTTTTCAAACCATGGAAGGCAACCTAACTGGGAGGAGAAATTAAATAAGGCCCACAGATTACCTGCCTAAAAGCAACTCCCATCAGAAAAGTACGCCAGACGCCCACACCTGCCACCAGCAAGTGGGGGCAGAATGGAGAGGAGCGGGCAGCACTGCTTAGGGTGAGGACCGGCCCGAAGGCCCAGATAGCAGTCGGAGGGAGCTCTTTTTAAACTGTGGGAAAGGAAGGAAAAATTAACCAGCCGGAACACACCGCCGGCAGTTCGCAAAACAAGGGGGCTGAGAAACTCCAGAGGAGAGCCGGCCCATCCCCGCTGGAGGAAGGAGGCAGGGGGGAGGGGAAAGGGGCAAACTCAGCCCAGAGAAGCCACCCCCTCCCACACTGCAAACGGACCCCCAATTCCTGTCTAAAGACTTCCTGAGACCCGACCAGTGGCGCGCCGCACCCGGGGAGAGGGTGCCAAGCCTCTGGCTGCCCGAGCAGCTCGTCACGGAGGGAAAAGGTGCGCCGTGCCTGTGGAGAGGCCGCACAAACCTCTGGCTGCCCGGGCCGCTCGCCGCGGAGGGAAAAGGAGTGCCGCACCCGGGGAGAGTGCGCCGAGCCTCTGGCTGCCTGAGCTGCTCGCCACGGAGGGAAAAGGTGAGCCGCACCCGGGGAGAGGCCGCCAAAACTTCTGGCTGCCTGGCTGGAATACGGCAAGTGCTCCCCATACACAGCGACATCTGCCCGCAGCACCCCACCCTCCCCGCAGCAGGACTGAACTGAACTAGCAAACCTAAATAAGAGATCACCTCCGCCCGCCTGTGCCAGGGCCAAAGTTAGACACTGAAGAGACGGCAAACAGAAGCCAAATAAACAAAGGGAAGTGCTTCAGAAAGGACCGGTGGGACAGATTAAAATCCCTGAAGGCAACAAGGACTACACAGGATAGGGCCTATAGATATGGAGAAGTGTAAGCTGGAAAAAGGAGCTATCTGAAATTGAACTTAAACCTACACTGACTGCAACAGATCCAGAGAAATTCCTAGATATATATGTATATTTTCTTGTTTGTTGTTTTTGTTAAATTAAAAAGAAATTTTTTTCTTTTTTTCTTTTTTTTTATTTTTTCTTTTTTATTTTCTTTTAAAATTCCCTACTACTCCCCCATTAATCCTCAACTTTCATTTTGATATATTTTTTATGATTTTTTTTCAATTAGGGAAAAAAAAATGTTTTTCTTTTTTTTCTTTTTTTTCTTTTTTTTCTTTTTTTTCTTTTTCTGTTTCTTCTCTCCTTTTTTGTTTTCTCTTTTCTTTTTCTTGTTTATCTCTCCAATTTCCTTTTAAAGTCTTCTAATACTCCTCTATTATTTCTTAATTTTCATTTTCATCTCACTATAACCTTGCAGAAAAAAAACAGAGAGAGAGAGAGGGAAGCCCTATTTTTAAGTGAACTTCATATATATTTCTAAATTTTGGATATTTGGTTTTTTTTTAATATTTTATTTCAAAGAGTCTAACCTCTATGCTAAATTTTTTAAACTTTGTTTTTCAGTATGTGATATAAATCTTGGACATTTAAGAATCCAATATTCAATTCCCATTTCTATTCAGGAGTGTGTTGATTACTCTCTTCCACTTTTGACTCTCTGTTTTCTACCTCAGAACACCTCTATTTCCTCCCTTCCCCTTCTCTTCCCAATCCAATTCTGTGAATCTTTGTAGGTGTCTGGGCTACGGAGAACACTTTGAGAACAGATAACTGTGTAGATCTGTCTGTTTCCTCTTGAGTCCCCCTTCCTCTCCTCCTGCTCACCTCTATCTCCTTCCTCCCTCTCCTATTCTTCATGTAACTCTGTGAACCTCTTTGGTTGTCCCTCACGATGGAAAATCTTTTCACCATTAACCTAGAAGTTTTATTATCAGTGCTGCATAATTGGAGAAGTCTTGAGATTATTGGAAGAATAAAACTGGAATCCAGAGGCAGGAGACTTAAGCCCAAAACCTGAGAAAACCAGAAAACTCCTGACTACACAGAGCATTAAGGAATAAGAGTCCATCCAAAAGCCTCCATACCTACACCAAATCCAACAACCACCCAAGAGCCAAGAAACTCCAGAAAAAGACATACCACATAAATTCTATAGTAACGCAGGCACATAGACCTAAGTGTCAACATACAGGCTGCCCAAAGTCACACCTAACACATAGACCCATTGCAAAACTCATTACTGGGCACTCCAGTGCACTCCAGAGAGAAGAAATCCATTTCCATGCACCAGAACACTGACACAAGCTTCCCTAACCAGGAAACCTTGAGAAACCAATCATCCAATCCCACCCACTGGGTAAAATCTTCACAATAAAAAGGAACCACAGACCAGCAGAATACAGAAAGCCCACTCCAGACACAGCAATCTAAACAAGATGAAAAGGCAGAGAAATACCCAACAAGTAAAGGAACATGAACAATGCACACCAAATCAAACAAAAATCAAACAAAAGAGGAAGAGATAGGGAATCTATCTGAAAAAGAATTTAGAATAATGATAATAAAAATGATCCAAAATCTTGAAAGAAAAAATGGAATTAGAAATAAATAGCCTGGAGACAACGATGGAGAAGATGCAAGAAATGTTTAACAAGGACCTAGAAGAAATAAAAAAGAGTCAATTAAAAACGAATAATGCAATAAATGAGATCAAAATCACTCTGGAGGGAACCATGAGTAGTATAACAGAGACAGAAGATAGGATAAGTGAGGTAGAAGATAAAATGGTGGAAATAAATGAAGCAGAGAGAAAAAAAGAAAAAAGAATCAAAAGAAATGAGGACAACCTCAGGGACCTCTGGGACAATGTGAAACGCCCCAATATTCGAATCATAGGAGTCCCAGAAGACAAAAAGAAAGGCCATGAGAAGTTACTCGAGGAGATAATAGCTGAAAACTTCCCTAAAATGGGGAAGGAAATAGCCACCCAAGTCCAAGAAAACCAGAGAGTTCCAAACAGGATAAACCCAAGGCGAAATACCCCAAGATACATAGTAATCAAATTAACAAAGATCAAACACAAAGAACAAATATTAAAAGCACCAAGGGAGAAACAACAAATAACACATAAAGGGATTCCCATAAGGATAACAGCTGATCTATCAATAGCAACCCTTCAGCCCAGAAGGGAATGGCAGGACAAACTTAGAGTAATGAAAGAGAATAACCTACAACCAAGATTACTGTACCCAGCAAGGATCTCATTCAGATATGAAGGAGAATTCAGAAGCTTTACAGACAAGCAAAAGCTGAGAGAATTCAGCACCACCAAACCAGCTCTTCAACAAATGCTAAAGGATCTTCTCTAGACAGGAAACACAGAAAGGTTGTATAAACGTGAACCCCCAAACAGCAAACTAAATGGCAACTGGACCATACCTATCAATAATTACCTTAAATGTAAATGGGTTGAATGCCCCAACCAAAAGACAAAGACTGGCTGAATGGATACAAAAACAAGACCCCTATATATGCTGTCTACAAGAGACCCACTTCAAAACAAGGGACACATACAGACTAAAAGTGAAGGGCTGGAAAAAATTATTTCATGCAGACGGAGACTAAAAGAAAGCAGGAGTTGCAATACTCATATCAGTTAAACTAGACTTTCAAATAAAGGCTGTGAAAAGAGACAAAGAAGGACACTACATAATGATCAAAGGATCAATTCAAGAAGAAGATATAACAATTATAAATATATATGCACCCAACATAGGAGCACCGCAATATGTAAGGCAAATACTAACGAGGATGAAAGAGGAAATTAATAGTAACACAATAATAGTGGGAGACTTTAATACCCCACTCACAACTATGGATAGATCAACTAAACAGAAAATTAACAAGGAAACACAAACTTTAAAGGACACAATGGACCAGCTAGACCTTATTGACATCTATAGGACGTTTCACCACCAAACAATCAACTTCACGTTTTTCTCAAGTGCACACGGAACCTTCTCCAGAATAGATCACATCCTGGGCCATAAATCTAGTCTTGGTAAATTCAAAAAAATTGAAATCATTCCAGTCATCTTTTCTGACCACAGTGCAGTAAGATTAGAACTCAATTCCAGGAAAAAAATATTAAAAATTCGAACATATGGAGGCTAAACAACACGCTTCTGAATAACCAACAAATCATAGAAGAAATCAAAAAAGAAATCAAAATATGCATAGAAATGCATGAAAAGGAAAACACAACAACCCAAAACCTATGGGACACTGTAAAAGCAGTGCTAAGGGGAAGATTCATAGCATTACAGGCCTACCTCAAGAAACAAGAAAAAAGTCAAATAAATAACCTAACCCTACACCTAAAGCAATTAGAGAAGGAAGAAATGAAGAACCCCAGGGTTAGTAGAAGGAAAGAAATCTTAAAAATTAGGGCAGAAATAAATGCAAAAGAAACTAAAGAGACCATAACAAAAATCAACAAAGCTAAAAGCTGGTTTTTTGAAAAAATAAACAAAATTGACAAACCATTAGCAAGACTCATTAAGAAACAAAGAGAGAAGAACCAAATTAACAAAATTAGAAACGAAAATGGAGAGATCACTACAGACAACACTGAAATACAAAGGATCATAAGAGACTACTACCAGCAGCTCTTTGTGAATAAAATGGACAACTTGGAAGAAATGGACAAGTTCTTAGAGAAGTATAACTTTCCAAAACTGAACCAGGAAGAAATAGAAGATCTTAACAAGCCCATCACAAGCAAGGAAATCGAAACTGTAATCAGAAATCTTCCAGCAAACAAAAGCCCAGGACCAGATGGCTTCACAGCTGAATTCTACCAAAAGTTCAAAGAAGAGCTAACACCTATCTTACTCAAACTCTTCCAGAAAATTGCAGAAGAAGGTAAACTTCCAAACTCATTCTATGAGGCCAACATCACCTTAATTCCACAACCAGACAAAGATACCACAAAAAAAGAAAACTACAGGCCAATATCACTGATGAACATAGATGCAAAAATCCTTAACAAAATACTAGCAAACAGAATCCAACAACATATTAAAAAAATCATACACCAAGACCAAGTAGGCTTTATCCCAGGAATGCAAGGATTCTTTAATATCCGCAAATCAATCAATGTGATACACCACATTAACAAATTGAAAGATAAAAACCATATGATTATCTCAATAGATGCAGAAAAAGCCTTTGACAAAATTCAGCATCCATTTATGATTAAAACTCTCCAGAAATCAGGAATAGAAGGAACATACCTCAACATAATAAAAGCTATATATGACAAACCCACAGCAAGCATTACCCTGAATGGCGAAAAATTGAAATCATTTCCCCTAAAATCAGGAACAAGACAAGGGTGCCCACTCTCACCACTTCTATTCAACATAGTTTTGGAAGTGTTGGCCACAGCAATCAGGGCAGAAAAAGAAGTAAAAGGAATCCAGATAGGAAAAGAAGAAGTGAAACTCTCACTGTTTGCAGATGACATGATCCTCTACATAGAAAACGGTAAAGACTCTACCGGAAAATTACTAGAGTTAATCAACGAATATAGTAAAGTTGCAGGATATAAAATTAACACACAGAAATCGCTTGCATTCTTATACACTAACAATGAGAAAACAGAAAGAGAAATTAAGGAAACAATACCATTCACCATTGCAACAAAAAGAATAAAATACTTAGGAATATATCTACCTAAAGAAACAAAAGACTTATACATAGAAAACTTTAAATCACTGATAAAAGAAATCAAAGAAGACACAAACAGATGGAGAAATATACCATGTTGATGGATTTGAAGAATCAACATTGTCAAAATGGCCATACTTCCCAAAGCAATCTACAGATTCAATGCAATCCCTATCAAGCTACCAACGGTATTTTTCATATAACTAGAACAAATAATTTCACAATTTGTATGGAAATACAAAAAACCTCATATAGCCAAAGTAATCTTGAAAAAGAAGAATGGAACTGGAGGAATCAACCTGCCTGACTTCAGGCTCTACTACAAAGCCACAGTTATCAAGACAGTATGGTACTGGCACAAAGACAGATATATAGATCAATGGAACAGAATAGAAAGCCCAGAGATAAATCCACGAACCTATGGTCACCTTATCTTCGACAAAGGAGGCAAGGATATACAATGGAAAAAAGATAGCCTCTTTAACAAGTGGTGCTGGGAAAATTCGTCAACCACTTGTAAAAGAATGAAACTAGAACACTTTCTAACACCATACACAAAAATAAATTCAAAATGGACTAAAGATCTAAATGTAAGACCAGAAACTATAAAACTCCTAGAGGAGAACATAGGCAAAACACTCCCCGACATAAATCACAGCAGGATCCTATATGACCCACCTCCCAGACTATTGGAAACAAAAGCAAAAATAAACAAATGGGACTTAATGAAACTTTAAAGCTTTTGCACAGCAAAGGAAACTATAATCAAGGTGAAAAGACAGCCCTCAGATTGGGAGAAAATAATTCCAAATGAAGCAACAGACAAAGGATTAATCTCAAAACTGCGTATCATTTTAAACATCTTCTTTGGCTGATAATTTTTAATCTTTCCATTCTTAATATAACAAACAGAAAGGCAAAGAACATCATTTCAATATGTTATACATATTGATCTGGATTTTGAGATATTTTATTTAAAAACTCTATACTAAATCTGGATCAGTGTATATTAATATATATATGTATGTTTTATTGTCTGAGTCATCCACCTTTAAAATAGGCAGTCACTTATGCAGCAAATGATAATGTTATAGTTTTTCATATTAGAAAAATGTATGCTCATCTTAAGTATAAAAACTAGAAAATAAAATATATACAAATAAAATAAAGACATATCAAGTGATAACTACTATTAAACATTTTTGTCCTTCCAAACTTGTTTCTATGCAACTATACCCTTTTATAACCTGTGTTGAGACAAATTGTGAAAAAATTTTAAATGTGGCAGAGAAATATTGAATGTCCTGTCAAGCACACTATTAGGGGTTATCTGTGCCTTTCATTTTATTGAAGTTATTTTACAAGTTTGTAAGTTGTAATATTGACAATAAAGAAAATAATACTTGTATATAGAAATGTTAATTACTTTTCAACATATTTAAATAGTTCCTGTGTTACATCAAAATATTTATAAGATATCAAGGATAAGAGTAAATATCATGAAAGTTTATGAGAATATTTTTTCATTTTTTACATGGTACATTTCCATATTATTTTAACTATTTTGCAATAAGCATTAAATGCTCCTATAACTAAAAACTAAAGAGTGCAAATAAATATTTATGAGATTTTGGTTAAAACAAAGAAAAGAATGCTAAGTACATAATTTAGTTACTTCAAGAGAGAATTTTTAATAGTTTCAGTAACCATGATTTTTAATAGATTTTTGCTTGTCTTGTTCAGTAGAGTGTCATTTATGTTTTTAAACTCATGTTAAACTCTAAGCCAGCCATAGTGTAAATTATTTTCTCTACTCAAGATTTGGAAAATATAAAACAGTGTTTTAAGTATAAATCACTTAAGATGACTCTCTTTTTTCTCAGCACTTCAATTGGCTAAGAGATTGTAATCTTTGATCAAATGAAAAACTGGAAAAATCAAATATATGTCTATTCAACATTTATTAATTTTCTCAAGAGAAAGATAATTCTCACTCGGTTGCCAGTCCATGTGTGCTAATGTGTGCTTAGTCAGTCAGTCATGTCTGACTCTTTGCGACCCCATGGATTGTATCCTGCCAGGCTCCTCTATTCATTGGGATTATCCAGGCAAGAATACTGGAGTGGGTTGCCAGGACCTCCTCAAGGGAATCTTTCCAACCCTGGACTGAATCCAGCTCTCCTGAATTGCGAGTGGATTCTTTACTGTCTGAGCCACTAGGGAACTCCATAAAGCTAATAATGAGTATATCCAAGATTAGAGTGATGTTACTATTTAACATAGTCATTTATTAGCCAATATATGTTATCATGTATATAGGCACTATTTGCTCAGATAAATGTAAAGTTTTATTTCTAAATAAGAAATTTTATAGACATATTTGATGATAAATAAAAATGATACAAAATATAACCACAAAATTATCATGGTGCTTCATAAAATAATAAGAAAAATAAATTCACCTATTTAGATAATAAATAATCATGTTTAGAATGATTCAGTTTAATTTAGATACTGCTACCAGCTCCCTTCTTAAAGTACCATACAACTTTGAATTTACCATGTCCTTTTCTTCCCAAACAGAACATTCTTAGACTTCCTCGACTCCTCCATTTATATTATTATTATATAATATCATAAGATACCTTCATATAGGAGTCATTGCTTATCCAACTACATAATCCCTCTACTAAGGCTTGCACAGTGTATTATATGTATCAAGTATTCAATTAAATTTTATCAAGCTGAAGTAAAGTAAAAATTTGTGATTAAAACAAAATTAATTAGTAGGTTTGTTTACATCTTGTTGCTTTCCACATGAATTTTTAGGTTATATTTATTAGCAATTTAAAATAGATTAAAGCATATTTAAAAATAAAATATTTAAATTAAGAAACTCTTCTTTGTTGCCTGCCTGAGTTCAAATCCTAGCTCTGCTGTTCACAACTTTGTGGCTTTGGGCAAGTTGCTGACTCTTTTAATGCTTCAATTTTCTTACTAGTAAAAAGGAGATAATAGTAATGGAACCCACATGATAAAGTCATTATGAGGACTGCATGTTTCTTGAGTTAATATAGGTAAATTGCTTTTAACATGATCTGATGTATAAGTTTTATATGTACCTCTTCAGAATTTAGATAAACCAATATTAATAAAGAACAGACTTTTGGACTCTGTGGGAGAAGGCGAGGGTGGGATGTTTCGAAAGAACAGCATGTATATTATCTATAGTGAAACAGATCACCAGCCCAGGTGGGATGCATGAGACAAGTGCTCGGGCCTGGTGCACTGGGAAGACCCAGAGGAATCGGGTGGAGAGGGAGGTGGAAGGGGGGATCGGGATGGGGAATACATGTAACTCCATGGCTGATTCATGTCAATGTATGACAAAACCTACTGAAATGTTGTGAAGTAATTACCCTCCAACTAATAAAAATAAATGGAAAAAAAATAAATAAATAAATAAAAGAAAGAAATATCCACCCTGAACTTTGCAACTCACCTGTGAGACAGCAAAAAGTCATTGTGGAATTAAATTACTAATACTACATAGATATTGATGACAGTGTCTATATTCTAGAATTTAAATAGAAGTAACTAATTAGTTCAGTTCAGTTCACTCAGTCGTGTCTGACTCTTTGTGACCCCATGGACTGCAGCACGCCAGGCTTCCCTGTCCATCACCAACTCCCAGAGCCTGCTCAAACTCAAATCCATTCAGTTGGTGATTTCATCCAACCATCTTATCCCCTGTCGTCCCCTTCTCCTCCTGCCTTCAATCTTTTCCAGCATCAGGGTCGTTTCCAATGCGTCAGTTTTTCGCATTAGGTGGCAAAAGTATTGGAGCTTTAGCTTTAGCAACAGTTCTTCCAATGATTAGTATTCACTAAAGCCACTTAAGCTTGCCAGCTACTGAATATTAAAGTCCCTGTGTCAGAGATGGGGAAACTGAGAAATAAATCATTTTTGTCAATATGATTTTATAGCCACGTTGCAGCACTGGTTAGATAGTTGAAGGCTATCTTTAAATCCTCATAAAATTTCATTAAGACAGAATGTCAAGATTATAATCTTCTTTCACGGTAAGAGTAATTGAAAAATAAATGTTTCTGTTAGATGCAGGAAAAATTCCTTGTCTTTAAATGGGCCATATCTAATGAAAAAACTGACCAAACTGATATGTTAAACAAATATATATATATATATACACACACACATATATATTTATATATAGACACAACACGCACACATTAAAGTCCTAAAGGCCTTTTACTGCATGCAAAAAAATTCCTTAGAATGATATTCAAGAAACTTCCAAGCTTAAATCAACAAAAAAACTTTCTATATACTGTTCACCTGAAACAAATAAACTGACAGTTTGTTCTCAAGCAAAGATTTTTTTAATGAAGATAAGCAAAGATCTACAATTCAAGGTCTAGAGCCAGGGCAAGTCACATGCAATTCTCCGCACAGCAAGGGAAGGAAAACATTTTTAAAGAGATGAAAAGGAAATTGAGAGGACGATAGCAAACAAAGAGTCCATGGCATGTAAATCCATGGCTGATTCATGTCAATGTATGACAAAAACCACTACAATATTGTAAAGTAATGAAAAAAATACTATAATTAAAAAAAAAAAAAAAAAGAGTCCATGGCTTTTCAATGGCTGAATTCTTGCCAGAAAAGAAATGGAATTTTCTTCTGCCTGTTGGTCTCTGCTATCTGCTCAAGACAGGAGTGCTCTGTATTCTGGTTTCCCAGCTCTATTTAACTGAGGCTTCTATTTATTTGTTTATTTTATATTTCCCTCTTTCACTCAAGATGTTTCTCTGAAAACATTTCTGATCACAAGTCAGATTTTCTGGTTTTAGTAATGTTTTTCCCTCAATGTCAGAAAGGGTTTTCTTGGGTATATTGTCTCACATTGGAGGAAAATTCTACAAACTGGAAATCTATTAAGTTCTCATTCAAGTAACAAATAGGGATAGGAGGGAGTACTTTCAGGAACTTTTTACCTAAAGTCAATATGTTATCAAGGTAATATGCAATGGAGATCATCTGAATTGTAAGGTTTGGGGACAGGTCTTCTTTTCTTTTATTTCTTTTCTTTTTTTTAAATAATATATAGATTTTATTGAAGTATAGTTAACTCACAATGTTACAGGTGCACAGCAAGGTGATTCAGTTATACATATATATTATTTTTGAGGTTATTTTCCATTATAGGTTATTATAAGATATTGACTATTTCACTGTGATACATAAAGTAAGTCTGTTGCTTGTTTTATATCTATATATTTTAATTACAAATTTAGCATCCTAAGTCAAACAAGTGGGGTCAAAATCTCATGAATTTTTTAGGCAAATAACCATTAATTTTCTAAGATGTATATTATACATGCTATGTAGAGATAGTTGTGTGTGTGTGTGTGTATGTGTGTGTGTGTGTGTGTGTGTGTGTGTGTATATATATATATATATATATATATATAGACACAAAATCTTTTCTACTGCACTTGATAAAGGTGTGAGAAAGAACATAAATGGAAAAAAAAGGAGAGATATAAAAATTAGAAAACATAAACTAAGTTAAAAGGAAGCACTGAATATGAAATAGAAAAAGTGAAACAATCTAGATAAAAGCAAAAGATCATCATACCACCCAGTTGCTTTTTTTTCCTTTCAAAGTTATTTTTGCAATTTTTTTTAATTTTTAAATTAATTTTTAAATTAATAAATTTTAATTGGAGGCTAATTACTTTACAATACTGTGGTGATTTTTGCCATACATCGACATGAATCAGCCATGGGTATAAATGTGTCCCACCATCCTGAAACCCCTCCCACCTCCCTCCCAACTCCAACCCTCTAGGTCCCATAGCACTGGGTTTGAGTTCCCTGCTTCATGCATTGAACTTCACTGGTCATCTATTTTACATATAGTAGTATACAGGTTTCAATGCTATTCTCTCATATCGTCTCACCCTTGCCTTCTCCCACATAGTCCAAAAGGCTGTTCTTTACATATGTGTCTCTTTTGCTGTCTTGCATATAGGGCCATTGTTACCATCTTTCTAAATTCCATATATATGTGTTAATATACTGTATTGTTGTTTCCCTTTCTGACTTACTTCATTCTGTATAATAGGCTACAGTTCCATCCACTTAATTAGAACTGACTCAAATGAGTTCTTTTTTATAGTTCAGTAATATTCAATTATGTATGTTTACCACAAATTCTTTATCCATCCATCTGCCGATAGACATCTAGGTTGCTTCCATGTCCTAGCTATTGTAAACAGTGCTGCAATGAGCATTGGGATACATGTGTCTCTTTCAATTCTGGTTTCCTTGGTGTGTACACCCAGCAGTGGAATTGCTGGGTCATATGGCAGTTCTATTTCCAGTTTTTTTAAGAAATCTCCACACTGTTCTCCATAGTGGCTATACTAGTTTGTAATACCAAAAGCAGACAAAGATGCCACACAATAAAAGAAAACTACAGGCCAATATCACCGATGAACATAGATGCAAAAATCCTCAACAAAATTCTAGCAAACAGAATTCAACAGCATATTTAAAAGATCATACATCATAACTAAGTGGGCTTTATCCTAGAGATGCAAGTATTATTCAATATTTCTGAACCAATCAATCTGATACACCATATTAACAAATTGAAAGATAAATGTCATATACACCATGGAATATTACTCAGCCATTAAAAAGAATTCATTTGAATCAGTTCTAATGAGATGGACGAAACTGGAGCCCATTATACAGAGTGAAGTAAGCCAGAAAGATAA
>CM035303.1:59556271-59574124 GCA_020226075.1 Hydropotes inermis | reverse complement strand
CCATTCCCTCTAGGTTTTCCCAGCCCAGGTTGGATGCATGAGACAAGTGCTCGGACCTGGTGCACTGGGAAAACCTAGAGGGAATGGGTGGAGAGGGAGGGGGGAGGGGGGATTGGGATGGGGAACACATGTAAACCCTTGGCTGTTTCATTTCAATGTATGACAAAATCCACCACAAATAAAAAAAAAAAAAAAAAGAAAGAAAAAAAATAAATAAAAAAAAAAAAATGTCATATGATTACCTCAATAGATGCAGAGAAAGTCTTTGAGAAAATTCAATACCCATTTATGATTAAAAAAAAAAAAAACTCTCCAGAAAGCAGGCATACAAGGAACATGCATCAACATAATTAAAGCCATCTATACTACAAACCCACAGCAAACATTAACTACAATGGCAAAAAATTTAAAGCATTTCCTCTAAAATCAGGGAACAAAATAAGGGTGCCCACACTCACCAGTTATTTTTAAACATGGCTGCTCATGAGAAACATATCTGGAACTTTGGAGAAAAAAAAACACAGAAAAATTATAGAATTCTATTTCACCAAAGCTACCATTTAATAGAAGAATCTGTAATCACTATTTAAAATCCAGATGCATATCAGAATTATCTTGGAATCTTTTTTTTTTTAATACAAATGTCCAGATACTGCTTTGTTTTCTGTTTTTTGATTTTTGTTTTTTTTCTGGGGATAGATTTTCAATAGGTCTAATTCAAATAATTTTTTAAAGCTGTCTTATCAGATTTTGCCTATTTCATTTCTGTGAAATTGTTACTTTCAAGATGCCAGATGAAATACAGGTCCAGTCAGGGTTCAGGGCTTTCTTTGGGTGTGTCACATGAACTCAAAAGGCTATTGGAGTTTTGTGGCACTAGGGTTTCTTATCAGAGAATGTTGGAGAATCATTCTAGTGGTGTCTTTTCCAATAGACAAAGTCTCCAGACTGCAAAGTAAGGTGTTCAAACTTTTTGTTTGTTTGTTTGTTTGTTTTTCCTCCAAAAGGCACACTATGAAATGATTTCTCTACCAAAACATGATTATTTTTAATAAAATAAATTAATATTTTGCCATACTAAAGAATATTTCTTTCTATCAGCTTAGAGTTAAAAGAATCTGGAGCCAAACGCATTTGGGGTCCTGTGACTATCTCAAGGGATGAGAGTTTATGAGGTGCAAAATAGGTATATCTTTTTAAAAGAGCAATGGGAACACTTTTGCTTAAAGTATTTGCAGGATCTCTACAAAATTTAGAAATTGAGTCTTAATAATGTCATTAGAACTGGACATGGAACAACTGACGTGTTCAAAATTGGAAAAGGGATATTTCAAGGCCCACTTTCTACTAAGGTAGAAAGGGAAGAAGAACTAAAGAACCTCTTGTTGAAGGTGAAAGAGGATAGTGAAAAAGCTGGCTTAAAACTGAGCATTCAAAAAAGTAAGACCATGGCATCTGGCCCAATCAGTTCAGTTCAGTCACTCAGTCATGTCCAACTCTTTGTGACCCCATGGAATGCAGCAAGCCAGTCCACCCTGTCAATGGCCAACTCCTGAAGCTAGCGCAAACTCATGTCCATCGCCTCAGTGAGTCTTTTCAGGGATTCAGTTATTCACATCAGGTGGGTAAAGTATTGGAGCTTCACCTTCAGCATCAGTACCTGCAGTGAATAGTCAGGAATGATTTCCTTTAGGATTGACTGGTTTGAACTTCTTGCAGTCCAAGTGATTCTCAAGAGTCTTCTCCAACAGCACAATTCAAAAGTATCAATTCTTCAATACTCATCTTTCTTTATGGTCCAACTTTCACATCCATACATGACTACTAGAAAAACCATAGCTTTGTCCAGACAGAACTTTGTGGGTAAAGTAATGTTTCTGCTTTTTAATATGCTGTCTAAGTTAGTCATAGATTTTCTTCCAAGGAACAAGCTTTTTTTTTTTTTTTTTTTTAAATTTCATGGCTACAGTCACCATCTGCAGTGATTTTGGAGCCCAAGAATATTAAGTCTGTCACTGTTTCTATTGTTTGCCCATCTATTTGACATGAAGTGATGGGATTGGATGCTGTGATCTTCGTTTTTTGAATGTTGAGTTTTAAGCCAACTTTTCACTCTCCTCTTTCACTTTCATCAGAGTATCTTCAGTTCCTCTTCATTTTCTGCCATAAAAATGGTGTTGTCTGCATATCTGAGTTTACTGGTATTTCTCCAAGCAATCTTGATTCTAGCCTGTGTTACATCCAGCCTGGCATTTCTCATGATGTAACCTACATATAAGTTAAATAAGCAGAGTGGCAATATATACAGCCTGGACATATACTTTTTCCAATTTGGAACAAGTACACTGTTCCATGTCCAGTTCTAACTGCTGCTTCTTGAACTACACACAGATTTCTCAGAAGGCAGGTAAGGTGGTCTGGTATTCCTATATCTTGAAGAATTTTCCACGGTTTTATGTGATCTACACAGTCAAATACTTTGGTCCAGTCAATAAAGAAGAAAAAGATGTTTTTATGGAATTCTCTTGCTTTTTCAATGATCCAACAGATGTTGGCAATTTGATGTCTGGATCCTCTGCCTTTTCTAAAGACAGCTTGAATATCTGGAATTTCACGGTTCACATAGTGCTGAAGCCTGGCTTGGAGAATTTTGAGCATTACTTTGCTAGTGTGTGAGATGAGTGCAATTTTGGGTAGTTTGAGCATTCTTTGGCATTACCTTTCTTTGGGATAGGAATGAAAACTGACCTTTTCCAGTCCTGTGACCACTGATGAGTTTTCCAAATTTGTTGGCATATTGAGTGAAGCACTTTCACAGCATCATCTTTTAGGATTTGCAATAGCTCAACTGGAATTCCATCACCTCCACTAGCTTTGTAGTGATGCTTTCTAAGGCCCACTTGACTTCATATTCCAGGATGTCTGGTTCTACATGAGTGATCACACCATCGTGGTTATTTGGGTCATTTAAACCTTTTTTTGTGTAGTTTTTCTGTGTAATTTTGCCACCTTTTCTTAGTATCTTCTTTTTCTGTTAGGTCCATGATGTTTCTGTTCCTTTACTGTGCCCATTTTTGCATATATTCCCTTGGTATGTCTAGTTCTCTAGAAGTTATCTCTAGTCTTTCCCATTATATTGCTTTGCTCTATTTCTTTGCATTGATCACTAAGGAAAGCTTTTTTATCTCACCCTGCTGTTCTTGGAATTCTGCATTCAGATGGGTATATCTTTCCTTTTCTCATTTGCCTTTAGCTTCTCTTCTTTGCTCAGCTATTTGTAAGGCCTCGTCAAACAACCATTTTGCCTTTTTGCCTCCTTTTTCTTTGGGATGATGTTGATCACTGCCTCTTGTATAATGTCCATAGCAAGAGAAGGCTTCAGTTTAGTGTGAAAACATATGAACTATGATTAAACCATATTTTTAGCCATGAATGGAGGAAGTTGTTTGAATCTTTTTCCCATACCTCAAATGATCCATGGATAGCTTAAAAAATATCTGAGAGTCATATAGTCTTCTCTGGGTTGTACTTCAAACAAATAGAACAAGAAAGATTGAAATTTTGCACCCTTAATAATGTTTCCCCACCAATATTAATTCATGAAGACTATCTCTTTTTAGTACACCAATGGTTTAATGCATATACAGTAGTAATGAGTGGGGATTATGGATTTCCAGTAGGATTGGGATGTTATTTGGCCCAATCAGATCTTTCCCTTTTAATCAAACCAACATAGTTGAATTTCCATTTTTTCCCCTTTCTGAATCCATCTGTTTGCCTTCTTTAGCCAGTTTTTTCTAATTTATTATTTGGATAAATATCCCTTCAGACCATGGTGGATGTTTGGCTACTGGTGGTTTTCAAGACAGAATTCCATAGCTTCCAGATGTTCTGAAATCTTAGTAATAGCTAAATAGCAAGTAAAAGTATTGTGTCCAAGAATTGCTCAGCATAGGCCCTTTTTAATTTCATTTCCACTGTAAGTAAGAAACCCACATTGCTCACAAAACATTTCAAAATCATTAGCTGCTCCAACAATGTATCTACTATCAGTAGAAATATGATAGCTTTGTCCCTGGCTAAAGCATAAACTTGTGCAAGAGATTATAATTCAGCTCATTGCTACCAGAATGACATAAAATGGAGTTGTAATAACATAGACAGCACAATATTTACCATTGTCATCTTTGAAATAAGAAACATCAGCAAACCATGATAAATCACTATTACTGATAAAAGCTTCCTGTAAGTCATCCTGAGGAGTCAAGAGGTAACCCATCACTGTTAAATAAGCCTCAGGAAGTTTGTCAGTCGGTGACATAGTGAAGTGGAGTAGCCAGGTTAAGGCAATAATAATGTAAAAGAATTATATGAGATGCTATTAACAAAAGATCTTTGTAGGAGAAGCTAGTTGAGAAATGTTGAGTGTGATGAGAATTCAGCAAGTGTTCTATTGTATGAGGTACAGAAATGGTTAAAGGGGATCCTACAACATTCTTGGTGACTTTAACCACAAGGGCAGTGACTATAGTAGCTCTGAGGGAGTATCTCCGTGGCATAGGGTCTACTTACTGGCTCTAATAACTTATGGGTTGACAGTGGTCCCTGTATTCTGGGGTGAGCACCTCAAAGACATTTTATTCCTTTTCATATACAATAAAAAAGATAATCTGATAATCTCTATGGCCAAAGGCAGATGTGTTCATCAAAGTCTCCTTTAAGGTTTTGAAGGATATGCCATCTGATTCCACACATAAAATTGTTTCGAGATTTCTATCGTTGAGTACAACATACAAAGTGAAAGTCACTCAGTTGTGTCCAATTATACACTCCATGGACTTCTCCAAGCCAGAATACTGGAGTGGGTAGCCTTTAGCTTCTCCAGGGGGATTTTCTCAACCCAGGGATCGAACCCAGGTGTCCCACATTGCAGGTGGATTATTTACCGGCTGAGCCACCAGAGAAGCCCACGCATATTGGAGTGGGTAGCCTATCCCTTCTCCAGCAGATCTTCATGACTAGGAATCAAACTGGAGTCTCCTGAATTGCAGGTGGATTCTTTACCAATTGAGCTACCGGGGAAGCCCCTAATACATACAAAGATTTTGCCATAAGATAGGGATTTGGAATCCAGTTTCAGTAATAACAAACTAGTCCAGGGAAATCTCTCAACTGGAACATAGTTTTGTGTTTTGGGAAACTCAGGATACCATGAAGTCTATGTGGATATAGCTGCTGCCCTTGTTCTAATATCAGATGCACTAAATATCGAATTTGGGTTTGGGCAAACAAATTTTTGTTTGGTGACCTTAGGTACCTTTAAGGTTAAAAAATTTAATAAATGGATGCTGTCACCCTGTGAGAAGACTTGAGAAGGAGAGCATAGAGGCAAATCATCCCTATATGGAAACAAAGTAGAACCTATAAGAGACTTTGTATCATCAAGATCAGCATTCAGATTTTATGAAAAAAAGGACTCTCAACATAACCCTGAGGCATCACTGTGCAGGTGAATTGTTTTCCTTCTCAAGTGAAGGCAAAAAGGTATTGACTGGCTTCATCAATTGGCATACTAAATAATGAACTGCATAAATCAATTACAGTAAAGAATTTGCTTTTAGGGGGAATAAATGTTAGTAACACATGAGGGATAAGAAGGAATAACAGTGTCAAGGGATAAAAATGTTGTTTATTACTCAGAGCTCTTGGGCAAAACAAAACAAAAACAAAAAAACAACTACACTCTTGGCCTTTAGATTGTCTCACCACTGTAATAGAAGTGTTACAGGTACTAGTGCAAGGAATAATGAGGCCTTTAGCTTGTAATCTTCTATTATGGACTTTATGCCCTGAAGGGCTTCTTTATTTATAGGGTATTGATTAATCTGGAAGAGATTTTGAGGAGTCTATTTGAATCTTCATTGAAAATATGCTGTGAATTTTGCCAAGAGTAGTTGGAGATTTTGCCTGTAAGGAAAGTGGTAGTTAACACAATAGGGACAAATTATTAGCGTTTTCAGAATCTGCTCTGGCCAGAAATAAGACAAATGTCAAAGGATCATTTACTTCACCTGGTGGGTTATTTTCACAACTACCTTCAACTTCTAGAATTACTCACCTATTTGGGGAGAAAAAAAATCACCAAATGAGATTTCTCTAAAAGGTCTTAGCCTGATAGATGGGGGCAGAGGAACTAAGGATAAAAGAGTGACTATCTCTCAAAGCGTCTAAACAAAAGGGAAGAACAAGATCCCCTTGATCAAACAGACACAAGATCCTCTCAAAGTTCATTAGCAATCCCAACTATCCACTGTACTGTTTTAGTACTGAGGCAGGGGCTGTTTTTTTTTTGTTGTTTTGTTTTGTTTTGTTTCTTTCTTTTTTATTTTATTTTATTAGTGGGGTTGAGCACCAGCAGTAAAGTATTTGAAAGTATTTGGAGTAAGTATTTGAAATCAATTAAGGGGGAGGATTGGGAAGAGCCCCTGTAGTTGCTTAGAGCCCCATCACTGAAAATTGGGAGGATGTTGGAAAGGCTGGTTAGAGGCCTGAATTTGCCTAAAGGGTTTAAATTAGTACCAGTCTTTACCCAAAGTCCTAGTTCTTTGTGATAATAGCAGAAACTAGAAGGGTTTTCATTTCATTCAAGAGCCTTCTTTTGCTGCAGTTAAAGATTAAGAATTCTGGTGGTCTCTCTTTTAGGTGACTCATCTAGAGTAGGAGAGAGCTGGTTTGCCAGATTGACTAAATTTCTAGGAAATGGGAACCCACTCCAGTATTCTTGCCTGGAAAATCCCACGGACAGAGGAGCCTGGTAGGCTATAGTCCATGGGGTCCCAAAGAGTCGGACATGACTGAGTGACTTCACTTTCACTAGGTGTTGTAGTTTCTCATTCCATTCTGATACTTTTTACTAGAAGTGTAGCCTATTAACAAATTTAAGAGTTAAAAGTTACTGGAGTGGAATCAACATCTGAAGGAAAACCAGAATTTTCTTTAAAAACAATCTGAAATTGATTGTAATATTCATCAACATCTTAGTCAGATTTTTTTTCATAGAAGTCTGAATTTTGTTCTAATCAACAGACTTTGGATAAGTCCTATAAATTGTTTAGTAAAGTCAGCGAGCAATTGTCCCAGCCTGATCATGTTAAAGGGCTTTCCAGGTGGTGCTAGTGGTAAAGAAACATCCTGCCAATGCAGGAGACATAAGAGACTGTGATTTGATCCCTAGGTTGAGAAGATTCTCTGGAGGAGGACATGGCAACCCACTCCAGTATTCTTGCCTGGAGAATATCATAGACAGAGGAGCCTGGCAGGCTACAGTCCAGAATCAAAATGAGTTGGACATGACTGAAACAACTTAACATGCATGCATGATCAAGTAATAAGTTAGCATGTTGGCCTACTGGTTATAATTCTAGAGACATTTCAGAATTTTCTGCATTAGAAATTTTCATCCAATGCTGGGCCTGGCCTTTGTCAGCAAGTATATGAAATAGCTGATATATGTAATACCAGGTTGATAAGTCTGAATGACTGTACTAAGTTCCTCAGTGAATTTGTGAAGATCTTTGGTTAGTTTGGGAAAATATTCACCTATGGCTTGCAGTCAGGTTAATACCAAGAAGTATAAAAAATTAAAGGTTTAGCCTCTGGATCTTCAGAAGGCATTATTTTAAAGAGACAGGTTCTGATAAATTCAGAAGAAAGTAGAGTGGGAAAGTTTCAGAGACAGGAGGAAGTTTGGTGAGAGTTTGGAGGTATAGTAAATGTGTATGTGATATAGAAAATTAAGGAATAAAATTGTGCTAAAGGTGGAGCCTGAGACAAAAATACCAAAGAAAAGCCTGAGGCAACAAGAGCTATTTTATCTTTTATTAATTGTTCATTTGCCTCAGTTAATCTTAAAATCTTATTTTACAAAGAGGCATTTTTAGACTCTAACATTGGATGCCTCAAATATCAGTGGGAAAAAAAGCATTCTACTCACTTCTGGAATTTTTTATCTATTGTAGTCCTATTCAGTTTTAAGTTAATTAAGCTTGGGGACTTTAAAAGTTCTTCATAATGGTCACTGATATTCTGATATTTGATCATATTTGCCCATTTAGTTAGAAATGTGTGTGGGGAATGACCTAGTTTTCTAGAGATTTTTCCTCTATAATGAAGAACAATTTTCAAATAGTTAAAATAGCTTAGAGCACAAACAGCTCAATTCAAACAACTAGCAAACTCATTCCAGCCCACCTTAAGGAGATGGCTTGATCCTGGAGAAAGGATTGCCTTTCCAGAGGAATAGTCCTAAGGCTGAAAACCTGGCAATGTGTCAGGGAAATAACTTCTGTTACTGAAAGAATGGATCAGTGGCTAGCAAGTCAAGAGAAGCAATCCCTGCTCCAGAGGGACAAGATAAATGCTATCCATTTTCAGTTTAACAGTCTGATCTCAAAGTGCCAAAAGAGTACTGGCACACAGAATAAGGTCTTAACCAGGAAGATGAAACTTTTAAATAAATCCAAAATGAATTCTGGAGTTTCAAACATCAAGTATATGAGCTCAGATCCAGGAAAAGATGAACCTTAAAACTCCAGGGTCAGCAAGAAAAGCAGTGCCTGACTATGTGCTCAGTTGTGGGCACCACACCTGTCTGCTTATGAGCCCTGAGGACATGACATCTTCTCTGGTCCCCATAGTCCATTAAAATCTTCACCTGAAACAAATAGACTGCCAGATATCTATCCAAAAAGATGAATTTATTTGGGATTAATAGAGAATTGCAACTCAGGGTCTGCAACCATGGTAAGCCACATGCAAGTCTCTGCTTGGTAAGGGAAAGAGAATGTTTAATGATGACTGTATTTATTTGTTGTGTAAGCACAAATTTTTGCATTTTACATATAATCAATATATATTAAGAAATAATTGAAGAAAAAAGACATGTAAAGTTTTCTAAAGTAAAAAATATATATCTTTAAATTGTTATTTCTGATAAATATGTATCTGAATAATTTCTCAGTGAATGTTTATCTGATGGCATATCTTAATATAATTACAAAAAAAACATTTAAATTCAGAAACTGGAATATATTTCTCTGTTTAGAACAATACAACTGGAGCAATTATGACTGATTCCCTATTATTTCATTTGTATGTTATACTGGATTTACATCTAGAGGTATAATTGCTTTGAACTCTCTGGAGAACTTCAATGGATATGTGTCAGGAAGCATTTAACAAGAGGCTTCCTGTGTGCTGTTTTGGATCTATCAGGAACCCTTTGTCCCTTATTAATTCCTGAATATTCAGGAATTAAGAGGAGAGGCACGCCTTTCCTGGGGCTGAGGAATCCAGGCATTTCTCATTACAGTGATAAGTACCCTCTTCCTTCTTTTGAAAAGGTCTGCAACTCTCTCTTTGATAGGGATCATCTTATGTTTTTTAAGTCTGGAATTTTAGTCTTTATCTTTGCTGAGAATAACCACCTTTTAAGACAGTATATATGTCCACACCATGTTGATTAAAACACCTTTGCTCCATCAGAGCTTTGGTCCCCGTGTCTTTCTTTCTTTCTTTCTTTCTACTCTTTCTCTCTATTTCTGACTACTTCCTTGGAGCGCAGAGGCCCGCTGAGTTCACTTTCTTGCCTGGGCTTCGAGAAGGCACACTGTGCCTTCACTCACTCAAGAGGGCGCCTGGTGCGTACATGCAGCAGCGTGAACCCTAAGAATAGGACTCTACTGGCTTTCTGCGTAAACCAGGGGATATCAGCCTTTTTCTCTCTCTTACTTTCTTAGCGTTGACTCTGTACCACCAGATTCCGGCCCATTAGGCCAACAAGTGGCGCCCAGAACAGAGCCTGGTACATGTTGCAGATTCAGATGGAGTGACCCCCCAGGGCCTATTGAGGCTGGTAAGTATTAAGACACGGGTTAATCAGCTGGAAAGCCCCCTCACTTTTCCACTTCACTTCAGCACTTTTTTAAAGTTCAAGGATTTTCGGTTTCACACCAGAGAATAGAGGCTTGCCTTCAGACTGGTTGAATGTAACCCTTGGTTCCCTAATGAAGGTAGTTAGAACAGATTTCTGGCCCTTGTGGGCTCTCATTGAAACTGTGATTCTACCATTTCAAGGTAATTCTAGCCCTCATGACATTTGTCAACAGGCAGAACACCTATTACATGAATATAAATTAGATGATGATACCTTACAAAAGGCCCAATTAGAACAACAAAATATATTTCAAGATTTTTCTAATAACCCTACCCCAGTTGCTTCAAGCGCTCCTCCCCTGCCAGAGGGCACATATCCCAAAGTCTCTCCCTCGATAAAACCTAATGATTCTGACAATGACTCCCTTAAGATACCTTCTAACATTAAAACTGACAACACCTTTCTGAATAACAATCATCTACCCCCTTCACGACAGAGGCTCTCTAAATTGCTGGCTTTGCAATCACCAGTCTCTGAAGCTGATGGTTTTTCTGCCTTTCCAGTTTTAAGAAATGCTGATGCTCAAGGACAGAGAATACCTCAATATGAAGATATTAACTTTTTTCACATGCAACAAATGAAAAAGGCTGTGACTATGTACGGCCCACATTCGCCTTTTACTAGAGAGATTCTAAATGCTATGGCATCTCCTGTTGGAACCTTTATTCCCTATAATTGGCAAATTTTAATAAAAGCTCTCCTCACACAAGGAGAGTATCTTCAATGGACAATGTGGTTTCAAGATATAGCCAGAGATCGTGCTAACAAAAACACTTGATCTGGCGCTCCTCAAAACCAAATTATTTTGAAACGTTAACTGGCACTGGACAATTTGATGCTATAGAAGCTCAAATATGATGCCCTCATTTGTTGCCTGATCAATTAAAAATGGTAGCCCTTGAAGCTTGGGATCGAATTGCTCCTCAAGGGGAGCCTACAGGTAGCTACACTAAAATATTGTGGGGACCTAATGAAAAGTATGCCAATTTCTTAGCTAGATTAGAAACTGCTATTTCCCATAAAGCAATTGGAGATGAAGCTAAAAGGCAACTAGAAAAATTACTTGCTTATGAAAATGTAAATCAGAAATGTCAAAGGGCTATAGCCCCAATTCGTGAGACAGGAACTATTTTTGATTATTTGAAGGCTTGTTGCAATATAAAATCAGAAACTCAAAAGATGCAAATGCTAGCTAAAACAAAAAAGGAAAATATCTTAAGAAAGCAAAATGAAGGATGCTTTATATGTAGAGATAAAAACCATTAAAAAAAGACTGCCTTAAGAAAGTAAAAAAAAAAAGAAAAAAAGAAAAAAGAAAAAGAAAACCTCCAAAAATCTGCCCTTGCTGCCATAGAGAAATGCATCAGGCCAAAGAGTGTAAATCTAAATTTGATATTAAAAACAAAAAGAAAACTATTCTGGGAAACTCCAAGCAGGAGACCCCCCCCCCAAGTCCCCTTCAACAAAAACCAGGGGAAAATTCCACCTTTTCCCTCAAACCCTCAACATCCTGCAGTGCTCCCCTCAATATACCAGCCCTAAACTCCTTTACCCTCAAGCAGTCCCCTCTAGAATACCTACTGGACTTTTTGGGCCCCTGCCCCCACAAACCTTCAGTCTTTTACTTGGCTGATCTAGTTTGACTTAACAGGTAGGAAGGCCAGGGGTCTCCAAATGGAAAAAAATAGGTTGCAAGTGTCAGACATTTTATCTCTCTTAAGCAGCAGGAGGAAACAAATCAGAAAACAAACAAAATATATATATATATTTAAATTTATATATATACATATATATATTTCTTCTCCATACAAATTAAAAAAGAGGTTTCTCTTGAAATACTGTGTTGCCATAATGACACCTGGTTTCACTTAAAGTTAACTATTCTCAAACCCTGAATTAACCAATGCATTTTCCTTATGGAAATGTTTGTCTCAAGCTATGTTAATGTGCTATACATTTACCCAGACTCTGTCTTCAAGTTGGTTCTGCCTAATACTCAAAACAGACTTGACAAACCAGTATGTTTTACTCATGCTAATGTTCTCTTAAGCTATGTTAATGAAACCATATTTGCTTGAAAACCTGCCTTTCTTCAAGATGCATGTCAATCATCTTGTGGCCCAGGACAAGTCACCTGGTACGAAGGCTATCTCAAAATGCATGATGTGGGTGAGGGGCCTGGGGCTATTCTCTTCAGTTCTGAGACATTTCCTTTCTTTAATTAGCAGACTGCTAGTAGTTATATGACACCTGGCAAAAGACCAGCAGGGGGCACTCTTTCTGCCCCCTTCTGATGCCTATGTCAGAGGCTTTCTCCATCTCCTTTATACTTTAATAAAACTTTATTATAAATAAATCTCAATTTGAGAACACATTGCAAACTTATACTGATTCCCAATTAGCTTTTCTAAAATGTTTTGGAAAAATGTCATTTCATTATCCTTCTAGTAAGCTGTGGAATTTCTTAAAAAAAAACATTTAATTTATTATTTTTCACATTTCTTTTATATAGATGGGACTAAAACTGCCAAACTTCATTCTGGTCTCTTAAAAAACATAATGTCTTTTATACTAAATTTCATTCTGTTCAACAAAATAAATTATATGCTCTTATTCAAGTTATTTGCCTATATCCTTACCCCATTAATATAGTCTCTGATTCTATATATTCAGTTTTAGTATTAAAAAGATATAAAAACCTCCACCATAAACTCCTAGTTCTATTAAAACAGAGAGTGGCCCTGCCTATATTTCTAGACACTTTAAACAATTTTTACAATCTTTTTCTATTAAACATATTACAGATATTCTTTATAATCCACAGACATGAGACAGAGTCGAAAGAACACATCACACACTGTAAGACCCAAAATTTGGGGCTTCGTTCCAAGGAGGAAAAACCGCGCTACCCAATAAACCAGTCCAGCAGATACAACGTGCAAGAGGGTTTATTGTCGGTTGCACAAACCGGGTGACTCTGATCTCCTGGGAGGCAGAGCACCCCGAACAGCAAATTTGGCAAGCTTTTTATAGAAAAAAAAACATACTATCAGCATATTACATACAGGTTACAAAGTGATTGGTTACATATTTGCAAAGCAATCCTATTGGTACAAACTTCGCAGGCTTTTGTTCAAACTTAAAGCAATTCTATTGGTACAAACGGTGCGGGCTTTTGTTCAAACTTAGGCGCCCGCAGGCTTTTCAGCTCTCCCGCAGGCTTTTTACTGGGTGCTTATTGATTGGCTGGCTCCAGGTCACCCGATGGGGGCGGGGAATCCCACCATTTCACGGGAAACCGAAACCCAAGTCCCGGCCACCTGCCAGCCCCAGCCCCGGCAGCCCCACATAATAAAACTTATTTCTCAGCTTCAAAAACCAACAAGAAGAATAACAGACACATGAATTATAGACACTGGTAAAAGGGAAACTAGATATCAACTAGTCAAAGTACATCAAAAAATTCAGCAGCCCCACATTCCCTCCTTTTTCTTTGTCATTAGTTTTAATCTTAAAACTTAGGGTTCTTGTTGTTTCACAACCCCAGGCCTTACAGTATCCTTCTGCGGGCCTCCACACTTCTGAACGTCGGAACGACCTCTCAAATGGCCAGGACATACATAAAAGTCATGCCCCCAGGTTTTTACCCGCCACCCAAGATGTTGACATCCATACCCTGGGAAGGGCTCTTGAGGGCTCGGGTCCCAACTTTCTCCCACTCTGTCACACAGGTCTACCGTCAGGGTAGGAAAATAGGTTGCTACTGGGCCTATGCCAGTGGTCTCATTTACCGTATTTCCTGTTTCTGTATTAAAGACTCTCCAGGTGATACGGTGTACCTGGTGGGGACTCGCATTTCCCTCAACTAGGGGCAAGCAAAGCAAAAGTGTCACAAACGAGAAAGTCTTAGCTTTAAGGGGTTTTGAGTGTGGTGGAGTTTCCATCTGAGTTCTGACGTCCCCTCGTGGTAGCAGCTGGGTGCAGCCTTTACGTGGGAGGCGTGAATCCATGCGGCGATTCCGTCTACCTTCAGTGCAGTCAGCGTCGTCAAGAGGACGGTGTAAGGTCCCTTCCAGCGGGGTTCAAGGGTCTTGGTCTGATGTCTCCGTACCAATACCGTATCTCCAATCTTGAAGGGATGAGGGCAGGGAACAGGGTTGTCTGCATGGTATGCGGCAGATATGGGTTTCCAGATTTCTTGTTGCACCAACTGCAGGGCTTGCAGATGGGCCTGTAGGGTAGGGGAAGTTGTAAGGGCAGAGATATCAGAGTCAAAAAAAGATATGGCTGGTGGGGGGCTTCCATAGATGATTTCAAAGGGGTAAGTCCATGTGGGCCGGGTGTGTTTCTGGCCCTATATAGGGCCAGTGGTAGTAGCTGAACCCAGTCTCTAGTGCCAGTCTCCAGCGTTAATTTGGTTAAGGTCTCTTTAATTGTTCTATTCATTCTTTCTACCTGTCCTGAACTCTGGGGTCTGTAAGCGCAATGTAATTTCCAATCAATCCCCAATGATTTGGCCACCAGCTGACTTACCTGGTATACAAAGGCTGGACCGTTATCTGACCCAAGTACCTTAGGCAACCCGAATCGGGGAAAAATTTATTCTAGGAGTTTCTTGACCACGACTTGGGCAGTTTCTTTTTTCCTGGGGTAGGCTTCTACCCATCCTGAGAAAGTGTCTATAAACACTAGCAGATATCTGTTATTATACATGCCTGGCTTGATTTCTGTGAAATCTATTTCCCAGTGAATTCCGGTCGGTGTCCTCTCGCCCGAACCCCTATGGGAAGCCTCAGTCTGCCAGTGTTTACCTTCGTGCACACCTCGCAATCGCCCACAATTTGTTGTATCAATGAGTCTCTCTTAGGGATGTAATAGTCTATCTCATTTTTATCTAGGAGCTCAGCCATTTTTCTTTTTCCCAAATGGGTGAGCCTATGCAGGTGAGTCAAGAGTCTCTTAGCAGTGTCTTGGAGCATCACTGTCTTCCCTTGGTATGTCCATTTACCATGGGCCTCATCATAATCTGCTCCAAGGTTTTGTATAATGTCTAAGTCTACATCATTATAAGCAAGTATAGAGTCTTTTTCTTTAGATGCCGGCCCGCATGAGACGGCTAATATGTGAGGCCCCAATGCTGCTCTTTTGGCAGTTTCGTCTGCTAGGCAATTTCCCTGTGAATTGGTGTGTTCCCTTTCTGATGGCCTGGGCAGTGGATTATACTTAGCTTTTTGGGCAGAAACAGGGCTTGTAATAGATCTAAAATTTCATTTTTGTTTTTAATTTCTTTGCCTTCAGATGTTAATAGCCCCCTCCTCCAGTATATCTCACCGTGTACATGTGCTATGGCGAAAGCATATCGGCTGTCAGTATATATGTTGGCTTTCTTACCTTCTGCTTTCTTGAGAGCTTGCGTGAGAGCGATGAGCTCGGCTCATTGGGCAGAAGTTCCCGGAGGTAGCGCACTGGCCCAGATGACCTCTGTTCCATCTACCACTGCAGCCCCTGCTTTTTGTTGTCCTTCTAGCAAGTAGCTGCTTCCATCTGTGAACCAGGTTACCTCCGCATCTGCCAAGGGTTGATCGGTGAGGTCCTCCCTGGTTCCATGCACTTCTGTCAAAATCTGTTGGCAGTCATGGGGTGTCTCTTCTTGGGGATTCGGGAGAAGCATGGCAGGGTTGAGAGTGACAGCTGGGCCGAAACACACTCGCTCCAGGTCCAGCAGCAGAGACTGATAGTGAGTCATTCAAGCATTTGAAAGCCAGCAATCAGGGGGCTGGCGGACTATAGTCTCTACAGCGTGGGGTGCTATTATCATAAGAGGCTGGCCTAAAGTTAACTTATTTGAGTCCTTTGTAAGGGTGGCAATAGCCGCCACCATTCGCAGGCACGGTGGCCATCCTGCAGCAACATTTTCCAGTTTCTTGGAAAGGTAGGCAATGGGCCTTTTCCATGGCCCCAGTCTCTGGGTCAGCACCCCTTTTGTAATTCCCTGCCTTTCGTCTACATAGAGCTCGAAAGGTTTAGTCACATCAGGAAGCCCCAAGGCTGGGGCACTTAGGAGGGCCCTTTTTATCTTTTCAAAGGCATCCTGCTGGTCTCTTCCCCAGATGAAGGGGGTATTTTGCTTGGTCAGAGGATAGAGGGGTGTCGCCGTCTCGGCAAACCCAGGAATCCAGAGTCTACAGAACCCCGCAGTCCCTAGGAACGCTCTCATTTGGCAGGGGTTTTTCAGGGGAGGTATCAGCGACACCACTTGTTTTTGGGCTTCTGTCAGCCACCTCTGTCCATTTTCCAATTGGTACCCCAAATAGGTTACTTTGCTACTGACAAATTTGGGCCTTTTTTGCTGAGGCACGGTATCCCAGTCTCCCCAGGGTTTCTAGCAGGGCCCCCGTACCTTTATCACAGTCTAATGCTGTGGAAGCTGCCAGCAGCAGGTCGTCTACATACTGTAGGAGCACCAGTGTGGGATGCTGCATTCAGAAGGTGGCAGGTCCTAATGTAAGGCCTCATCAAACAGGGTGGGACTGTTCTTGAATCCTTATGGCAACCTAGTCCACGTTAGTTGTCCCAATAGTCCAGCTTCTGGATCTTTCCACTCAAAGGCAAATAGGGGTCGGCTCTGGGGACTCAGTCTCAAGCAAAAGAAAGCATCTTTTAGGTCCAACACTGTGTACCAGGTGTGGGAGGGAGGCAAAGTGCTGAGTAGGTTATATGGATTAGGTACTGTTGGGTGGATGTCTTCTACCTGTTTATTTACTTCTCTCAGATCCTGTACGGGCCTGTAGTCTCCTGTACCTGGCTTTTTGACAGGGAGTAGAGGAGTATTCCAGGCTGATCTGCAGGGCTCAAGGATGACTAATCTGAGGAGTCTCTATATGTGAGGCCTGATTCCTCTGTAAGCATCTTCAGACGGGGGGTACTGTTTAACCGAGACGGGGGTGGCTGAGGACTTCATGTTAACGACAATGGGTGGCTGTCCCATGGCCAGTCCCATCTGTCCAGTTTCTGCCCATGCCAGAGGATACTTTTGTATCCAGTCCTGAATTTGGCCCGTTGGTGAGGCTTTAGGCTCTAATAGTTTATATTCATCTTCTAGCCTTCTTGTCAGGACCTGAAGGTGGTTTCCATTGGGTCCTGTAATGGAGGCCCCCATGTCATGGAAATGGATTAGGGCCCCCACTTTGGAGAGGAGGTCTCTCCCTAGTAAGGGGTATGGGCAGTCGGGAACATGTAGAAAAGAGTGGGTGACCTTACCAGAGGCCAGATGCACTGTCCGTTCGGTCGTCCATCGGCACAATTTTCCTCCAGTGGCCCCTTGCACCCAAGCAGATCTGGTACTCATGGGTCCTTTGGTCTTGGTCAGCACAGAGTGTTGAGCCCCTGTGTCTACCAAAAAGGTCACTGGTTGCCCCCCTACTTCCAATGTTATCCGGGGCTCAAGGGGAGGCTCCTGGCCCTGACTGTCCTAATCTTCGTCTAGGGACAAGGCTCTAGTGCTGGTCTTCCATGGGTCTCGAGGCCTCTTTGGGCAGTCTTTTACCCAGTGGCCCTTTTCCTTGCAGTAGGCGCATTGGTCGCGGTCCACTCTTGGCCGCCTGTTGTCTTCCGGCCTCTCTTTCTTTCCTGACTCTGATCTAGGCTGTACTACAGTGGCCAAAATCTTGCTTAATTCCCTGTTACGCTTTCTGTCTCATTTTTCTTCTTTTTCTTCCTGTTCTCGTCTCAATCTGTCCTCTCTCTCTTCCTGCAACTTTCTGAGCCTTTCTTCTCTCTCTTCTGGAGTTTCTCTCTTATTGTAAATCTTTTCTGCCTCTCTCATTAGATCCTGTAAGCTATAATCCTGTAATCCTTCT
>CM035303.1:59372294-59556171 GCA_020226075.1 Hydropotes inermis | reverse complement strand
TTGCAACTTTCTGAGCCTTTCTTCTCTCTCTTCTGGAGTTTCTCTCTTATTGTAAATCTTTTCTGCCTCTCTCATTAGATCCTGTAAGCTATAATCCTGTAATCCTTCTAGCCTTTGTAACTTGTTTCTATTGTCTGGAGCTGACTGTCCTATAAAGGCCATGGAGACATTGCCCCTATGTTCAGGGCTACTAGGATTGAAAGGTGTGTATATACAGTATGCCTCCATGAGCCTCTCAAGGAAAGCCTCTGGGGTCTCCTCCAGTCCCTGGGTCACTGCTCTTACCTGGGCAAAATTGGTAGGGTGTCTTCCGGCACCCTTGAGTCCCACAAGGAGGACCTGGCGACAGAGACGGAGCTGCTCCCTACCAGCAGGGGTGTTGTAGTCCCAGTCCGGTCGTGTCAGCGGGAAAGCTGCATCGATCTCGTTTGGGAGGAGGGTGGGGGCCCCATTAGCCCGGGCATGCTCTTCCTGGCTTCTAGGGTGACTCGCTGTCTCTCTTCTGTGGTCAGCAAGGCCTGCAAGAGCTGTTGACAGTCATCCCAAGTCAGTTGGTGGGTTAACAAGATGGATTCAATTAGTCCTGTGAGGGCTAATGGATCTTTAGAGAAAGGAGGATTGTGGGTTTTCCAGTTATACAGGTCGCAGGCCAAGAATGGCCAGTACTGAACTTGTTTTCCTGGCCCTCCCAGAGTTCTTAAAGGGAACACCTGAGCTTTCAATTCTCCCGTCTCTCCCTCCCTTGGATCCCTTCACAAGCGTAACCGGGAGGCAACAGGGGATGGGGCGCTTGTTCCCTCATTGGCTACCAGACTGGTGGTGTCCTGGGAGCAGACTTCGGCGGAGGCTGGTGGGGAAGGGCCGGCTGGTGGTGGTGCCGGCCTTGGAGGGGCTTGGTAGGGAGGGGGGTTTTCAGACAAAAGATCAATCAAGACCGGGTCCTCTGGCAGGAGGACTTGCTTTGGTCTGGCCTCTAATTTTTCTTTTTCTAAGAGGGGGTAGAGGGAGGACTGGGCTGGGGGAGTCGTGGGCACCATGGCAGTGGCATTGGGGACCCTTGGTTTCGTTGTCACAAAGGGTGCCACCCAGGGCGGGGGGTCTAGTACCAGGCTCTCCCAAATAATTACGTAGGGGACTTGGTCGGGGTGTCTGTGTGGTCCTGCATCGAACACTTGCTCTTTGACTTCTACCGATAGGTTGTTGGCTCGGTCTTTGACTTATTTGCAATGTCCTAGAGTCAAACTTAGAGGGGTAATCAGTCTTTGTCCCATGCTGGGAGGAAGGGGGAAACAGAAATAAACCAAGAGACTCATGAAACAGACACACGAAACACAGACCAGAAGCCACGCGGCACAGAATCGGCGCCAAACCAAAAGTAACAATTCAGACGGGAACGGAGACTGAAAGTGTCGTGCCCCCAGCAGGAAGACGGTCTGCTCGTCTCCAGCCACGCAAGTCACCCCTGGAGTGTCCTCCAGGGTTGAAATTCCGAAGCCCGTGGACCCGTCAGTCTGCTTCATGAATTCCTACTAAGCCCATACGGGTACCGAAACAGAGTACAAACAGACAACAGATAACATAGATTTCAATGCCGGCCGGACTTACCTCCCGCTGGGGTTGGTATTGGGTCCGAGGCTTTCCTGATCCCAGACGAGCCCCCAAATGTAAAACCCAAAATTCGGGCCTTCGTTACAAGGAGAAAAAACCCGCACGACCCAATAAACCAGCCCAGCAGATGCAACATGCAAGAGGGTTTATTGTCGGTTGCGCAAACGGGTGACTCTGATCTCCTGGGAGGCAGAGCACCCCGAACAGCAAATTGGGCAAGCTTTTTATAGACAAAAACCATACTATTAGCATATTACATACGGGTTACAAAGTGATTGGTTACATGTTTGCAAAGCAATCCTATTGGTACAAACTTCGCGGGCTTTTGTTTAAACTTAAGGCAATTCTATTGGTATAAACTGCGCGGGCTTTTGTTCAAACTTAGGCACCCGCAGGCTTTTCAGCTCTCTCACGGGCTTTTTACTGGGTGTATATTGATTGGCTGGCTCCAGGTCACCCGATGGGGGTGGGGAATCCCACCATTTCACGGGAAACCGAAACCCAAGTCCCAGCCGCCTGCCAGCCCCAGCCCCGGCAGCCCCACATAATAAAACTTATTTCTCAGCTTCAAAAACCAACAAGAAAAATATCAGACACATAAATTATAGACACTGGTAAAAGGGAAACTAGATATTGACTAGTCAAAATACATCAAACAATTCGGCAGCCCCACAAAGCCATATAGGCCTTCCTTTTCTTTCTTTCCACCTTTCTTTCTTTTCTATGGCTTACTTTCTTTCAACCCATTCACCAAGAGACTTTTTCACTTACCTGCTTGTAAAAATCACTCTGTATTTGTTACTAGAAGTGTTGGTCAGTGGTTCTATTGTCTTCTTTTGTTTTAATAGTCATTAAAACTGCACAAAAATTTGTCTAACATAATAATTAAAATATTTAAGTAAAAACTAAATTAATATATTTAATACTCAGTTCTGCTTTAGAGATCCTTTGCCTGTAGTTTTAGTGTGTTTCCAGGCAATATCAACTATCAGGAAATTTTACTTTCTCTTAAAAAAATGTAACTGATATTTTAGAAAGCTACTTATGTAGGCAGAAAAGATACAATGGCTGGCTTAATTTTATGTCTTATAAGCTGCTTGCATTTGAACTTGATTGGTTGTATTAATTTTTGTCATTTGATTACACTCAATTTTAAGTTATAACACACTTCAAGGGTACAGTTATTTGTGCATATGTTAAGACAAATAGGAACTGTTTTCTGTCATTCCTATTACACATCAGTCAAAAGAAAATATAAAAAAAATGGACCAAATGAAACATATTGAGTAAGTAACAAACAGTACAGTCTTCAATATATTACATTTGTTTCTTTTCAAATTTGATAAACATTTAATGTTGTAAATTTTATACATGGCCTATTTTCTTTCATTAAATATAATGTCAGGATAATTGGAATTGAAAAAATAATAATTTTCCTTAAGCTTATACAAATTCTATAGTAGCTTAGTGGAAAATATTAGAATAAAATCATGGTGTAGGTTTTAATCTTGGTTCTACTAACTTAAATATGTAACCTGGAATAGTCACTTTTCTCCTGCTCTCATTTTCCTAAATCTAGGACAGAAATTGACAGTAATAAGTCAACCCTTATACAAAAAAAGAAAATTGAAATGAGTATACTTCCTGGGGGGAATATCCCCAATGAGCACCCAGGACCCAATGAGCACCTAATGCTCCAATGAGCACCCAGGACTGATGGCTAAATTTTTACTCAATTAACAAAGGTCCATCTAGTCCAGGCTATGGTTTTTCCAGTGGTCATGTATGGATGTGAGAGTTTTACTGTGAAGAAAGCTAAGCACCGAAAAATTGATGGTTTTGAACTGTGGTGTTGGAGAAGACTCTTGAGAGTCCCTTGGACTGCAAGGAGATCCAACCAGTCCATTCTAAAGGAGATCAGTCCTGGATATTCATTGGAAGGACTGATGCTGGAGCTGAAACTTCAATACTTTGGCCACCTCATGTGAAGAGTTGACTCATTGGAAAAGATCCTGATGCTGGGAGGGACTGGGGGCAGGAGAAGAAGGGGACGACAAGATGAGATGGCTGGATGGCATCACCAACTCGATGGACATGAGTTTGAGTAAACTCCGGGAGTTGGTGACGGACAGGGAGGCCTTGCATGCTGCAATTCATGGGGTTGCAAAGAGTCAGACACGACTGAGAGACTGAACTGAACTGATTAAAAAATATGTATTCTCCAAAAATAGATTTCTCCCTTTGTTTCTCTTTCTGCTCTGACTTGTCTCTGTTTTGTTTATTTAACATCATATTTTCATTTGTGCATTTTGATCTAAACTCACCTTAAAAATTGTATTTTTCTCTTTTCTTTTTTTTATTTATTTTTTTCAGTTGGAGGCTAATTACTTGACAATACTGTAGTGGTTTTGGCCATACATTAACATGAATCAGCCATGGATTTACTTGTGTTCCCCATCCTGATACCCCCTCCCTCCTCCCTCCCCATCCCATTCCTTTGGGTCTTCCCAGTGCACCTGCCCTGAGCACTTGTCTCATGCATCCAACCTAGGTTGATGATCTGTTTCACACTTGATAATACACATGTTTTAATGCTATTCTATTTTTAATTAATAATTAATTTTAAACCAGATTTACTGTTATGGAAAAGCTGAACAGAAAGCACAAAAAGTTCACATATAAACCTCTTCCCTTATAGTTTCCCCTTTTTTTACCTTTTGCTGTAGGATGTAACAGTGCAACAATTTATGAACCAATATTAATACATCACTGTTATTAAAGTTGGGCTTTCCAGGTGGCACTAGGGGTAAAGAATCTTCCTGCCAATGCAGGAGACATAAGATATGCAGGTTCGATCCCTGGGTCGGGAAGATCTCCTGGATTCTTGTCTGGAGAATCCCAGGGACAGAGGAGCCTGGCAGTCCATAGAGTCGCACAGAGTCAGATATGGCTGAAGAGACTTAGCACACAGAATTACTAAAGTTAAAAGTTTACATTAAGATCCACTCTCTGTGGTGTAGAATTCTATGGGTCTTGACAAATGCATAGTGTCATGTGTCTACCATTACAATATTGTACTGAATAGTGTCACTACCTTAAAATTGCCCTGTGATTGATCGACCTATTCATTTCTTCCACCCCTAAGTTCCAGAGAAAACTATGCTCTGTTTACTTTTTAAACAATTTTGCATTTTGAAGTAATTAGCCTCCAACTAATAAAAATAAATGAAAAGGAAAAAAAAACAATTTTGCATTTTCTGGAATGTTTATAATTGGAGCCTTACAGTATATAACTTTTTTAAGTGGTTTCTTTCATTCAGCAATATGTATTTAAGTTTCCTCCATGTGTTTTGTGGTGTGATAGCCCATTTCTTTGTTTTTTTTTTTCTTTCCAGCTTTATTAACATATATTAATATATAATTGCCATAAATCATTATATGTTTAAAGTGTGCAAAGTGTAATTGGAATCACTTATGTATTGAAAAATAATTACACCAGTAGCATTAGCTAAAACCTACATCACCTCACATATTTGCAACTACTTTTTTGTGGCAAGAACATTTAAGATCTATGCTCTTAGCAACTTTCAAATATATAATAAAGTATTGTTGACTACAGTTACCAAGCTGTGCATTAGATTCTCAGAATTCATTCAACTTATCACTACAAGTCTGAATATTTTGACCAATATCTCCTCAATTCTCATAATTTCCAACCCCTATAATCTGTTTCAGTGAGTTCAGCATTTTTGATACCACCTATAAGTTATATCCACCAGTTGTTGTTCTCTATTTCACTAAGTGTAATATCTCTATGCCCTTCCATACTGTCACCAAATTGGTTTATTTCCTTCCTTCTCATGACTGAAAAATATTCCACTGTGTGTATGTGTCTGTTTATGGATCTCACATTTTTGTCCAATTATTCATAGCATGACACAGGCTACAAATAATAATGCTGCAATGAACATAGGAGTGAAATCTCTATAAATTCATGTTTGAATGTATTATCTCACTCTCTTCTGGTAAATAAGGTTTCTGTTGAGAATGTTGCTTATAGTCTTATGGGGTATGGGAGTTCCCTTGTAATTTGAAAGTTTTTCTCTTGTTTATTTATTTATTTATTTATTTATGTTTGTTTTTTAGAGATTTATTAATTTTGATTTTTTTTAAATTGACAGTTGCTTTATAATATTTTGTTGGTTTCTGCTATATATCAACATGAATCAGCCAAAGGTATACATATGTCTCCCCTGCAGAACTCCCTTCCCATCTCCCTCCTCATGACACCCCTCTAGGTTGTCACACAGCATTTCATTGAACTCCATGTATCACAGAGCAAATGGTAGCATATGTTTCCATGCTATTCTCTCCATTAATCCCACTTCTCCTTCCCCCACCCCAGGTCCACAAGTCTGTTTTCTATGTCTGGTTCTCCACTGCTGCTCTGCAAACAGGATCATCAGTACCATATTTTTAGATTTCATGTGCTGTGCTGTGCTTAGTTGCTCATTTGTGTCCAATGCTTTCTGTCCACTAGATTCCTCTATCCATGGAATTCTCAAGCCAAGAATACTGGAGTGGTTGCCATTTCCTCCTCCAGGGGATCTTCCCAACCCAGGCATTGAAGCCAGGTCTCCCACATTGCAGGTGGCCTCTACTGTCTGAGTCACCAGGGAAGTCTCTCTAGATTTCATGCATGTGTATTAACATACAATATTTGTCTTTCTCTACCTGACTTACCTCACTCTATATAATAGGCTCTAGGGTCACTTACCTCATTAGAACTGACTCTCATGTATTTCTTTTTATAGCTGAGTAACATTCCATTGTGCTTATGTACCATAACTTCTTAATCCATTCATCTGTCAATGGATATATAGGTGGCATCTATGTCCTAGCTATTGTAAATAGTGCTGCAATGAATATTGGGGTATATGTGTCTTTTGCAATTATGGTTTCCTCAGGTATATGTCCAATAGTGGGGATTACTAGATCATATGGCAGTTTTAGACCCAGTATTTTAAGGAATCTCCATACTGTTCTCCATAGTGGCTGTATCAATTTGCATTCATACCAACAGTGCAAGATGGTTCCCTTTTCTCCACACCCTCTCCAACATTTATTATGTCTAGACTTTTTGATGAAGGCCATTCTGACTGATGTAAGATGATACCTCATTGTAGTTTTGACTTGCATTTCTCTAATGACAAGCGATGTAGAGCATCCTTTCATGTGTTTATTAGCCATCTCTATATCTTCTTTCAGGAAAAGTCTGTTTAGGTCTTCTGCTCACTTTTTGATTGGGTTGTTTGTTTTTTTCTGGTATTGAGTTGCATGAACTGCTTATATATTTTGGAAATAAATCCTTTGTCAGTTGTTTCATTTGCTATTTTCTCCTACTCTGACAGTTGTCTTTTCACCTTGTTTATAGTTTCCTTTATTATGTAAAATTTTTTAAGCTTAATTATGTTTCACTTATTTATTTTTGTTTTTATCTCCATTAATCTAGAAGGTGAGTCATACAGTATCTTGCTGTTATTTATGCCAAAGAATGTTCTGCCTATGTTTTCCTCTAAGAGTTTTGTAGTTTCTGGTCTTAAATTTAAGGCTTTAATCCATTTTGACTTTAATCATATGTTTTATGTCAAGAAGTGTTATAATTTCCTTCTTCTACATGAAGCTGCCAAAATTTTTCAGGACTACTTATTGAAGAGACTATCTTCTCTCCATTGTATATTTTTGCCTCCTTTATCAAAAATAAGGTGCCCATAGACACATGAATTCATCTCTAGGCTTTGTCTTGTTCCATTGGTCTATGTTTCTGCCTTTGTGCCTGTACCATACTGCCTTGATGACTGTGGTTTTATAGTATACCCTGAATTCATGAGGCTTGATTCCTCCAGCTTCATTCTTCTTTCTCAAGGTTGTGTTGGCTATTCAGGGTATTTTGTGATTCCATACAAATTGTGAAATTATTTGTTCTAGTTCTGTGAAAAATAGCATTGGTAGTTAGATGGGGATTGAATTGAATCTATAGTTTGCTTTTGGTAGTATAGTCATTTTGTAATGTAGTCAATATTGCTCCTTCCAATCCAAGTACATGGTATATCACTCCATCTGTTTGTGTTGCCTTTAATTTCTTTCATCAGTGCCTTACAGTTTTATGCATATGTATCCTTTGCCTCTTTAAATAAATTTATTCTTATTTTATTCCTTTTATTTCAATGGAGGATGGGGTTATTTTCTTAATTTCTCTTCCTGATGTTTCATTGTTAGTGTATAGGAGTGCAAGGGATTTCTGTGTATTAATTTTGTATCCTACAAATTTACTATATTCATTGATTAATAGTAGTAATTCTTTGGTGGCATATTTAGGGGTTTCTATGTAGAGAATCACATCATTTGCAAACAATGAGAGTTTTACTTCTTCTTTTCCAATCTGGATAACTTTTATTTCTTTTTCTTTTCTGATTGCTGTGGCTAAGATTTCCAAAATTATTTTGATTAGTAGTGGTGAGATGGGTACCCTTGTCTTGCACCTGATTTTTGAAGAAATGCTTTCATATTTTCACTATCGTGAATAACAATTGCTGTGGGTTTGCTGTATATGGCCTTTATTATGTTGAAGTAGGTTCATTCTATGCCTACTTTATCACAAATAGGTGGTTTCATTTTGTCAAAAACTTTTTCTGAATCTATTGAGATGCATATGATTTTTATCTTTCAGTTTGTTAATATGCTGTATCACATGGATTGATTTGCATATATTGAAGAATCATTGCATCTCTGAAATAAATTCCACTTGATTATGATATATGGCCTTTTTAATATGTTGTTGGATTCTGTTTGCTAGAATTTTGTTGAGGATTTTTTAATCTATGTTCATCAGTGATATTTACCTGTAATTTTATTTTTTTGTGGCATTTTTGTCTGGTTTTGGTACCAGGGTGATGGTGGCCTCATAGAACGTATTTGAGATTTTTTTCTTCCTCGGCAATTTTCTGGAAGAGTTTGAGCAGGATAGGTATTAGTTCTTCTCTAAAATTTTGGTACAATTCACCTGTGAAGACATCTGGCTCTTGAGTTTTGTTTGTTGGAAGATTTTTGGTTATAGTCGATTTCTATGTTTGTGATTTGTCTGTTCATATTTTCTATTACTTCCTGGTTCAGTTTGGGGAGATGACACTTTTGTAAGAATTTGTCCATTTCTTCCCAGTTGTCCCTTTTATTGGCATATAGTTGCTCATAGTAGTCTCTACGATTCTTTGTATTTCTCTGTTGCCTGTTGTAACTTCTCCTTTTCATTTCTAATCTTATTGATATGAGTCTTCTCCCTTTTTGTCTTGATTATTCTGGCTAATAGTTTGACAATTCTGTTTATCTTCTCAAAATACTGGCTCTTAGTTTTATTGATCTTTTTTATAGTCTCCTTCATTTCTTTTTTATTTATTTCTGCTCTAATATTCATGATTTCCTCTCCTACTAACTTTTGATATTTTTGTTGTTGCTGTGTTTTTTTCTTTTTTTTTTTCTCATTTCTTTAGGTGGAAGACAGCATGCTTATGTGCTGTCTCTTTTGTTTCTTGATGTAGGCTTGTATTGCCATAAACTTCCGTCTGAGCACCACTTTTACCGCATCTCACAAGTTTTCAATTGTCACATTTTCATTGTCATTTGTTTATAGGCACATTTTGATTTCCTTTTTGATTTGTTCAGTTATCCATTGCTTATTCAGAAGCATATTGTTAAGCCTTCATGTGTTTGTGTTTTTTATAGTTTTTTTTTCTTTCCTGTAGTTGAACATCTAATCTTACAGCATTGTGATCAGAAAAGATGCTTGAAATTATTTCAATTAAAAAAAAATTACCAAGCTTGATTTATGGCCCAAGATGTAATCTATCCTGGAGAATATTCTATGTGCACTTGAAAAAATAGTGAATTATATTGCTTTGGCATGAAATGTCCTGTAGATATCAACTAGGTCCAAGTGCTCAAAGTATCATTTCAAGCTTGTGTTTCCCTATTAATTTTCTGTCTCAGCGATCTGTCCATTAGTGTGAGTGGTGTAATAAAACAACCCATTATTACTGTGTTACTGTCAATTTCATCTTTAATAGTTGTTAGTTATTACCATTTAAGTATTGACATGCTCCTATGTAAGTTGCATATATATTTATGATTGATATATTTTCTTCTTGGATTGATCCCTTGATCTTTTTGTAGTGTCCTTCTTTCTCTCTTGTAATGGTCCTAATTTTAAAATCTATTTCATCCAATATGAGTATTGCTACTCCTGATTTCTTTTGATTTCTGTTTGCATGAAATATCATCTTCCAGCCCCTCACTTTCAGCCTGTAGGTAGCTCTAGATTTGAATTGGGTTGCTTGTGAAGATATAGGGGTCTTGTTTTATTTATCTATTCAACTAATCTGTGTCTTTTAGTTTGAATATTTAACCTATTTATGTTTAAGGTAATTATTGATATGTATGATCCTGTTAACAAAAATTTACTATTTTGGGTTTGTTTTTGTATGTCATTTCCCTGTGTTTCTTAGCATTTGTTGAAGAGCTGGTTTGGTGGTGCTGAAATCTCTTAAATTTTGCTTGCCTGTAAAGCTTTTTATTTCTTCTTCAAATCTGAATGAGACCCTTGTTGGGTAGAATAATCTTGTTTGTAATTTTTTTTCCTTTCATTACTTTAAATATATCCTGATATTCCTTTCTGACCTGCAAAGTTTCTGTTGAAAGATGAGCTGTGAGCCTTATGGAGATTCCCTTGCATGTTATGTGTTGCTTTTTCCTTGCTGCTTTTAATATTTGTTCTTTGTGGTCAATTTTTGTTAGTTTGATTAATACGTCTTTGCAGGTTCCTCCTTGGATTTATACTGTAAGGGACTCTCTGGGCTTCCTGGACATAGGTGGCTATTTTCTTCCCATTTTAGTAAATTTTTTTACTATTATCTGCTCAAATATTTTCTCATGCGTTTTTCTTTTGTCTTATTTTTCTGTGAACCATATGATTTGAATGTTGGGACACTTAATGTCCCAGTGGTTTCTGAAACTGTCCTCATTATTTTTTTAACATGTATATTTTATTTAAGTATGGTCAACTTAGAGTATTTTAGGTGCATAGCAAGGTGGTCCAGTTATACCAATATACATATATTATTTTTGAAATCATTTTCCATCATAGATTTTTATAAGATACTGATTATAGCTCCCTCTGCTATACAGTAAAACTTTGTTGCTTGCTGCATATCTATTTTTAATTCTAAATCTAGCATTGTATTCCTACTACATCAAACATAATTAAAATGTCATGATATTTTTAGTTAGGCAAAAATTCATAAGTTTTCTAAAATATATATATTATGCATATATATATATATATATATATATACATATATATATATATATATACACACACAAAGCTTTTATACTACACCTGATAAGGACTTGAGAAAGAATATAAAAAATAAATAAAAAGATGGAGAATTGGAGAACATAAAATAAATGAAATGGGAGCACTGAATATGAAATAGAAAAAGTGAAATGAACTAGATAAAAGTAAAGGATAATTACATAGTCCAGATGTTTTTAAGCATGGCTGCTCAGTAGAAATATATCTGGAGCTCTGGAGAAAAGAAGCAATACCTGAGCATTGGTAATTTTCAAAAAAATTCAAAATAATTATACGTCTGAACCTTAAAAACTGATTACAAGTTTTTCTATTAGATCCTAGTTTTGGTGATATAGAGTTCTTTAATTTTTCTGTTGACTGATCATAATACAATGGTATTTAGTGAGTAATAGTTACCTAATCACAATAGTAAAAGATATTTATCAGTTTTCACAATCAATAGCCAGACCAAAAAAAAAAGATAATTACAATTGCAAGCCATAATGGGAACATGGTTAACTTAACAATATAAAATAGTTACATAGAATTTGTGGAGGGGTGGTGTCAAGAAGAGTGATGTGGCAAGTAGAAGGGCATCCATGCACATGTTTCCATCCACCCAGCTGGTTTATGTCCTTTGGTTGGTGCATTTAATCAATTTACGTTTAAGGTAATTATTGATATGTATGATCCTATTAACAGTTTCTTAATTAATTTGAATTTATTTAACATAGGTCTTTTCCTTCTCTTATGTTTCCTGCCTAGAGAAGGTACTTTAGCATTTGCTGTAAAGCTGGTTTGGCAGTGCTGAATTCTCTTAACTTTTGCTTGTCTGGAAAGATTTTGATTTCTCCATAAGATCTGAAGGAGAGTCTTGCTGCACAGAGTATTCTTGACTGTAGGTTCTTCCCTTTCACCCTTTAAATGTATCCTGTCATTCTCTTCTGGCTTGTAGAGTTTCTGTTGAGAAATCAGCTTATAGCCTGAGAGTAGTTCCCTTGTATGTCATTTGTCATTTTCCTTTGTTGCTTTTAACATTTTATCTCTGTCTTTAATTTGTATCAGTTTGATTACTATGTGTCTCACTGTGTTCCTCCTCAGGTTTATCCTGCCTGGGACTCTGTGCTTCCTGGACTTTGTTGACTATTTCCTTTCTCATGTTTGGGAAGTTTTCAGCTATTATCTCTTTAGTTTTTCAGGTCCTTTTTCTCTGTCTTGTCCTTCTGGGACCCTTATAATGTGAAAGTTGGTGCGTTTAATGTTGTCCCAGAGGTCTCTTAGGCTGTCATGATTTCTTTTCATTCTTTTTTCTATATTCTGTTCTGCAGCAGTGATTTCCGTCATTCTGTCTGCCAAGTGATTTATCCATTATTCTGTCTCAGTTATTCTGCTGTTGATTCCTTCTAGTTTATTATTCATTTCTCTTTGTTTGTTCTTTGTTCATTCTAGGTCTTTGGTAGACACTTCTTATATCATCTCATTCTTTGCCTCCATTCTTTTCCCAAGATCTGGGATTATCTTCAGTACCATTATTCTGAATTCTTTTTCTGGAAGGTTGCCTATCTCCACTTAATTTATTTATTTTTTTCCCAATTATTTTTTATTAGTTGGAGGCTAATTACTTTACATTATTGTAGTGGTTTTTTCCATACATTGACATGAATCCGTCATGGATTTACATGTGTTCCCCATCCTGAACCCCCCTCCCACCTCCCTCCCTATCCCATCACTCTGGGTCATTCCAGTGCACCAGCCCCAAGCACTTGTCTCATATATCCAACCTGGACTAGCAATCTGTTTCACACTTGATAATATGCATGTGTTGATGCTGTTCTCTCAGATCATCCTGCCCTCGCCTTCTCCCATAGAGGCCAAAAGTCTGTTCTATACATCTGTGTCTCTTTTTCTGTCTTGCATATAGGGTTATCATTACTATCTTCCTAAATCACATATATATGTGTTATTATACTGTCTCCACTTTTTAATATGCTATCTAGGTTGGTCATAACTTTCCTTCCAAGGAGTAAGCATCTTTTAATTTCATGGCTACAATCACCATCTGCAGAGATTTTGAAGCCCAGAAAAACAAATTCAGCCACTGTTTCCACTGTTTCCTTATCTATTTGCCATGAAGTGATGGGACTGGATGCCATCATCTTAGTTTTCTGAATGTTGAGCTTTAAGCCAACTTTTTCACTCTCCTCCTTCACTTTCATCAAGATGTTCTTCAGTTCTTCTTCACTTTCTGCCATAAGGGTGGTGTCATCTGCATATCTTGATTATCTCAGCAGTCTTGATTCCAGCTTGTGCTTCATCCAGTCCAGCACTTCTCATGAAGTACTCTGCATATGAGTTAAATAAGCAAGGTGACAGTATACAGCCTGGACGTACACCTTTCCCTATTTGAAACCAGTCTGTTGTTTTATGTCCAGTTCTAACTGTTGCTTTCTGACCTGCATACAGGTTTCTCAAGTGGTAAGTCAGGCGGTCTAGTATTCTCATCTCCTTCAGAATTTTCCACAGTTTATTGTGATCCACAGAGTCAAAGGCTTTGGCATAGTCAATAAAGCAGAAATAAATGTTTTTTCTGGAACTCTCTTGCATTTTTGATGATCCGGCAGATGTTGGCAATTTGATCCCTGGTTCTTCTGCCTTTTGTAAAACCTGCTTGAACATCTGAAAGTTCATGGTTCACATATTGCTGAAGCCTGACTTAGAGAATCCTGAGCATTACTTTACTAGCATCTGAGATGAGTGCAATTGTGTGGTAGTTTGAGAATTATTTGGCATTGCCTTACTTAGGGATTGGAATGACAACTGACCTTTTCCAGTCCTGTGGCCACTGCTGAGTTTTTCAAATTTGCTGGCATATTGAATGCAGCACTTTCACAGAATCATCTTTCAGGATTTGAAAGAGCTCAACTGGAATTCCATCATCTCCACTGTCTTTGTTCTTAATGATGCTTCATAAGGCCCTCTTGACTTCACATTCCAGGATGTCTGGCTCTACGTGAGTGATCACACCATCATGGTTATCTGGGTCGTGAAGATGGTTTTTGTACAGTTCTTCTGTGTATTGTTGCCACCTCTTCTTAATATCTTCTGCTTCTATTGGGTCCCTACCATTTCTTTCCTTTATTGAGCCCATATGTGTATGAAATGTTCCCTTGGTATCTCTAATTTTCTTGAAGAGATCTCTAGTCTTTCCCATTCTGTTGTTCTCTATTTCTTTGCATTGATCCCCGAGAAAGGCTTTCTTATCCCTCCTTGCTTTTCTTTGGAAATCTTCATTTAAATGAGTGTATCTTTCCTTTTCTCCTTTGCTTTTCACTTCCCTTCTTCTAACAGCTATTTGTAAAGCCTCTTCAGACAGCCATTTTGCTTTTTTCCATTTCTTTTTTTGGGGGGATATTCTTGATTTCTGTTTCCTGTACAGTGTCACGAACCTCTGTCCAAAGTTCATTAGGCACTCTGTCTATCATATCTAGTCCCTTAAATATATTTCTCACTTCCACTATATAGTTTCAATGTAGGTATGGTGATTTTGGTGTGGGCTCTTGTCTATTAATGTTCCCTGGGTTCAGAAGTTCTCTGATGTTCTAAGGCTCTGGAGTTAAGCCTTCTGCCTCTTGGTTTTGGTCCCCCTCTTAGAGTAGCCTCATTCACCATTCATACGGCACAGAAGATAAAATTCCTAAGTTAATGGTGAAACATCTCTCCATAGCCAGTAACACCCAGACGAATTCCTAGAGTTATATAGATAAGAGACAAGAGAGATGGGAGATAGAGGTGACTGGAGGAGAAAAAGGAGCATGAAAAGGGAAGACAGTAATCATGCCAGTAATCAAAACCCTACATGAAAATGGATACTGAAAATTCAATTCTAAGGATACAAAGCTGATAACAAATATAAAAAAGGCAAAGACTAAAAACTTGTAATAGAAATTAGACTATCAAAAATACAACATATAAAATAAAAAGCAACAACAATTATAGAAAGTTATATACATATATACACATGGATATATATGCACACGTATATACATATGGATATATATACATATCCATGTACAGTATGCATATGTGGATATATACATATATTTGTGTATATATATATAGATACACACATAAATATATGTGTATATATACATATATATATATATGTATATACACACATAAATATATGTGTATATATACATATATATATATATATATGTATATACATGGGATTTTTTTTAAGTAGTGTTTTTTAAGAAAAGTAATAATGTCAGTTGCTCAGTTGTGTCTGACTCTTTGTGACCCACTGGACTGTAGCTCTTCAGGCTCTTCTGCCCATGGAATTCTCCAGGCAAAGAATACTGGAGAGGGTTCCCATTTCCACCTTCAATAAGAAATGTAATAGTAGGCTAGGGTGAAACAGATCACCAGCCCAGGTTGGATGCATGAGACAAGCGCTCGGACCTGGTGCACTGGGAAGACCTAGAGGGAGCAGGTGGAGAGGGAGGTGGGAGGGGGGATCGGGATGGGGAACACATGTAAACCCATGGCTGTTTTATTTCAATGTATGACAAAATTCACTACAAATAAAAAAAAGTAATGTAATAGTAGGCTATAAAAATGAAAGTTAAAGGAGCAATAAAGAACTAAAATTTTTAAAAAATAAAAATTTATAATAGTAAAAATATATCTAAGAAATTCTCTGGAATTGTTATGGGAAGTGTAGGGTCAGTTTAGGGTCAGTTTAGGGTCAGATAGTCCCTTGTTTTGGCTTGTACTTGTTCTCACAGTCTCTAGTTGCCCCTCAAATGCACAGTGGCAGCATTAACTTCAAGGTTTTAATCTGTTGCACCTATCACTTCTGGGGCAGTTTCCCCTTTTTTTGCTTATTTTGGTTTCCTCTGTTTTCAAGTCTCTTCAGTGTCTAATTTGTGCCCTGACACAAGATAGCAAAGGTGGACACTTATTCAGGCTTACTTGTTCTGTTGTGCTGTGGAGAGGGAGGGACACTGCAAACAAATACCACTGGCACATGTGGAGAGTGCTCACAGTGCGAGGACCACATTGTGTTTGCCAGAGCCCAACACTGTGTGTACTTCATGTGTCCACACTGCTCAGGTTCCAGGGTGTTCAAAGAGGGTACTGACCCAAGAGGACCCTGTGTTTTGTGCACTTCCCAGATCTAAGCCACTCAGGCTCTTGGGTGCTCCACAAGGGGGCAGACACAGATGGGCTGTGCACTTGTGCCCTTCCAAGGCACATGCCACCCAGATGACTGGGTGCTTGGCAAGTGCACTGTCCCAGGTGGACCATGCACTTTATGCACCTCCCCAGTCCTGGCCACTCAGTTTCCTGGGTGTTCAGTGAGGGCAGTCCCAGGTATGCTCGGTGTCTCCTTTGGGAGCTGACCTCAGGCTATGATATTCCTGGCTTATGTGAAGCATCCAGGATCCCAGGAAGACATGATTAGCAACTGGCAGCTTGCTCAAAGTTTGGCAGAGGATGTGGTCCCTGGGGCTGAGATTACAGCAACCCCTTGCCTTCTGCCTATGGCTGTAGCACACTTGCCTCCTTGCCTCTGGGGAAAGAAGGTCCTAATTGCTCTCCTTGATGTTCACTAGGGTGCAATCCTTTGTTCTGAGAGCACACCAAGGGTCACTGTGTGATGTTAAAGCCTTCTCACAAGAAACGTTCTTTTATTGTTATTGTTTTTTGTCTCTGTGGCATTCCCATGGTTTGGGTTGGTGTGTCATGTTAGCTCCCTCAGATTGTCCTCAGGGCATTCAATTCCAGACCTTACACTAAGGACTGATGCAGCCAAAACCTCCCTGCCCAGCTCCCATTCACTGCTGGCAGATGTAAGAGTCTGAGCCATTTCTCCTCTGGTAACAGTGGTTAGGCGCATATTATGTGTATGTGTGTGTGTGTGTGTGTCTGTGTGTGTGTGTTCCTGGTTATGTTGCCCTCTGAGATTCCAAAGCTCCCCACTGACATGCCTGTGAGAGGTTTTTCTGTTGTATGGAAACTTCTCCCTCATGACCCCCTCCAAAGGGCAGGTCTCTGTCCCTAAATCCTTTTTCTGCTTTTGTCTTTTATATTTTGTCCACTTCCTTTTGAAGAGATTGGGCTGCCTTTCTGCTGTCTTGTGTCCTGCACCAGCATTCCAAAGTTGTTTTGCAGAAGTTGCTCCACATTAAAATGATTCTTTGATGAATTTGTGAAGGAGAAAGTGGTCTCCCTGTCCTATTCCTCCATAATCTTGGGACCACCCACCTCAGTTGTCCCTCTTGTCAAAAGCACAACCCAGTGAAACCTGTTTGCACTGCCCCCAGACATTTTAAACTTCCAAAAAGACATTCAAAGTATGAAAAATATTTTTCATATATGCTCCTCCATTTCATAGACATACATATTTTTCAGTCATTGTCCATATGTTTTCACCCTGAACTGAAGCCTTCCATTGCAGGCAGGCCTCTTCTGTGGCTAATGTCCTTTTGGAAATGACTATCCCTACCTGGGGAAGTTCTCTTAAATTTCATTGTAATTGAGGAACTCCTTTTACTGGTCAGGAACTTCAACATGTTTATGCTATTTGACTGGTTTTTAAAACACTTTCACTGTTCTTACCCCCTCCTCAATCCTCTGGTTTACTTAAACATAGTAATGACATTATTAGGACTCAGTTAGCCACTTGAAGCTAACACAAAATGGTAAGTCAGCTATATTCCAATAAAAGTTTTTTTAATTCAGTTTGCAACATAGTACATGCCTTCCAAATACTTTAGCCAAAAACATTACCACTAATCCTTCTAAATCTTGATCTATCTCCTTTTATAACTCATATACTCTCACTCTTTAAGATAGTCACAGGATGTCCAATACACTGGGCTCATGCTTCCTTCGAACCACAATTGATAAAGGAGATATAACTCTAATATTGAAAGGCACAATTTCTTCTATTAAAAATAACCATGTTTTGACAAGATAATCTTTTCACAGTGCACTCTCAGTAGACCAGGACCTTGGGCATCACACGTTGAAACCTGGACATTTTGTCTATTGTAAAAGATGCCTCCAGAATGATTCTTTTCAAGTTTACTTGAAAGGCTCAATCATGTACTACTATTAGACCCATGTGTCACCAAGCTCCAGAAAATAAACTCTTGGATTCATATGACACACCTATAGAAACTTCTGAGCAATGGCTGGACCTTCACATCATCTGGTGACCAAAAATAATGATTTCCCAGAATTAAAGCAGATGACATCTAATGAGACAGTTTTCCCAAGATATTTAGACCACTCCTGTTGGAAATTTCTTGCTAAGTCTTTGATGATCTCACAACTCTGGAACTGATCTGTAATGTCTTTGACTTTGATAATAACTTGCTTTAAATAAAAAAGTCCCTGAGAGTTCTCCCTCCTATCCCATCTTGTTTCTTGAATGTGACTTCACTATGTTTCCAACCTGTGTATTTTTCATCCAATGTGGGACACTATACCCATGGATGAACAAAGATAGTGGAGGTGATGAAATTCAACCTGAGTTATTTCTAATCCTAAAAGATGATGCTGTTAAAGTGCTGCACTCAATATGCCAGCAAATTCAGAGAACTCAGCATTGGCCACAGGACTGGAAAAGGTCAGTTTTCATTACAATTACAAAGAAAGGCAATGTTAAATAATGTTCAAACTACTGCATAACTGTCCTCATTTCACATGATAGCAAGGTAATGCTCAAAATCCTTCAAGCTAGGCTTCAACAGTACATGAAACAATAACTTCCATAGGTACTAGCTGGATTTAGAAAGGACAGAGAAACCAGAAGTCAAATTGCCAAGATTCACTGGACCATGGAGAAAGCAAGGGAATTTCAGACAGTCATCTACTTCTGCTTCATTGACTTTGGTAAAGCCTTTGACTGTGTGAACGACAACAAACTGGAAAATTCTTAGAGATGGGAATACCAGACCATCTTACCTGCCTCTTGAAAAAACTGTATAAATGTCAAGAAGCAACAGAATCAGACATGAAACAACTTACTGGTACAAAATTGGGAAAGGAGTATGACAAGACAGTATCTTGTCACCATGCTTATTTAATTTATATGAAGAGTACATCATATGAAATTCTGGACTGAATGAATCACAAACTGGAATCAAGATTGCCAGGAGAAATATCAACAGCCTCTTTTATGCAGATTATACCACTCTCACGGCAGAAGGAAGAACTAAAGTGCCTCTTGATGGTGAAAGCAGAGAGTGAAAAAGCTGGCTTGAATCTCAACATGAAAAATCTAAGATCATGGCATCTGGTCGCTTGCACCACTACATGAAAAATAGAAGGGGGGAAAGTGGGAGCAGTGACAGGTTTTATTCTCTTCGTGTCCAAAATCACTGCAGATGATGACTAAGGAAAACTATAACAAACCTAAACAGTATGATAGAGAGCAGAGATATCACTTTGTCAGAAGGTTCTATATAGTCAAAGCTATGGTTTTTCCAGTAGTCATGTATGGATGTGAGAGTTGTACTGTAAAGAAAGCTGAGCAGTAAAGTTGACCATAAAGATTTGATGCTTTCAAATCATGATGTTTGAGAAGACTCTTGAAAGTCCTTTGAACAGAAAGGAGACCAAACCAGTCAATCCTAAAGGAAATAGACCCTGAATATTCATTAGAAGGACTGATGCTGAAGCTGAAGCTTCAATACTTTGGTCACCTGATGAAAGGAACTGACTCATTGGAAAACTGGGTAAGTCCCTGATGCTGGGAAAGACTGAAGGAAATGGAGAAGGGGGTGGCAGAGTATGAGATGGTTAGAAAACATCACTAATTCAATGGACATGAATTTGACCAAACTCCAGGAGATAGTGGAAGGCAGAGGGGCCTGGTGTGCTGCTGTCCATGGGGTCACAGAGTCAGATATGACTTAGTGACTGAACAACAAAATATCCAGGGAAGTTTCTTTCTGACATTGAGGAAAACAAGCTGCTGAAACAGAAAATCTGATTTTTGATCAGCAGTGTTTTTAGATAGTAGGTTAGATAAAAAAGCTGAAATGTAACAAATAAATAAACAAATAATAAACAGGAACCTCAAGAAAATTGAATCAGGAGACCAAAGTGGGAGCTCTCATGCTCTACAATGACAGATGAGCCCAACAAGAAGAAAATGTCCTTCTCCTTTACTGACAAGAGCTCAGCAAATGGGAGACAGTCATAACTCAGCCACTGAAAAGTTATAGACTCTTTGTTTCTATAGCCCTTCCAATTTTTCTTTTCCCTCTCTAAGTGTTCTCTTCATTTCTGCTGAGGACTTGCAAGGTTCACCATGGTTGCAATCCCCAAACTGCAATTCTTATCTACTCCTGGATAACTCATTTTGCTGAAGAAGTAACTGGCAGTCTATTTGTTTCAGATTGACATTAGTAAATACTTCTCAAATTATCTAGTCCAAAGTCCTAGTGGTCACTGCTGGAAAGTATCTACAGGCTTTTGCCACAGCCTCAGTTTAAATTGCACATAAATAGTTGTCCCTTACAAATATTTATTTCCCTTGAATTCCAGCTTCTATTCTACATTGTGTATGCTTGAACAATCTTACTTGTTTTCATTTAGCATGCCCAATTAATATTGCTTTAAGGGTAGATTTGCTTGTCTTCTGTTTTACAAAGTAGATTGGGAAAATATTCTCCAGTTAGATAAAATTTGCATTCCCATAAAATATCCAGATAAAGTTGACAGAACTTTATATGACATCTGTTTAAACATACAACTTTCACTATCCTATCAACCATTACATTTTTTACATTCCATCAATCTAACTGTGGCCTGAGTCAGAGTTTCACCAATAAGTTTTGGTAACACAGTTTACGGAATTCCTGTATCAAAAGATCCTGGAAACTTCTCCACCCTTTGATCATTTAACTCAATATTTTACAAAAGGCTTTGTGTCTCCAGTAAGTCATCATGCCAACCCACCTTGGCTTTTTTGTCTATCTTTATCTTGATTAAGGGCTTCTCTGATATCTCAGATGGTAAAGAATCTGCTTGCAATGCAGGAGACCAAGGTTTGATTCTTGGGTCAGGAAGATCTCCTGGAGGAGGAAGTGGCAACCCACTCTAGTATTCTTGCCTGGAGAATCCCATGGACAGTGGAGCTTGGCAGGCTACGTACAGTCCATGGGGTCACAAAATATTGGACAGGACTGAGCAACTTAGCATTCATGCATGCAGCCAAAATTTGATTAACCTGCCTAAATTCAACTATGGAATTGTCTACCTTGACATAGCATTAGATTTCACAAGTTAAGAGTTCAGTCCTACATGACTGCCCTCCACTTCAGATCATCACCTGTGTTTTTAACCAAATGACTAAAAATCAAAGGTTCCCACAACTCCCTCCTTGGGTTCAATTAATTTGTTAGAGTGGCTCACAGAAAATTCCAAGGGTTTTAGAAATTCTGTGTCAGGACAGAATAATATATTTCTTTTTGGTGTTGTTTAGTATTTCTTTTTGGTTCTTTCTTAGGATTTCTATCTCTTTGCATACATGTCCAGTCCTTCAAATTAACTGCTTTACCACATAAGTCCTTAGCACATTAATTACAGTTGTTTTAAATTTTTGTCTGATCATTTCAAAATCTCTGTCATGTCTGTTTCGGATGCTTGTTCTGTTTCTTCAAATGACGTTTTTTAACTCTTGAAGTGGCTTGTATTGGTAAAATAAGCTGCTATAAATGGGCATTTAGAAATATGATGGTGAGGAATGAGGAAGGGAAGCATTCCTTAATTATACAATTAGTTCTCAGCTTTTTTGTGAGCATGTGCTTCTGGACTATAATATTCACTAGACTTTCTCATATATTTTTTCTTCACTCTTAGATGGGAAAGCATACCACTGAAAGCTGAAGTTGGGTGTTTCCCTTCCCTCAGGTATGTTTAGCCTTTATAATACCTGAAGGATTGGTATTGTCACCTGAAGGCAGGCCTTATAACAGAATGCTTTGGCACATTTGATTATCGTTGCTTTTCTCCCTCTCCTTACTAGAAGCCTGAGGGGACTTTTCTTTTATATTTACTGTTAGAAGGAACCTGTTTAAGTTCTTAGAGGTAAATCTCAGAATATTGTGGGAGACCGCTATGACTGATTTTCCCTGAGTTTTTTCATTCAGAGACTCATTCATACTTAGCCTCCAATGTGTTATCAATTATAGCTCATTTTTTTCTAAATTGGCACTTGACCTACAAAGGGTTCCAGTTGTAACTCTCTGCTTTAGTAAGTCATGTCTTCCTGTATTCAGCTGTCTCTCCAGTGAGGTAGTGGGTTGTCCTTCATCCTTGCACATTTCATGGATGCAAAAAGAGTTGCTTATTTTTCAGTCTGTTCTGATATCTATTTGTCAGATCAGAGTAGTGACTTCTGAGCTCTTTACATGCAAAACTGGGAACCAGATAGACCCAAAGCAAGCTACTTATTGTTCACAAAACTAATCATGAGAATTATTATTTTCTTTACTTATAATAACCCCTTGTCTCTTGACTTTCACCTCTTAATAATAACAATATTAATAATTTATATATTCTCTCTCTCACCTAACTCTGGGTCTCTGACAATACTTCAACTTCAGAAATCTCAGAGGATAACACATCTGTATGAATTTTGAAGCTTCAGGGGGCACAGTCTCATATCTGTAATGCTCATTTGCTACCTTCCAAAACAGGCTTTCTTTATTCATACTGAGCATATGATATCTAACTATTGCTTACAATCCAAATGTGCATGGGAGAAAATATGTCATAGGGTGAATCTTTGATCATTGTGAGACAAGTACTGAAAAATAAATTTGTCTCCCTTCATCCTCAAACAGATTGTCCTCATATGCAATTGTTCAAATTTCACATAAGAAGGTGGTCCTGGAAGATTGATTAATATGTATTGTTCACCTCCATAATACTTCTTTATATTAGTGCTTCTTTCTTCATAACTTACTCTCCTTTCATCACTATATCCCTGAAACTGAAATCCTTAATGAAGTGGTGACACTTGGTTTTGCCACAATTTCTCCTTCTTGGGAAACTCAGGGTAAGATAATATACTTATTTAGTATTTTTTAAAATTTTATTGGGAAGTATAGTCAATTTACAATGTTGCATTAGTACAAACAGCAAAGTGAATCACTTATGCCTGTGTGCTCAGTTGTTTCAGTTGTTTCTAACTCTTTGCGACCCCATGAACTGTAACCTGCCAGGCTCCTCTGTCCATAGGATTTTCCCAGAAAGAATACTGGAGTGGGTTGCCATTACCCCCTCCAGGGGATGTTTCCAACCCAGGGATTGAACCTTCATCTCCTCTCTTCTGCATTGCAGGCAGATTCATTACCATTGAGCCACCAGGGAAGCCCCAAATCAGTTATGCATATACATAAATTCACTCTTTTTCAAAAATTTTTTCCATATAAGTCATCACAGAATATTGAGTAGAGTTCACTATGCTATGCAGTAGGTCATTATTAGTCACCTACTACATATATATATATATATATATATATATATATATATTACTGTTTATGTGTCAATCCCAGTATTCCAATTTATCTCTTTCCCCCTTTTCCTCTTTGGTAACCATAAATTTGTTTTATACATCTGTGACTATTTCTGTTTTGTAAATAAATTCATGATTTTAGATTCCACATACAAATGATGTTATATGATATTTGTCTTTGTCAGACTTACTTCACTCAGAATAACAATCTCTAGGTCCATCCATGTTGCTTCCAATGCCATTTTTCACTTTTATGGCTTAGTAATATTCCATTGTATATATGTACCACATCTCCTTTATGCCTTACTCTATTGATGGACATTCAGGTTACTTCCATGTCTTGGCTATTGTAAATAGTAGTGAAATAAACATGGGGGAGTGCATGTATCTCTTCACATTATGATTTTCACTGGATATATGCCCACAAGTGTGAAAGGTTGTTGCTGAATGATAAGATGCCAGGATTCTTGGCCTCCAGAGGAGAAGAATTCAATCCAGTGCCAGAGACGAGGCTGGATCGCTCAGAGCTTTTGTGTAATAAAGTTTTATTAAAGTATAAAGGAGATAGAGAAAGCTTCTGACATAGGCATCAGAAGGGGGCAGAAAGAGTACCCCCCTTCTAGTCTTCAGCTGTATGTTATAGAGCCACTCGCAATTTGTTAATGAAAAGAAAGGAATGTCTTAAAATTTAGAATGTCACCAGGTAATTCATCCCCGGCCATAAAACGATTGACTCAAATCTTGTAGAAGGGCAGATTCCCACACAAATAGTTTCGTTTACATAGATTAGGGAAAGATACCTGAGTAAGTAGGTTGGGCTATTTGGCGGAACTTACAGAGTTGGGTAAATTAACATATCTTAAGACAAACATTTCCATAAGAAAAAAAATGTTTTGGTTAACTCAAGGTTTGAGAATAGTTAGCTTCAGGTGAAACCAAGTGTCATGGCAACATAGCATTTTAAGAGAAACCTCCTTTTAAATTTGTATAGAGAAGAAAAAAAATCTGGTTTGTTTCCTCCTGCCGCTTAAGAGAGATGAAAATGTCTGGCACTTGCAGCCTATTTCCTCCATTTGGAGACCCCTAGCATTCCTGCCTGTTACCCTCTCAAGTGGATTGCTAAGTCGTGTATTAAGTCTATTTTTAGTTTTTTAAGGAGCCTCCATATTCTTCTCCATAAAGGTTGTATTGGTTTCCATTCCCATTAACAGTGTAGGAGGATTCCCTCTTGTTTATGGCCTCGTCAGCATTTATTGTTTATAGATTTTTTTGATGGTGGCCTTCTGAGCAGTGTGAAGTGATAATATCACAGTTTTGATTTGCATTCCTCTAATAATATAAAGTTAAGCATTTTTTTTCGTGTGCCTCTTGACCATCTCTGCATCTTCTTTGGAGAATTTTTTTTTTAAGTCTCCTGCACATTGTTTGATTAGATTGTCTGTATTTTTTTATATTGAACTGCATAAGCTTTTTGTATATTTTGGAGATTTATCCCTTGTCAGTTAATTCATTTACAAATATTTTCTGCCATTCTGTGGGTTCTCTTTTCATCTTGTTTATGGTTTCCTTGGCTGTGAAAAAGCTTTTTAGTTAGGTCCCATTAGTTTGTTTTGTAAGACCCAAAATTCGGGCCTTCACCCCAAGGAGGAAAAACCACACGACCCAATAAACCAGTCCAGCAGATGCAACACGCAAGAGGGTTTATTGTCGGTTGCGCAAAGCAGGTGACTCTGATCTTCTGGGAGGCAGAGTACCCCGAACAGCAAATTGGGCAAGCTTTTATGGGCAAAAAACCACATCATCAGCATGTTACATACGGGTTACAAAGTGATTGGTTAACATGATTGCAAAGCAATCCTATTGGTATAAACTTCGCGGACTTTTGTTCAAAATTAAAGCAATTCTATTGGTACAAACGGCACGGGCTTTTGTTCAAACTTAGGCGCCCGCGGGCTTTTCAGCTCTCCTGTTGGCTTTTTACTGGGTGCATATTGATTGGCTGGCTCCAGGTCACCCGATGGGGGTGGGGAATCCCACCATTTCACGGGAAACCGAAACCCAAATCCCGGCCGCCTGCCAGCCCCAGCCCCGGCAGCCCCACATAATAAAACTTATTTCTCAGCTTCAAAAACCAACAAGAATAACAGACACACGAATTATAGACACTGATAAAAGGGAAACTAGATATCAACTAGTCAAAGTACATCAAACAATTCGGCACCCCCACAATTTTTGTTTTTACTTTCATTGCTCTAATAGGTGGATCAAAAAAGACCTTGTTGTGATTTATTTCAGAAAGTGTTCTACCTATGTTTTCTGCTAGGATTTTTATAGTATCTGACTTACATTTATATCTTTAATCCATTTTTGATTTATTTTTGTATATGGTGTTAGGAGGTGTCCTAATTTCATTCTTTTACATGTAGCTGTCCAGTTTTCCCAGCATCAGTCATTGAAGAGAATATCTTTCTCCATTGTATATTCTTGCCTCCTTTGTCATATATTAGGTAAGTATAGGTATGTAGATTTATTTTTGAACTTTTTTATCCTGTTCCATTGATCCATATTACTGTTTTTGTGTACCATATGACTGTAGCTTTGTAGTATAATCTGAAGTAAGGAAGGTTGATTCCTCCATCTCCATTCTTTTCTCTCAAGACTGCTCTGGCCATTTGGGTTTTTTGTGCTTCCATACAAATATGAATTTTTTTTCTAGTTCTGTGGAAAATGTCATTGGTAATTTGATAGGGATTGCATGGGACATGTAGATTGCTTTGACTAGTGTAGTCATTTTCATCTTATTGATTCTCCCAATCCAAAAATAATAGTGTATTTCTCCATCTGTTTCTGTCATCCTTGATTTACTTCATCAGTATCTTATAGTTTTGTCTTGTTCCTGATCTTAGAGGATACACTTTCAGCTTCCCACCATTGAGAATGATGTTTATTATAAGTTTATCATACATTATTATGTTGAGGTATGTTCCCTTTAAACCCACTTTCTGCAATTTTTGACATAATCAGTGCTAGGCACACATACAGATTGAAAGTGATGGCATAGAAAAATATATTCTATGTAAATGAAAATCATAAGAAAGCTAGAGTAGCAATACTTATATCAGACAAAATAAACCTTAAAATAAAGGCTGTTACAAAAGAAAAGGAAGGACTCTACATAATGATTGAGGGATCAATCCAAGAAGAGTATATAACAATTGCAAATATATATGTACCCAATATAAGAACACCTCAATATAAAAGACACATGATAATAGCCATAAAAGGAAAATGGACAGTAACACAATAATAGTGTGAGACTTTAACACCCTGCTTACACCAATGGACAGACCATCCAGGCATAAGCCTTAAATGACACATTAGACTAGATAGACTTAATTGATATTTATAGGACATTCCATTTGAAAGCAGCAGAATACATTTTTTTTTTCCAAAGTGCACATGGAACATTCTCTAGAATAGACTACATCTTGGGCCACAAGTCAAGCCTTAGTAAATTTAATAAAATTGAAATCAAATCAAGCCTCTTTTCCAAGCACAGCACCATGAGACTAAAAATCTATTACAGGAAAAAATAAGGATAAAACTAGAGACTAAGAAATATGCTACTAAACAGCCAATGAGTCACAGAAGAAATCAAAGAGGAAAAAATATGTAGACACAAAGACAATGAAAACATGACAATACAAAACCTATGGGACACAATAAAAGATAATATTATTATTTAATCTTTACAATAACCTTGAGAAGACAAATTATTTTTCCAATATAATGAATGTATGCATGTGTGGTAAGTCACTTCAGTCATGTCCAACTCTTTGCAAACCTATGGACTGTAGCCTGGCAGGCTTCTCTGTCCATGGGAGTCTCCAGGCAAGAAATACTGGATTGGGTTGCCATGCCCTCCTCCAGGGGGTCTTCCCAGTGTGGGGATGGAACCCATGTCTCATATGTCTCCTGCATTGGAAGGTGAGTTCTTTACCACTAGCACCAGCTGGGAAGCCCTAATATAAAACATAATCCAACTGAAGTATAGAATGTAAAATCATCTTGTTCAAAGTATTCAAAGTATTCTGTTTTAATAATCAGGTTTACTGACTATAGCTACACTGCTGTTTATAATAGTTCTACTCTACATATTTAAGGCAAACTTTAAATTTTCTAGACCCCTTCCCTGGTAAGGGCTGATCACTTTCTCTTCTCTAGGCCTTATTGACATGTTTTTCTAAAGATATTTTGACATACAAAAATGGACTTTTTTGCAAGCTACCATTCCAACTATTTGGTTAACTGAGGAAAATTTCTTCATCTCATATAATGTTTAGCACAGGAGACATTAAATAATTATTTTATATTAAATATTGTTAGTGTAGAGGAAGAAAATGAATGAGTGTAACAAATGTGTCAATATTTTCTTTATCTGAACTATAAGTTATTTACAATGTTATATTAGTTTCAGATATATAAGAGTGATTCAATATTTTTATATTGTACTTCAAAGTTATTAAATAATAGCTATATTTCCTTTCACTGTACAATATATGCTTGTAGGCTTTTTTTATATATACATGGTAGATTGTATCTCTTAATCCTCTACCCCTATCTTTTCCCTCTCCCCTTCTTTCTCTGATTGTTAACCACTAGTATGTTCTCTGTATGAGTCTATTTCTGTTTTTCTGTATACATTTGTTTGCTTTATTTTATAGATAAATGATATAATGTGAAACTTGTCTTTCTCTAACTTATTTCACTAAGTGTAATATTCTCTAGATCAATCCACATTGTTGCAAATGGCAAAATTTTATTCAGTTTTATGGCTGAGTAATATCACGTTGTTGTTTAATTGCTAAGTCATTTCTGACTCTTTTGTGATCCCATGGACTATAGCCCACCAAGCTCTTCTGTCCATGGGATTTCCCAGGTAAGAATACTGGAGTGGGTTGCAATTTCCTTCTCCAGGTATTTTCCTAACACAGGGATCAAATCCACATCTCCTTCATTGGCAGGTAGAATCTTTACCACTTGGCCATGAGAGAAACCATATATATATACACACACATATATATGTATATTTATAATACACACATATTTTATATATATATATATATATATATATATATATATAATACACACACACAAACATATATATATATATATATATATATATATATATATATATATATATATATTTAATGGGAACCCGCTCCAGTATCCTTGCCTAGGAAATGCCATGGACAGGTGAGCCTGGTAGGCTATATTCCATTGGGTCACAAGAGTTGGACATGAATTAGTGACTAAACCACCACCACCACTATTTATATATGTCAATATATCTATATCTATCTCATATCCTCTTTATCATTTCATCTTCTTGGCTATTGTAAATAATGCTGCAATTGATATTGAGGTGCATGTATTCTAATGCACATATACAGAATCTAGAAAACTGATTCTGAAGAATTTATTTACAGGGCAACAGTGGAGAAACAGACATACAGCATAGACTTATGGACATGGGAAGATGGGAGGAGAGGGTGAGAATTATGGAAAGAGTAACATGGAAATTTACATTACCATATGTAAAATAGATAGCCATGGCTCAGGAAACATAAACAGGGGCTCTGTATCAACCTAGAGAAGTGGGATGCAGAAGGAGATGGGAGGGGGGTTCAAAAGGGAGGGGATATATGTATACCTATGGCTGATTCATGTTAAGGTTTGACAGAAAACAACAAAGTTATGTAAAGCAATTATCCTTCAATAAAAACATAAATTTTAAAAATATATCTTTTTGAATGTGTTTTTATTTTCTCCAGATATATACCCAGCAGCATAATTGTGGGATCATGAAGTAGTTCTACTTTTAGATTAATGAAGAAACTCCTTACTGTTTTTGACAGTTTTTGGACCATTTTTCATTCCCAAAATTGTACAAAGATTCGTTTTTCTACACATCCACACCAACATTTGTTAGTTGTAGACTTTTTGATGATATCCCTGACATGCATGAAAGGATATCTCACTGTTATTTTGATTTGCATTTCTCTGATAATTAATGATATTGAGCACCTTTTCATATGCCTGTTAGTTATCTTTATGTCTTTGGAAAAATGTTTCCAACATTCCATATTCAAGTTTTCTGCCTGTTTTTTTAATTGGGCTTTTTGTCTCTTTCTCTCTCTCACTATCTATCTATCTATCTATCTATCTATCTATCTATCTATCTATATATATATATATATACTGTTTATAGTTTGGATAATAGTCCCATGTTGATCATATCATATGTGACTATTTTCATCAGTTTAGTAGATTGTCATTTAATTTTGTTTGTGATTTATTTTGCTGCGTAGAAGCTTTTAAGTATCAATAAATCTTATTTCTGTATTTTTGCTTTTATTTCTTTTGCCTATGGAGACAGATCCAAAAAATTATTGCTATGGTTTATATAAAAGAGTCTTTTACTTCGGATCTGCATCTATCAAGATGATCATGTGATTTTTATCCTTTTTTTTTTTTTGGTTAATGTGGTTTGTAACCTTTATTGAGTTGCAGAGAGTGAAGCATCCTTGTATTCCTGGAATAAATCCTACTTGATCATGGTGTATGATCTTTACATACATTGTTTTCAGTTTTCTAGTATTTTGTAGAAGATTCTTGCCCCTGTATTTATCAGAGATACAGTCCTATAATTGTATTTTGTTGTGGTTTCTTTGTCTGATATGGTTTTTGTATCAGAATAATGGTGGTTTGGCAGAATGAATTTGAGTGTTCCATCCTTTTGAACTTTTGGGACTAATGGGAGAAGGATAGGTATCAGCTTTTCTTTATGTATTTTCTAGAATTCCCCTGTGAAGCAATCAATTCCTTAACTTCCATTTGCCCTGTTTTTGTTGTTGTTACAAACTCAATTTTCCATATAGTAATTGGTGGATTCAAATTGTCTATTTCTTCTCAATTCAGCCTCAGCAGGATGCATAATTAGAAATTTGTTCATTTATCTCAGTTGTTCAATTTGTTGGCATTTAACTGTTCATAGAATTATCTATGAGCTGTGATATCAGTGGTAACAATTATTTTTGCTCCTCTTTCACTTATTTTGTTTATTTCTGTTTTCTCTCTCTTTTTATTGGTGTTTTTGTTCAGTCACTCAGTTGTGTCCGACTCTTTGTCACCCCATGGACTGTGGCATGCCAGGCTTCCCTGCCCTTCACCATCACTCAGAGCTTGCTCAAACTCATGTCCATTGAGTCAGTGATGCCATTCAACCATTTTGCCCTCTGTCATCCCCTTTTCTTCCTGCCTTCAATCTTTCCCAGCATCAGAGTCTTTTCTAATGAGGCAGCTCTTCCACATTGGTGAGCCTAGCTAAAAGTTTATCAAATTTTTTTTCTTTTTAATAAAACACCTACTTTCATTGACTTTATTTTATTGGATCTCTGATTGATTTTTCTCTTTAGTCTTTATTAGTTTATTCTGTTGACTTTGACTTTTGTTTGTTCCTTTTCTAATTTCTTTAGATGATTGTTTATGTTGTTTACTTGTGATTTTTCTTGTTTCTTGAGGGAGGTCTGTATTGTTACAAAAATTCCCTCTTAGAAATGCTTTTGCTGCTGCCCATAGATTTTGGAAAGTCATATGTTCAGTTTCATTTGTTTCATGGTATTTTCTGATTTCTTTGAGTTCTTCATTGACCCATTGGTATTTAGTAGCATGTTATTTAGTCTCCACCCCCCCCCATTTTTCTTCTTTTAATTGATATTTATTTTCATATCATTATGGTCAGATAACTGCTAGATACAATTTCTGTCCTCTTGAATTTGTTGAGACTTGTTTTGTGGCCTATCCTAGAGAATGTTTTTTGTGTACCTTAAAATAAAGTGCACTGTGTGGTTTTGACAGGTAATGTTCTGTAGGTATCTATTAAGTCTACCTTATCTAATAAGCCATTTAAGATAACTGTTTATTGATTTTCTGTCTGAATTATATGTCTATTGATATAAGTGGGGTGTTAACATCCTCTACTATTGTACTATTGTCAATTTTTCCCTTTGTGTCTGTTAATACTTGCTGTATATATTTATGTTCTTCTGTACTAGGTGCATATTTATTATACAAATGTTATACACTTTTACTGAATTTATCCCTTGATCATTATGTAATGCCCCTCTTTTCCCTTTGTTATAACCTTTGTTTTAATGCTTATTATGTTTGAAATTAATATTGCTATCCCTACTTTCTTGTCATTTTCATTTGCATGAAATATAATTTTTCATCTTCTCATTTTCAGTCTATGTGTATCGCTATCCCTGCAGTGAGTCTCTTGTTGGCAGAAGAAATAGATCTTATTGTTTTTTTTATCCAATCATCCACTCCTATGTCTTTTGATTATAACATTTATATTATTGACATTGAAATTAATTTTTGATAGATATGTATTTATTGTCCTTTTCTTTCTTGCTATGTGGTTCTTTTTGTAGTTCATATATATATATATATATATATATATCTTTTTTTATTTCTTTCATTGTGGTTTGATGATTTTCTTTAGTGATATGCTTTTTTATTTTCTCTCTAGGTTTTATGTGTCTATTGTACATTTTTTATTTGTGGTTACTGTGAGTTCCATATATGTTGACCTATAGAACACCATGGACAGAGGAGTCTGGCAGGCTATGGTCCATAGTGTCACAAAGAGTTGGACAAGACTGAAGTGACTTAGCACACATAACTATATCTACTTATTTAAAACTGATAAATATTTTAAGTTAAAACACATTATAAAAGGTCTACATTTTTAATCTCCTTCCCTTTAGTTTGTGATTTTGATGTCATATTTTATATCTTTACATTTATTGTTACTGATTATTGTAGTTACATTTGATTTTATATATATATTTTATCTTTTAATCTTTGTACTAACTTATATAAGTGGTTGATCCTCAGTCTTTACTATATATTTACTTTTAATTGTGAGATCTTTCCTTTCTTATAGATACTCTTTTCTTATTATAGGCTTTGGTTTTTCACTTTGAGAAAACCTTTTAGCATTTCTTTTATGTTAGGTTAGTAGCAATTATCTCTTTGATCTTTTGCCTGTCTGAGAAGATTTATCCCTCTTTCAATTCTAAGTGATGATCTCACTGGTTAGATTATTTTATGTTGTGGGTTATTCTCTGTTAGCACTTTGAATGTATCATGCCAGTCTCCTCTATCCTGTGAAGTTTCTGTAGAAAAACCATCTGATAGCTCTTTGGGGGTTCCCTTGCATATAACATTTATTTTATTCTTACTGTCTTTAGAATTCTCTTTTTAGCTTTAATTTTTGCTATTTGTAATTATGATATGTCTTTGAGAGAGTCTGTTTGTGTTCATCTTCTTTGAGACCCTCTATTTTTTCTACACCTAGATATATGTTTCATTTTTCAGGTTTGGGAAGGTTTCAGTCATAATTTCATCATTTTTTTTTTCTCTTCCTTACTCTTTCTTATCCTTCTGTGACTACTATGATGCTAATTTGTTACAGTTTATATAGTTTAAAGGTCCCTTAAAATGTTTTATTTTCTTAAAATTTGTTTTATTGTTGCTATTTTATTGAGAAATTTCCATAATTCTATTATCTATATCATTGATGCATTCTTTATCAACTATTCTGCTATTAATTTCTCCCAAGTATATTTTTCATTTTAGCTATTATATTCTTCAGTTCTGTTTTATAATTTAATTTTTATTTTATATTGGAGTAGAATTGATTTACAGTGTTCTGTTAGTTTCAGGTATACAGTCAAGTGATTCAGTTATATTATATATTTACATATATCCATTCTTTTTCAGATAATTTTCCTGCATTACTTACTACAGAATATTTAGTAGAGATCCCTCTGCTATATATGAAGTCCTTACCAACACTGATTCTTTTTAAATTCCCTAGTTCCTTGTTAATATTTTCACTGTGTTCATCTATTCCTTTCCCTGGTTTGGTTAGCATTCTTATTACTAAAATGTTTTTAACTCTTTATTTGGTAAATGAATCTGTCTCAAATTTTTCTTCAGTTTTTCTTGTGATTTACTTGAAGCAAATTCATCTGTTTTCTCATTTTGCTTGCCTTTCTCTGTATCTATGAAATTACATGACTTTGAAAGGGTGTCCTTCTGTAGGAACAGTCCTATACAGTCTGTGTGTACCTAGTGGCTTTAGTGAGAGAGCTAGATCTGAAGTGAACACAAGTCATGTCTTGCTTGAGGAGGGTGCTCTAGCTATAACTTGTTAGGAAGTGAGGCTAGGATGAAGAGCTAGAGGCTGAGCCAGGGCTTCTCTGCTCAGTGTCAGCACCACCCATCAAGAATAGGGTTCATGTTCCAAGCTACTGGAGCAGAAACTATGAGGGTTGGGTCCATGCCAGCTCCATCCCCTGTTCACTTCAGTTCAATTCAGTCGCTCAGTCAAGTCCGATTTGGGGAAATCAGATGAAACGCAGCACGCCAGGTCTCCCTGGCCATCAGCAACTCTCAGAGTTCACCCAAACCCATGTCCATTGAATCAGTGATGTCATCCAACCAGCTCATCCTCTGTCTCCCCCTTCTCCTCCAGCGCTCAGTCTTTCCCAGCATTAGGGTCTTTTCAAATGAGTCAGCTCTTCACATCAGGTGGTCAAAATATTGGAGTTTCAGCTTCAACATCAGTCTTTCCAATGAGCACCCAGGATGGATCTCCTTTAGGATGGACTGGTTGTATCTCCTTGCAATCCAGGGGACTCTAAAGAGTCTTCTCCAACACCATAGTTCAAAAGCATCAATTTTTCAGCACTCAGCTTTCTTCACAGTCCAACTCTCACATCCATACATGACCACTGGAAAAACCATAGCCTTGACTAGACGGACGTTTGTTGGCAATGTAATGTCTCTGCTTTTTAACATGCTTTCTAGGTTGGTCATAACTTTTCTTCCAAGGAGTAAGCATCTTTTAATTTCATGGCTGCAATTACCATCTGCAGTGATTTTGAAGCCCTAAAGAATAAAGTCTGACACTTTACACTGTTTCCCCATCCGTTTCTCATGAAGTGATGGAACCAGATGCCATGATCTTAGTTTTTGAATGTTGAGCTTTAAGCCAACTTTTTCACTCTCTTCTTTCACTTTCATCAAGAGGCTTTTTAGTTCCTCTTCACTTTCTGCCCTAAGGGTGGTATCATCTGCATATCTGAGGTTATTCACATTTCTCCCAGAAATCTTCTCAAAATGTTTGATAGAATTCTCCTTTGAAGCCAGCTGTTTCTGGGATTTTGTGTTTGGGGATATTTTTGATCACAGCTTCAATTTCACTGCTTGTAATTGGGTTGCTCATACTTTCTATTTCTTCCTGGTTCAGTCTTGGAAGATTGAACTTTTCTAAGAATCTGTCCATTTCTTCCAGGTTATCCATTTTGATGTCATATGCTTGTTCATAATAATCTTTTATAATCCTTTGTATTTCTGCATTGTCTGTTGTAGCCTCTTTTTCATTTCTAATTTTGTTGATTTGTTTCTTCTCTCTTTAGTCCTTGATCAATATGGCTAAAAGTTTGTCAATTTTGTTTACCTTCTCAAAGAACCAGCTTTTGGTTTTATTAATCTTTACTATTGTTTCTTTCATTTCTTTTTAATTTATTTCTGCTCATATCTTTATGATTTCTTTCCTTCTACTAATTTGTTTTTTTTTTTCTTCTTCTTCTTTTTCCAGTTGTTTTGGTTTTAAAGTTAGGTTTTCTATTTGATATTTTTCTTTTTTCTTGAGGTAGGATGGTATTGCTATAAGCTTCCCTCTTAGGACTGCTTTTGCTGCATCCCATATGTTTTGAGTTGTCGTGTTTTCATTGTAATTTGTTTCAGAAAATTTTTCTTTTATTTCCCTTTTGATTTCTTCAGTAAATTGTTGATTATTTAGAAACGTGTTGTTGAATCTCCATTTTTGTTTGTTTGTTTTTTCTTGTTTTTGATATCTAGTCTTATAGCAATTTGGTCAGACAAGATGCTTGATATGATTTCAATTTTCTTAAAATTATTGAGGTTTCATTTGTGATCCAAGTTATGGTCTCTCCTGGCGAATGTTCCATGTGCATTTGAGAAGGATGTGTATTCTTCTGCATTTTCATGGAATGCCCTGAAGATATCAATGAGATCCATTTTATCTAATGTGTTATTTAAGACTTCTCTTTCCTTATTAATTTTATTTTTTTATGAACTGTCCATTAGTGTGAGTGGGGTGTTAAAATATCCTACTATTATTGTGTTACTGTCAGTGTTTCCTTTTATGTCTGTTAGTGTTTGTCTTATGTATTGAGGTGCTTGTATGTTGGATGCATAGATATTTACTATTTTTATGCCTTCCTCTTGGATTTATCCCTTGATCATTATGTAGTGTCCTTCTTTATCTCTTGTAATCTTCTTGATTTTAAGGTCTATTTTGTCTGATATGAGGATTGCTACTACAGCTTTCTTTTGCTTCCCATTTACATGGAATATATTTTTCCATCCTCTCATTTTCAGTCTATATGTGTCTTGAGGTTTGAAGTGGGTTTCCTGTAGACAGCATATATATTGGTCTTGTTTTTATATCCATTCAGCCAGGCTGTGTCTTTTGGTTGGAGCATTTAATCCATTTACATTTAAAGTAATTATTGATATATATGTTGCTATTGTCATTTTCTTAGTTGTTTGGGGTTGACTTTGTAGATTTTTTTTTCTTCTTTTTTATTTCTTGACTATATAAGTCCATTTAACTTTTACTGTAAAGCTGGTTTGATTGTACTGAATTCTTTTAACTTTTGCTTATATGAAAAGCTTTTTATTTCTCCATCAATTTTGAATGAGATCCTTGTCACATAAAGTAATCTTGGTTGTAAATTTTTCCCTTTCAGTACTTTAAATATATACTGACATTCCCATCTGGCCTGCAGAGTTTATGTTGAAAGATCAACTGTTAAACATATGGGATTTCCCTTGTATGTTACTTGTTTCTTGTCCCTTGTTGCTTTTAATATTCTTTCTTTTTGTTTAGTCTTTGTTAGCTTGATTAGTTTGTGTCTTTGTGTGTTTCTCCTTGGGTTTGTCCCGTATGGGACTCTGTGCCTCTTGGACTTGATTGACTATTTCCTTTTCCATGTTGGGGAAATTTTCAGCTATCATCTTTTCAACAATTTTCTCATACACTTTCTTTTTCTCTTCTTCTGAGACCCCTATAATTCGAATGTTTTTGTGTTTAGTATTGTCCTACAGGTCTCTGAGGTTATCCTCAGTTCTTTTCATTCTTTTTACTTTATTCTGCTCTTCAAAAGTTATTCCCAACATTTTATCTTCCAGGTCACTGATTTGTTCTTCTGCCTCATATATTCTGCTCTTGATTCCTTCTGGAGTATTTTTAATTTCAGCATTTGTGTTGTTTGTCTCTGCATTTTTATTCTGTAATACTTCTAGGTATTTGTTAATTGATTACTGAATTTTTCCATATTGCATTCAAGGTGGTTTTTTTCTTTTATCATCTTTACTATCATTATTCTGAATTCTTTTTCAGGTAGTTCACCTATTACCTCTTCATTTATTTGGACTTCTGTTCCTAGTTTGTTCCTTCATTTGTGTAGTATTTCTCTGCCTTTTATTTCTTTCTTGTTTCTAACTTACTGTGTTTGAGGTCTCCTTTCTTAGGCTTCAAGGTTGAATTCTTTCTTCCTTTTGGTTTTGGCCCTCCTCAGGTTCATCCAGCGGTTTGTGTAAACTTCATATAGGGTGAGATTTGTGCTGAATTTCTGTTTGCTTGTTTGTTTTTCCTCTGATTGGCAAGGTTGTCTGCTGATGATTGTGCTTGTATTTTTGTTTTGTTTGTTGTTTAGATGAGGTGTCCTTCGCAGGGTGCTACTGGTGGTTAGGTGATGCCAGGTATTGTATTTAAGTGATTTCCTTTGTGTGAGTTCTCTACTCCATAATGTTAGTTCTATGGTTGTCTAGGGTCTTGGAGTCAGTGCTCCCACTCCAAAGGCTCAGGGTTTGATCTCTGAAACCTCATCTCCCAGCAGGCTGGTGATTTTCCTTCTCTTTTATTTGTCACAGGCCTGTACTCATATGTGCATGGTTTTACCAAGTGCATCTTGGAACTCTTGGGCTTTTATCCTCCCGCCCACATTCCCCATGGCTGAGAACTGTTCCTCAGGGTAAACCACTGAAGCAACCAATCTTTTTATTTTGAATGTCAAGTTTTAAGCCAGTTTTTTCACTCACCTCTTTCACTTTCATCTAGAGGCTCTTTAGTTCCTCTTCACTGTTTACCATAAGGGTGCTGTCATCTGCATATCTGAAGTTATTGATATTTCTCCCAGCAATCTTGATTCCAGCTTGTGCTTCATCCGATATCTATTTTAAATCTCCTTTAAAATTATTTTATAGGTAAAAACAACTTGGTGGCATATTTTTTAGAATTCCATTCTATTAATGTTTCAACAAAGATCAAAAGATAATAGTAAAGCCTTGTACTTTATCATATATCCAGTGATTCTTGTTAATCATTTAGTAAAATTTTTTAGTTGTGCAATATGTCACATATTTAACAAGTACATGAAACACAAATATACAGCTGAATAATGAATAATCATGAAGCAATCTTTTGTGTAATCCCCATATGTATCAAGAAACAGAATACTGCTAACTACTCAGAAGCTCTTCACTGTCCCATTTTTCCTGCCTAATCTCAACTACTTATAATCTCAATAGACATAACACTTAGAATGATTTTATGTCAGTCATTTTATACATTTGCAATATTTATTCATTTATGTATATGCATATTACATGTTAGTTTTACTTATATACTTAAAAGTGAGAATTGCTAAATTATAGAGTATGCATATCTTCACTTCTACTTCCTATTAAATGCTATTGAAAGTAATTATATGGATTTACACCTCAATGAGAAGTGTATTGGATTTCATGTTGTTCCAAGATATTGCCAATATCATTAATTTTTGCCAATCTGGTGTGTATATAGTGGCATCTCACTGTGCTTTTAATTTGCACTTCCTTGATTACTAATGAAACTGAGCACCTTTATGTATATTTTGACCTGTTAGATTTACACTTTTATGAAACATGTCTTTAAATGTTCTGCCTACTTTTTAGTATTGATTGTCTCCCTTTTTGCTTTCTGATTCTTAGTTCTTCACATATTCTAGATAATAAGCTTGGTGGTTATGCATGTTGTACATGTACTGTTTTATCCTGGGTTTGTCTTTTCATACTCTTAATAGTATATTTTGATAAATATAAATTCATAATTTTAATATATCATATTTATCTATTTATCTTTACTAAGAATTATATGGATTATGATATAACATTAATTTTTATTTGCATATGTATTGTCATAATTATGAATTATAATCAGGCTTCTCTGGTGGCTCAGACAGTAATAAATCTATCTGCAATGCCAGAAACCTGGGTTTGATCCCTGGGGTGGGGAGATCCCATAGAGAAGAGCATGGCAATCCACTCCAGTATCCTTGTCTGGAGAATCCCCATGGACAGAGGAGCCTTGCAGGCTACATACAGTCCATGGGGTTGCAAAGAATCACACATGCAAAAGCAACTAAGAACAGAACAGCACACATCAATTATAATAACTTTTAAAAACTTTCCTATCTATCTGTTTCTCTCTGTTTCTCCATCTCTCCTTCACCATCTCCCTCCTTTCTCCCTTTATTTCATATCTTTTACATTTACATCAATGATCTATCTGGAATTGATTTTTAGGGATGATGTCAAGGTCCAATTTAATTATTTTTTTTATTTCTGCAAATAGATAACCAATTATCTTAGAATTTTAAAAATGAATTTTATATTTTGGAATAGTTTAAATTTATAGAAAAGTTGTGGGTTTAATACAAAGGATTCCCTTTTACAGGCTTCCCTGGTGGCTCAGGGGCAAGGAATCTGTCTGCAATGCAGAGGTCACAGGAGATGCGGGTTCCATCCCTGGGTTGGGAAAATCCTCTGGAGGAAGGCATAGCCACTCGCTCTAGTATTGTTGCCTGAAGAATACCGTGGACAGAGGAGTCTGGTGGGCTACAGTCCATAGGGTCACAAAGAGTGGGACATGACTAAAGACTTAGCACGCTCACATATATAGATTCCCATATACCTTCAGTCAGTTTCCCCAAATGGTAGTGTCTTGCACAATCATGAAACATTTCCTAAAACTAAGAAATTAATATTCATACAGTGCTATTAACTAAAATAAATACATTATTTAGATTTCAGCACATCTTTACAAATGTCTTTTATTAAATTTTATATAATTCAACCCAAGATATCACATTGCTTTTAGAAAATTATTTTTTTCATACAGTATCCTATAGTAAAAAATAGAAACTATTAGAACACAAGTTCAATAATCATGAAGCATACAATTCAAGTATCATTAAATAGTTAACTATCTCTGTTTTGTCATTTTTTTTTCTTTCTTTAAGTGATTATATAGCTAGCCAGGTCACTTGGAGTCAAGCAGATTTTAATCATCCAGCTCCACTTATTTGGAGCTTTTCTCTAAGTGAGTCTGACTTCTTCCTGGATTCTGAAGATGATGACTTGATGTTGCTCTGAGCAAGTCTCTGATTATAGAAACTCTTTGGCATGTTCTTATCCCTCAACTTTCCCTTGCCTTAATGTATTGAAATTAGGGGTAGCTAATATTACATTTTAGACTTAACAGGATCTTGATTTACTACCTATTGCCATCTGGACTAAATGTTGACATCTCTAAGAAGAGATTGAAGTCAAAGTGAGGCAAAAACCTGATATCTTGGCTGTTGTGGCATGTACATCTGCCTATGACATCTTTCCCCTTTACTCACATATAATACTTGACTACTATAAAATGTGAAATGGTTCAAAAAAATATATACAACATGTATCCCACTCCAGAATCCCACTTTGAGAAAAATGAATCTTCTTTTTACTTTTGAGTAATATCTTCCTTTTATGTTTCTTGAAAGTGATCATCTATTATTGTGGTAAGATATGCATTACGTAGCATTTACTATTTTAACCATTCTTAAGTGAATGGTTCTTAATATTAATTCACATTGCTGTGCAACCATCATCACCAGCCATCTTCAGGACACTTCTTTATCTTCCCAAAGTGAAACTCTGTGTCCACTAAACAGTGATTTCCCATTCTTTCCTTGCCCGGCCTATGGCAAACACCATTCTACTTTGTGTCTTTATGAATTTGACTACAAAGGAAATATAGTATTTTTCCTTTTGTGACTAGTTTATTTCATGTCAGGTAACATCTTCCAGGGCTTCCCTCATAGCTCAGTTGGTAAAGAATCCATCTTTTCAATGCAGGAGACACCAGCTTGATTCCTGGGTCAGGAAGATCTGCTGGAGAAGGGATTGGCTACCCACTCCAGTATTCTTGGGTTTCTCTTGTGGCTCAGCTGGTAAATAATCCTCCTGCAATGTGGGAGACCTGGGTTCGATCCCTGGGTTGGGAAGATCCCCTGGAGAAAGGAAAATTTTGAGGAAATGCCATGCCATTTTCCACAATGATTGCATCATTTTGCATTACCACAAGCAATGCACAAGGGTTTCAATTTCTCCATTCTTGCCAACTTGTGTTTTTTTTAAATAATAGCCATCCTAATGGACTTGAAACATTATCTCATTGTGGTTTGATATGCATTTCCCTTAGGATTACTGATGTTCCGCATCTTTTCATGTGCTTAGTAGCCATTTTAATATCTTCTTTAGATTATGTCTAAGTCCTTGGCCCATGTCTTTTTCTTCTTACCTTTTGATCCTCTTAACCTTGTTCTCAAACCCCCCTCCCACCTCTGACTTCCACCAATCTGTTCTTTGGTGGTTTGTATCTGTGAGCTTGTGATGTTGTTCTTGCTTGTATGGGATTTTTATTGAGATTCTACCCATAAAAGACATAATATGACATTTGTATTTATCTGACATTTTACTGAGCATAATGCCCCTGAGGACTATCTATGTCATCACAAATGACAAGATGTTATTTTTATGGCAGAATAATATTATATTTAATGATAATAATATATCACTATTTATCCATCCATTGATGGGCACTTAGGTTATTTCAATATCTCAGCTATCATAAATAATGTCACAATGAGCATGGAGGTTCACACATATTTTTGAGTTAGCATTTTTGTTTTCTTTGGATAAATACCCAGAAATGGAATTGCAAGATTATATAATAGTTCCATTTAACATATTTTGGAGACTCCTCCATACCATTTCCCACAGTGGCTATATCAATTTGCATTTCTAGTCATTTACTTATTTTTTTAAATTTATTTTTTAGTTCTTTATAAATTCTGGATACTGATATTTTATTAGATATATCATTTGCAAATATTTTCCTCCATTGTGTAGTTGCATTTTCACTCTACTGATAGTGTCCTTTGTTGAACAAAAGCTTTTAATCATGATAAAGTGAAATCTATTAATTTTCATCATGATCATTGACAAATACCTTGTCATGAAGACTTTTACCTATATCTTCACCAATAAGTATTACAATTTTAGCTTTTGTATTTAAGTATTTAACCAAGTTTGAGTTAATTATGTATGGCAAAGTGAAAGTTAAACTTCGTTTTTTGTAAGTTTATGTCAGTTCTTTAACTACCTTTTATCAAAAAGACTATCTTTCCCCCATTGAACAGTTTTGTCTAAAATGATTTGGCTTTATATGCAAGAATTTATTAGTAGTCTTTATCTCATTTCATACATGTACACATCTGCCTGTGTGTCTGTACAATATTGCTTTGATTACCATAACTCTGTAGTAAATTATGAAATCAATAATTGTCAAAACTCCAAAACATCAGTGTGCCTCAATTTTTCAAGATTATTTTGGCTATTTACAGTCTCTTGAGATTATATGTGAATTTTGAAATGTATATTCTTATTTCTATAAAAAACTTCGCTGGGACTTCAACAAAGATTACATTGAATCTGTAGATCACTTGGAGTAGTATCAACAACTTCGCGATATCAAGTCTTCCATTTTGTGAACACAGGATGTATTTTCACTTATATATGCCATCTGTAATTTTTGAATAGTATTTGTTTTAGTTTGGCATATACATGTCTTTTGTATCTTTGGTTAGGTCTAGTCCGAATTATTTTATTCTTTTTGGTGTTGTTATAAATGGGATTGTTAATTTTTATATCTTAAAATTTGATGGTGGTATATAGAAGTGCAACTGATTTCAATGTTAATTTTGTATGCTGCAACTTTGTTGAACTTGTTAATTCAGACTACATTTTGGTGGAATCTTTTGAGTTTTACAATGCTCATACTTTTTTTTTCACTTATTTTTATTAGTTGGAGGCTAATTACTTTACAATATTGTAGTGGTTTTTGTCATACATTGACATGAATCAGCCATGGATTTACATGTATTCCCCATCCAGATCCCCCCTCGCACCTCCCTCTCCACCCAATCCCTCTGGGTCTTCCCAGAAGATATTTTAAAATTTGGTTTTAAATTCCATGTTTATGGATTTTCCAAATGATCTTTTGCAGTTGATTTATAGTTTATTAATTTGTAGTTACAAAATATAATTTTTATGAATATATTATTTTTAAATTTATTAAAGTTTGATTTGTAATATATTGTCTATACTTAAGAACAATCAATGTGCAAATAAAAAAAGTATATTATGCTATTATTGAATGGAGTGTTCTTTACTCAATGTTAAACAACTCAATTGGTCTATAGTGTTTTTCTCTATTGATCTAGTGTATGCTTTTCTATCCAATATTGAAACTGGAGTAATGAAGTCTCCTACTATTATTATAGAACTGTGTGCTTTTTTTCCTTAGTTCTGTAACGAATTGTTTAATGTCTTGTTAGAGCTCTGATATAAGACATACATGTATAATGTTATATCTTACTTGTAATTTGTGTTGTATCTAACTTGTGGCTTTATTGGATATGCCAAAGACTTTAACTGTGTGGATCACAACAAACTGCAAAATTCTTAAAGAGATGGGGATACGAGACCACCTGACATGCCTCCTGAGAAATCTGTATGCAGGTCAAGAAGCAACAGTTAGAACCAGACATGGAACAACAGATTGGTTCCAAATCCAGAAAGGAGTATGTCAAGGCTGTATATTGTCACCCTGTTTATTTAACTTATATGCAGAGTACATCATGGGAAATGCTGGGCTGGATGAAGCACAACCTGAAATTAAGATTGTCAGGAGAAATATCAATAACTTAATATAAGCAGATGACACCACCTTATGGAAGAAAGTGAGGAGGAACTAAAGAGCCTCTTGGTGAAAGTGAAACAGGAGAGTAAAAAATCTGGCTTAAAATTCAACATTCAAAAAATGAAGATCATGGCAACCAGCTGCATCATTTCATGGCAAATAGATGGGGAAACAATGGAAACAGTGAGAGACTTTATTTTGTTTTGCTAAAAAATAACTGCATAAATTAAATAACTCCATGAAATTAAAAGATGCTTGCTCCTTAAAAGAAAAGCTATGACCAACCTAGACAGCATATTAAAAAGCAGAGATGTTATTTTGTCAACAAATATCTGACTAGATGGACCAAGTTCCATCTAGTCAAAGTTATGGTTTTTCCAGTAGTCATGTATGGATGTGAGAGTTGGACTACAAAGAAAGTTAAGCACTGAAGAATTGACACTTTTGAAATGTGCTGTTGCAGAAGACTCTTGAGAACCCCTTGGACAGCAAGGATATCCAACCAGTCCATCCTAAAGGAAATCAGTCATGAATATTGATTGGAAGGACTGATGCTAAAGCTTAAACTCCAATGCTTAGGACACCTGTTGTGAAGAAGTGATTTATTTGAAAAGACCCTGATGTTGGGAAAGATTGAAGGCGGGAAGAGAAGGGGACACCAGAGGATGAAAAGATTGAATGGCATCACTAACTCAATGGGCATGAGTTTGAGTAAACTCTGGGAGTTGGTGATGTATAGGGAAGCCTAGCGTGCTGCAGTCCGTGGGGTCGCAAACAGTGGGACACGACTGAGTGACTGAACTGAATTGATTTGTGATTTGGCTCTTTTATCATTATGTAATACCTTTCTTTATCTCTTGGATAGCTTTATTCTATTTTTTACATAAAATCTCCATTAGTGTATCCACCCTGCAACATATTTTTTTAATTGTTTTTGTGTGGAATATCTTTTCCCATCTTTTTTATTTTAAACATATGCATGTCCACAGATCTTAACTGAGAACCTTATAGGTAGCATAAAGTTCATTCTTTTTTATCCATTCTGTATTTTGACTGTGAAATACAGACTATTTGAATTTAAGATAATTATTAATATGGAAGTATGTACTTTTGCTGCTTTGTTTTCTTAAAGTCTTACAGATGTTTTGTCCTTCATTTATTTGTGTTCTGTTGATATTTTTCATGACAAGCTTTGATTCACTCATTTCATTTTGTGTATAGTTCATAGTTTTCCTTTTGATTACCATGGAGGCTACATATAATGTATTAAAGATAGATATGAGAATATATCTTAAATTGATACCAACATAGCTTTAGTCATGTACAAAATCTGTATTCCTTTAGAGCTTACCTGCTTACTTTATTCTACTGATATCACATATTATATCTTTGTATATTGTATTACTATTAACATAGACTTATAATTAATGTATTTGTAAATTTGTAAATAAAAGTGGAGTTATAAGAACAATTTATAATAATGATATTTATATTTTTATTTGTGTTCGATTCTACTTTAGAAGTTTATAGTTTTACTTCCTGTATCCTTCACTGGCGCAGAAGTGGCCAAGAGGAGCTACCCCACATCCAAGATCAGGGGCTGTGGCTGAGTGGGGCTACCCCACGTCCAAGGTAAAGAGCAGTGGCTGCACTTTTCTGGATCACTGTTAAGAGATAGCCCACGTCCAAGGTAAGGTAAATCCAAGATGGTAGGCGCTGAGAGAGGGCATCAGAGGGCAGACAGACTGAAACCACAATCACAGAAAACTAGACAATCTGATCACATGGACCACAGCCCTGTCTAACTCAGTGAAACTAAGCCATGCTGTGTGGGGCCACCGAAGAGAGATGGGTCATGGTAGTGTGGTCTGACAGAATGTGGTCCACTAGAGAAGGGAATGGCAAACCACTTCAGTATTCTTGCCTTGAAAACCCCATGAACAGTATGAAAAGGCAAAAAGATAGGACACTGAGAGAGGAACTCCCCAGATTGGTAGGTGCCCAATATGCCACTAGAGATCAGTGGAGAAATAACTCCAGAAAGAAGGAAGGGATGGAGCCAAAATAAAAAGAATACCCAGTTGTGGATGGGCCTGGTGATAAAAACAAAGTCCAATTCTGTAAAGACCAATGTTGCATAGGGACCTGGAATGTTAGGTCCATGAATCAAGGCAAATTGGAAGTGATCTTTTCCTGCCAAACAGGAAATGGCAAGAGTGAACACTGACATTCAAAGAATCAGTGAACATGATGGACTGGAATTGGTGAATTCACTCAGATGACCATTTTATCTACTACTGTGGGCAGGAATCCCTTAAAGAAATGGAGTAGCCATCATAGTCAACAAAAGAGTCCAAAATGCAGTACTTGGATGTGATTTCTTTTTTATTTATTTATTTATTTTTTTATTATTAGTTGGAGGCAAATTACTTTACAATATTGTAGTTGTTTTCAAAAATGACAGAATGATCTCTGTTCGTTTCCAAGACAAACCATTCAATATCACAGTAATCCAAGTCTATGCCCTGACCAGTAATGCTGAAGAAGCTGAAGTTGAACGGTTCTATGAAGACCTACAAGAGCCTCTAGAACTAACACCCCCAAAAGATGTCATTTTTATTATAGGGATTGGAATGCAAAAGTAGGAAGTCAAGAAACACCTGGAGTACCAGGCAAATTTGGCCTTGGAGTACAGAATGAATCAGGATAAAGGCTAATAATAGTTCTGCCAAGAGAATGTACTGGTCATAGCAAACATGCTCTTCCAACAACACAAGAGAAGACTACACATGGACATCACCAGATGGTCAACACTGAAATCAGATTGATTATATTCTTTGCAGCCAAAGATGGAGAAGCTCTATACAGTCAGTAAAAACAAGACCAGGAGCTGACTGTGGCTCAGATCATAAACTCCTAATTGTCAAATTCAAACTTAAATTGAAGAAAGTGGGGAAAACCTCTAGACCATTCAGGTATGACCTAAATCAAATCCCTCATGATTATACAGTGAAAGTGAGAAATAGATTTAAGAGACTAGATCTGATAGACAGAGTGCCTGATGAACTATTGATGGAAGTTCATGACAGTTTACAGTAGACAGGAATCAAGATCAACACCAAGAAAAAAAAATGCAAAAAAGCAAAATGGCTGTCTGAGGAGACCTTACAAACAGCTGTGAAAAGAAGGGAGGTAAAAGCAAAGGAGAAAATGAAAGATATAACCATTTGAATGCACAGTTCCAAAGAATAGCAAGGATGGAAAAGAAAGCTTTCCTCAACGATCAATGCAATGAAATAGAGGAACATATTAGAATGTTCCTTAGAACAATTAGAACATATTAGAAAGACTAGAGATCTCTTCAAGAAAATTATATATATCAAGAGAACACTTCATGGAAAGATGGACTCAATAATGGACAGAAATGGTATGGAACTGAAAGAAGTAGTAGATATTAAGAGGTGACAAGAATACACAGCAGAACTCTACAAAAAAAGGTCTTTATGACACAGATAATCACAGTGGTGTGATCACTCACACTCAACTAGAGACAAAACATGCTGGAATGTGAAGTCAAGTGGGCCTTAAGAAACATCACTATGAACAAAGCTAGTGGAGGTGTTGCAATTCCAGTTGATCTATTGCAATTCCTAAAAGATTATGCTGTGAATGTGCTGCACAATATGTCAGCAAATTTGGAAAGCTCAGCAGTGGCCACAGGACTGGAAAGGGTCAGTTTTCATTCCAATCCCTTAGAAAAGCAATGCCAAAGAATGCTCAAACTACTGCACTATTGCACTCATCTCACACGCTAGCAAAGTAATGCTCAAAAATCTCCAAGCGAGGCTACAGCAATATGTTAACCATGAACTTCCAGATGTTCAAGCTGGTTTTAGAAAAGGCAGAAGAACCAGAGATCAAATTGCCAACATCCACTGGGTCATGAAAAAAGCAAGAGAGTTCCAGAAAAAAAAAAAAAAAAAAAAAAAAAAAACATAAATTTTTGCTTTATTGACTATGCCAAAGCCATTGACTGTGTGGATCACAATAAACAGTGGAAAACTCTGAAAGAGATAGAAATGCCAGACCACCTCACCTTCCTCTTGAGAATCCTATATGCAGGTCAGGAAGCAACAGTTAGAACTGGACATGGAACAACAGACTGGCTCCACATAGGAAAAGGATAACCTGAGGCTGTACGTTTTCTCCCTGCTTATTTAATTATATGCAGAGTACATAATGAGAAATGCTGGGCTGGATGAAGCAAAGCTGGAATCAAGATTGCTGGGAGAAATATCAATAACCTCAGATATGCAGATGACATCACCCTAATGGCAGAAAGTGAAGAACTAAAGAGGCTCTTGATGAAAGTGAAAGAGGGGAGTGAAAACGTTGTCTTAAAGTTCAACATTTGGAAAACTAATATCATGGCATCTGGTCCCATCACTTCATGGAAAATAGATGGAGAAACAATGGAAACAGTGTCAGACTTTATTTTTTGGTGCTCCAAAATCACTGCAGATGGTGATGGCAGCTATGAAATTGAAAGATGCTTACTCCTTGGAAGGAAAGCTATGGCCAACCTAGACAGCATATTAAAAAGCAGAGACATTACTTTGTCAACAAAGTTTCGCCTAGTGAAAGCTATGGTTTTTCCAGTAGTCAGGTATGGATATGAGAGTTGTACTAAAAGAAAGCTGAAAGCAGAAGAATTGATGTTTTTGAACTGTGCTGTTGGAGAAGACTCTTGAGAGTCCCTTGGACTGCAAGGAGATCCAACCAGTCCATCCTAAAGGAGATCAGTCCTGGGTGTTCATTGGAGGGACTGATGTTGAAGCTGAAATGCCAATATTTTGGCCACCTGATGCAAAGAGCTGACTCATTTGAGAAGACCCTGATGCTCAGAAATATTGAAGGCAGGAGGAGAAGAGGACAACAGAATATCAGATAGTTGGATGGCATCACTGACTGAATGGCCATGAGTTTGGGTAGACCCCAGTAGTTGGTGATGGATATAAAGAATGGGATATTCAGTTCAGTCAATTAGTTCAGTCACTCAGTCGCGTCTGACTCTGTGACCCCATGAATCACAGCACACCAGGCCTCCCTGTCCATCACAAACTCCCGGAGTTTGCTCAAACTCATGCCCGTTGAGTCGGTGATGCCATCCAGCCATCTCAACCTCTGTCGCCCCCTTCTCCTCCTGCCCCCAATCCTTCCCAGCATCAGAGTCTTTTCCAAAGAGTCAGCTCTTAGCATAAGGTGGCCAGAGTTTTGGAGTTTCAGCTTCAGCATCAGTCCTTCTAATGAACACCCAGGAATGGGATATTACTCAGCCATAAAAAGGAATGCATTTCAGTCAGTTCTAATGAGGTGGATGAACCTGGAGCCTATTATGCAGAGTGAAGTAATCCAGAAAGGAAAAGATACATATCAGATCAGTTCAGTTCAGTTCAGTCACTCAGTCGTGTCTGACTCTTTGCCACCCCATGGATTGTAGCATGCCAAGCTTTCCTATCCATCACCAACTCCCAGGTGTACTCAAACTCATGCCCATTGAGTCAATGATGCCATCCAACCATCCCATCCTGTCGTCCCCTTCTCCTCCTGCCTTCAGTCTTCCCCAGCATCCAATCCTTTTCAAATGAGTCAGTTCTTCCATCAGGTGGCCAAGTCATTGGATTTTCAGCTTCAGAACCAGTTTTTCCAAAGAATATTCAGAACTTATTTCCTCTAAGATTGATTGGTTGGATCTTCTTGCAGTCCAATGGACTCTCAAGAGTCTTCTCCAATACCATAGTTCAAAAGTATCAATTATTTGGCACTCAGCTTTTTTATAGTCCAATTCTGGCATCCATACATGACTGCTTAATAAACCATACCTTTGACTAGACAGATCTTTGTGAAATATTGGATAGCAATGCTTATATTCAGAATCTAGAAAGGTGCTGAGGAAAAACATCATCACTACACCATGATAATGCACATTTTAAAAGTATCCATCTTACAAATTGTTCCACAATCCAAATATACAATAGCTCAGAAAACAGTGTTTAGAAAACAAAAGCCAGTGTAAAAAGACAGCAAAACAACTAGAACAGTAAGGTTTTTTATGGCTCTGATTTTACAGTTTTCTTACTACATCATTGATGTCAGAAGTCTATTCCTTCAACTAGCTCTACTGCTCAAGATGTAAAAAAATATTTTTTTTAAATTTAATTAATTTATTTTAATTGGAGTCTAATTACTTTACAATATTGTAGCGGTTTTTTGCCATACATTGGCATGAATCAGCCATGGATATACATGTGTTCCCCATCCTGAACCCCTCTCCCACCTCCCTCTCCAAACCATCTCTTGACTTCATTTCACCTTCTGGATCCTTTTGCATTTTCTAATATCGATTAAGACTTTGCCTTTAAAGCGTTGAACACTGATATGTTTATTTTTTTCCGATCTGAAACATGCTATCATCTCTGTTGCTGTTGCTCTGCTTGAAAAATGACAGAGATCTTAACGTTTCACCAGTCTGTTGCTTCTTTACGGCTTTATCTGGGGCAACTTGCTTTTTCCTCTTTAACTTTTTGTCAACTTCATCAGAATTGCTGCCAGAAGAGCTTGAAGAAACAATTTCCTTTGACTTAGGCTTTGTTTGGTTCCTGTAGTTGAACTGACTCCTCTCTCTCTCAAGGAACTTGACTGTTTCTGGATTGGGCATTTACTTGATTCTCGTAGATCAAGAGCTTCTACTTAACTATTCAAGTCAGGGTTGTTTATTTATTCAATATTTTGACAGGGGAACAATTTCTTGGCACTTATTTGTTTACCATTTTGCTGTTGCCACTCTTAAGAAATATGTTTTATAAGCTAAAGAAGTGCTTGGTGTGAGTTTCACTTTTCCATTAATTATATATATATATATATATATATATATTAATCAATGGCAAACAAGAAAATATTAATAACATACAAAAGAGGAAAGCTTGTCAAAAAGGAAGTGAGGAGAAGATGAGGAGGTGGTTTTCAATAAAATTACCACTTTACAGTCGTCTGAACTAAGAAATAGAAAATTGCATATTTCTATGAAGGGAAAATAATCTTCTTTCATTTTATTCTTCAAACTTCTTGTTCAGGAGTGACCATTACCAAACAGAAAATGTCATGCCATAATAAAATATTATCACATACTCACCAGAGTATTTGATAATACTGTAGAGTTTTATGATGTGATTGGGAAAAAGTCAGTTCTAGACTTAGAAAAATGATTTTGTTCAACCTAGAGATCAGTGACTCTCAAATGGAGGAGAATTTTGTACTAAGAGAACATTTGACAATGTCTAGAAACATTTCTGGTTGCCATGGTTGGTGCAATGGGTTGCTTTTGGCATTTACAGGGAAAAGGCAAATGATTCTGCTGTTGCTTTCTGCCATGCACAGGGCTTTCTCACCCTGCAAAATAACTCTCAGTTAAAAATATTGCTAGTGTTAAGACTGAAGAACCATTTTTTTAATGCTAAGTTATAGCTAGACTGTAAAGTTCTTGAGGAATAAAACTGGGTACATAATTTTCTAAGCCCCAATATCTACATAGTGGTGCTGGATACATATCAGGATTGAGATAAATGAGTCAGTCTCAATTGTTTCAATTTGATTAAACTTCAAATCATTCTCTCAGTATGCACACATCTTTCTTTCCTGGAGGATGTTTTGAACAATAATTTCCTCTAAATAGAGTTTTCTGAATCTATAGTCCTTGGGAATTTTTATTTGTTTATTATTAAGATACAAAGGCTTCCCTGGTGGCTCAGTTGGTAAAGAATCCACCAGCAATGCAAGAGAGGTGGATGCGATCCCTCAGTCGGGAAGATCCCTTGAAGAAGGAAATGGCAATCTGCTCCAATATTCTTGCCTGGGATTCCCATGAATAGAGGAGCCTGGAGGTCTGCAGTCCATGGGTTAGCACAGAGTTGGACATGACTTAGCAATGAATCCACCATTAAGACACAAATCATATGTCATAAATTAACCAACTTGAAGTTGATAGCTAATGGTTATTAGTATATCACAAGATTGTGCAACCAGAAATATATTTAATGCTATAACATTTTAAACAATCCCAAAAGACACCCTGAAATTATTAGCAATCAACCATGGTTCTCCCTATTCTCAGACCATGACAACTACTAATGTTCTTTCTTCCTCTATGAAATTACTTGGTCTGAACTTTTCATAAAAAGTGAATCATGTAATTTTTGTCCTTTTGAGCCTGGCTTTTTTCTTTCAATTAACTTAGCTTTGACTAGAAGGGACACTGTTGGCCAAATAATGTCTCTGATTTTTAATATGCTGTCTAGGTTGGTCATAACTTTCCTTCCAAGGAGTGAGTGTCTTTTAATTTCATGGCTGTTGTCATCATCTGCAGTGATTTTGGAGCCCCCAAAATAAAGTCTGCCACTATTTCCCCTGTTTACCCATATATTTGACATTAAGTGATGGGACCAGATGTTATGTTCCTAGTTTTATGAATATTGAACTTTAAGTCAAATTTTCACTCCCCTCGTTCACCTTCATCAAGAGGCTCTTTAGTTCTTCTTTGTTTTCTACCATAAAGGTAGTGTCATCTGCATATCTGAGGTTATTGATATTTCTCCCTGCAATCTTGATTTCAGTTTGAAATTTATCCAGCCCAGCATATCTCATGAGGTACTCTTCATATAAGTCAAATAAGCAGGGTGAAAATATACACCCTTAACATACTCCTTTTCCTATTTGCAACCAGTTCTAACTGTTGCTTCCTGACCTGCATACAGATTTCTCAAGAGGCAGGTCAGGTGGTCTGGTATTCCCATCTCTTTCAGAATTTTCCACAGATAATTGTGATCTACACAGTCAAAGGCTTTGTCATAGTCAATAAAGCAGAAGTAGATACTCATCTAGAACTGTCTTGATTTTTCAATGGTCTAGTGGATGTTGGCAATTTGATTTCTCGTTCCTCTGCCTTTTCTAAAACCAGCTTGTATATCTGGAAGTTCATGGTTCATGTATTGTTGAAGCCTGGCTTCGAGAATTTTGAGCATTACTTTACTAGCATGTGAGATGATTGCAACTGTGCCATAGTTTGAGCAATCTTTTGCATTACTGTTCTTTGGGATTGGAATGAAAACTGACCTTTTTCAGTCCTGTGGCCACTGCTGAGTTTTCGAAATTTGCTGGCATATTGACTGAAGCACTTCCACAGCATCATCTTTTATGATTTGAAAGAACTCAACTGGAATTCCATCACTTCCACTAGCTTTGTCCATAGTGATACTTCCTAAGGCCCACTTGACTTCACATTCCAGGATGTCGAGCTCTAAGCAAGTGATCACACCATTGTGATTAGCTGGGTTGTGAAGATCTTTTTTGTACATTTCTTCTGTGTATTCTTTCCACCTCTTCTTAATATCTTCTGCTTCTTTGAGGTCCGTACCATTTCTGTCCTTTATTGAGCCCATCTTTGCATGAAATGTTCCCTTGGTATCTCTATTATTCTTGAAGAGATCTCTAGTGTTTCCCATTCTGTTGTTCTCCTCTATTTCTTTGCATTGATCGCTGATGAAGGCTTTCTTATCTCTCCTTGCTATTTCTTGAAACTCTGCATTCAAATGGGTATATCTTTCCTTTCTCCTTTGCTTTTCACTTCTTTTCTTTTCACAGTTATTTGTAAGGCCTCTTCAGACAGTCATTTGGCCTTTCACATTTCTTTTTCTTGGGGATGGTCTTTATCCATGTCTCCTGTACAATGTCACAAACCTCCAACCATAGTTTATCAGGAACTCTGTCTATCTTATATAGTCCCTTTAAACTATTTCTCACTTCCACTGTATTATCTTAAGGGATTTAATTTAGATCATAACTGAATAGTCAAAGGTTTCCCATACTTTCTTCAATTTAAGTATGAATTTGACAATAAGGAGTTCTTGATCTGAGCCACAGTCAGTTCTTGGTCTTGTTTTTGCTGAATGTATAGAGCTTCTCTATATTTGGTTGCAAAGAATATAATCAGTCATATTTCAGTGTCGACAATCTGGTGATGTCCATGCATAGAGTCTTCTCTTGTGTTGTTGGAAGAGTGTGTTTGCTATGACCAGTGTGTTCTCTTGGAAAAACCATATTAGCCTTTGCCCTGCTTCATTCTGGACTGTTACTCCAGGTGTAACTTGAATTCATACTTTTGTATTCCAGTCCCTTATAATGAAAAGGACATCTTTGTGGGTGTTACTGCTAAAAGGTCTTGTATGTCATCATAGAACCATTTAACTTCAGGTTCTTCAGCGTTTCTTGTTGGGGCATAGATTTGGATTACCAGGATTTTGAATGATTTACCTTAGAAATGAACATAGATCATTCTGTCTTATTATTATTATTATTATTATTATTATTGTTGTTTTAATTGGAGGAAGAGGGACTGATGTTGAAGCTGAAACTCCAATACTTTGGCCACTTGATGTGGAGACCTGACTCATTTGTAAAGACCCTGATGCTGAGAAAGAATGAGGGCAGGAGGAGTAGGGGTAGACAGAGGATGAGATGGTTGGATGGCATCACCGTCACAATGGACATGGGTTTGGGTGGATTCCAGGAGGTGGTGATGTATAGGGAGGCCTGGTGTGCTGCAGTTCATGGGGTCACAAAGAGTAAGACACAACTGAGCGACTGAACTTAGTTACTTTAAAATATTGTAGTGGTTTTGCCATACACTGACATGAATCAGCCATGGATGTACATGTGTTCCCCATTCTGAAACCCTCTCCAACCTCCTTCCCATCCATCTGGGTCATCCCAGTGCACCAGCCCCAAGCACCATATCTTACGTATCGAATCTGGACTAGCAATCTGTTTCACATATGATAATACACATGTTTCAATGCTATTCTCTCAAATCATCCCACCCTCACCTTCTCCCACAGAGTCCAAAAGACTGTTCTATACATCTGTGTCTCTTTTGCTGTCTCGCATATAGGGTTATCATTACCATCTTTCTAAATTCCATAAATATGTGTTAGTATGCTGTATTGCTGTTTTCCTTTCTGGCTTACTTCACCATGTATAATACAATCCAGTTTCATTCACTTCAGTAGAACTGATTCAAATGTATTCTTTTTAATGGCTGAGTAATATTCTATTTGGTATATATACCATGGTTTTCTTATCCATTTGTCTGCCAATGGATATCTAAGTTGCTTCCATGTCCTGGCTATTTTATACAGTGTTGTGATGAACACTGCGGTAAGCGTGTCTGTTTCTCTTCTGGTTTTCTTGGTGTGTAGGCACAGCAGTGGGATTGTTGGGTCATATGGCAGTTCTATTTCCAGTTTTTTAAGGAATCTCCACACTGTTCTCCATAGTGGCTGTACTAGTTTGCACTCCCACCAACAGTGTAAGAGGGTTCCCTTTTCTCCACACCCTTTCCAGCACTTATTGTTTGTAGACATTTTGACAGCAGCCATTCTGACCAGCATGAGATGGTACCTCATTGTGGTGTTGATTTGCATTTCTATGATAATGAGTGATGTTGATCATCTTTTCATGTGTTTGTTAGCCATCTGTATGTCTTCTTTTGATTAATGTCTGTTTACTTCTTAGGCCCACTTTTTTATTGGGTTGTTCGTTTTTCTGATATTGACATGCATGAGTTTCTTTTTTTTATTTTTATTTTTTTATTGGTTGGAGGCTAATTACTTTAAATATTGTAGTGGTTTTTGTCATACACTGACATGAATCAGCCATGGATTTACATGTATTCCCCGTCCCAATCCCTCTGGGTCTTCCCAGTGCACCGGGTCCGAGTACTTGTCTCATGCATCCAACCTGGGCTGGTGATCTGGTTCACCCTAGATAATATACATGTTTCAATGCTGTTCTCTTGAAACATCCCACCCTCGCCTTCTCCCACAGAGCCCAAAAGTCTGTTCTATACATCTGTGTCTCTTTCTGTTTTGCATATAGGGTTATCATTACCATCTTCCTAAATTCCATATATATGTGTTAGTATACTGTAATGGTCTTTATCTTTCTGGCTTACTTCACTCTCTATAATGGGCTCCAGTTTCATCCATCTCATTAGGACTGATTCAAATGAATTCTTTTTAATGGCTGAGTAATATTCCATGGTGTATATGTACCATAGCTTCCTTATCTATTCATCTGCTGATGGGCATCTAGGTTGCTTCCATGTACTGGCTGTTATAAACAGTGCTGCAATGAACATTGGGGTGCACATGTGTCTTTCAGATCTGGCTCCCTCCGTGTGTATGCCCAGAAGTGGGATTGCTGGGTCATATGGTAGTTCTATTTTCAGTTTTTTAAGAAATCTCCACACTGTTTTCCATAGCAGCTGTACTAGTTTGCATTCCCAACAGTTTAAGAGGGTTCCCTTTTCTCCACAGCCTTGCCAGCATTTATTGCTTGTAGACTTTTGGATAGCAGCCATCCTGACTGGCGTGTAATGGTACCTCATTGTGGTTTTGATTATGCATGAGTTTCTTGTGTATTTTTGAGATTAGTTCTTTGTCAGTTGCTTTCTGTACTATTATTTTCTCCCATTCTGAAAGTTGTCTTTTCACTTTGCTTATAGTTTCCTTTGTTGTGCAAAAGCTTTTAAGTTTGCTTAGGTCCCAAATGTTTATTTTTATTTCTATTACTCTAAGAGGTGGGTCACAGAATAAATCACAGGGTTACTTTGATTTATGTCAGAAAATTTTCTGCTTATGTTTTCCTCTTAGAGTTTTATAGTTTCTGGTCTTACATTTACATCTTTAATCCACTTTGAGTTTATTTTTGTTTATGGTGTTATAAATTGTTCTAGCTTCATTCTTTTACACATTGTTGACCAGCTTTCCCAGCACCACTTATTAAAGAAGTTGTCTTTTCTCCATTGTTTATTTTTTCCTTCTTTGTTAAAGATAAGATGTCCATACATATGTGGATTTATCTCTCAGCTTTCCATTTTGTTCTGTTGATCTATATTTCTGTCTTTGTGCCAGTACCCTACTGTCTTGAAGACTATAGCTTTGTAGAATAGACTGAAGTCAGGAAGGTTGATTCCTCCAGCTCAATTATTCTTTCTCAAGATTTCTTTTTGTGTGTGTGTGTGTTTCCATAGAAATCATGAAAGTATTTTTTTTTCTAGTTCTGTGAATATTACCATTGGAATCTTGGTAGGTATTGCATTGAAACTATCGATTGCTTTGAGTTGTATATTTATTTCCATTACATTGATTCTTCCAATCCACTAACATGGTATATTTCTCAATCTATTTGTGTCTTCTTTGATTTCTTTCATCACAAGAGAAACAGTGATTAGAACCTAAATTTACACCTAAAGGAACTAGAAAATGAAGAACAGAAAAACTCCAAAGTTAGCAGAAGGAAATAAATAATAAAAATCAGAGCCAGAAAGATAAAGACAAATACAGTATACTAACACCTATATATGGAATTTAGAAAGATGGTAGTGATAACCCTATATGCAAAACAGAAAAAGAGACACAGATGTACAGAACAGAATTTTGGATACTGTGGGAGAAGGCGAGGATGGGATGTTTTGAGAGAACAGCATTGAAACATGTATGTTATCTAGGGTGAAACAGATCACCATCCCAGACTAGATGCATGAGACAAGTGCTAGGGCCTGGTGCACTGGGAAGACCCAGAGGAATCAGGTGGAGAGCGAGGTGGGAGGGGGGATCGGGATGGGGAATACCTGTAAATCCATGGCTGATTCATGTCAATGTATGACAAAAACCACTACAATATTGTAAAGTAATTAGCTTCCAACTAATAAAAATAAATAAAAAGAAAATCAGAGCAGAGATAAGTGAAAAAGAAATGAAGGAGGCTATTACAAAGATCAACAAAACTAAAAGCTGTTTATTTGAGAAGATAAATAAAATAGATAAAGTGGCAGCCAAACTCATTAAGGAAACAAAAAGGAGAAGAATGAAACCAATAAAATTAGAAATGAAAATTTTTAAATCACAACAGACAATCAGAAATACAAAAGATCATAAGAGACTACTATGAGCAATTACACACCAGTAAAATGGTCAACTCAAAAGAAATGGGTAAATTCTGAGAAAAATATAACCTTCAAAAACTGAATCAGTAAGAAATATAAAATCTTTTCAAACGCATTGGAAACACAGAAATCAAAACTGTAATAAAAAATATTCCAAAAAACTAAAGCCTAGGACCAGATGGCTTCATGGATGAATTCTACCAAAAATTTAGAGAAGAGCTAACACCTACCCTCCTCAAACTCTTCCAGAAAACTACAGAGGAAGGTAAACTCCAAAACTGATTCTATAAGGCCACCATCACCCCAATCCCAAAACCAGGCAAAGATGCCACACAAAACAAAACCACAGGCCAATATCACTGATGAACATAGATGCAAAAACCCTCTGCAAAATTTTAGCCAACAGAATCCAACATCATACTAAAAAGATCTTACATCATGACCAAGCAGGCTTTATTCCAAGAATGCAAGGATTCTTCAGTATTTGCAAATCAATCAATGTGATACACCATATTAACAAATTGAAAGTTAAAAAAAAATTATCTCAATAGATCCACAGAAAGCCTTTGAAAATATTCAGCACACATTTTTGATAAAAACTTTCAAGAAAGCAGGCATAGAAGGAAGGTACTATATATGACAAATCCACAGCAGAAATTATCCTCAATGGCAAAAAATTGAAAGTTATTTCCTCTAATATCAGGAAAAAGTAAGGGTGCCCTCCCTCACCACTACTATTCAACATAATTTTGGAAATCCTAGCCACAGCAATCAAAGAAGAAAAATAAATAAATAAATAAATAAAAGGACTCCAGATTGGAAAAGAAGTAAAACTTCTCTTTGCAGATTACATGATCTTCTACATAGAAAACCCTAATGATACCACCAGAAAACTACTAGAGCTAACCAATGGATATAGTAAACCTGCAGAATAAAAAATTAATACACATAAACACAGTTCATTCCTATACACTAAAAATGATTATTTTTTCTCCCTCAGAAATTCTGCTATTGATTCCTTCTAGAATATTTTTAATTTCAGTAATTGTGTTGCTATGAATGTTTATTCTTTAATTCTTCTAGGTATTTATTAATTAATTATTCCATCTTCTCTATTTTATTTTCCAGGTTTTTTATCATCTCTATTATTACTACTTTGATTTTTTTTCAGGTAGTTTGCCTATTTCCTCTTCATTTATTTAGACTTCTGTGTTTTTAGTTTGTTCCTTCATTTATGCAGTATTTCTCTCCCTTTTAATTATTTTTTTAATATATAATTATTGTGTTTGAGGTCTCATTTTCCAAGACTTCAAGGTTGAATTATTTATTCCTTTTGATTTCTGCCCCCCTTAGGTTGGTGCAGTGGTTTGTGTAATCTTTGTATAGGGTGAGATTTATGCTAAGTTTTTCTTGTTTCTCCTCTTATGACAAGGCTGAGTGAGGTGGTAATGCTGTCTGTTGATGATTGGATTTATATCTTTGTTTTGTTTGTCATTTGGATGAGTGTCCTGTACAGGGAGCTACTGGTGATTAGGTGATGCCAGGTCTTGTATTTAAGTGGTTTCCTTTGTGTGACTTCTCACTATCTGGTACTCCCTAGGGTTAGTTCTTTGGTGGTCTAGGGTCTTGGATTCAGTGCTCCCACTCCAAAGGCTCGGAACTTGATTTCTGGTCAGGAACAAAGATTCCACAAGTGATTTGCTAAAGCAGTAAGTGAGATTAAAGCACATACCCAACAAAATGAGAAACAAATTTGAACCACAAAATAATGGCAGTTATGAAATCAGGGTCATAATAGTTAAAATAGTGGAATATGCACATAAACATATATATATCCATAAGCAAAATCAAAACAGTCCAACAAAAATAACATACAATAGAATGACCAAGTAGGCAAAGGAAATGAAAAATTATATCTACCAGTTAAGAACAAAACTAACTAAAGCACAAACTGGAAAACAAAACTAAAGCGAGGTTCAAACTGGAGAATAAAGCAGTGAAAACAAAGTTAACAAATATGTTGAGAGGAAAGGAAGAAAAAAAAACAGAATTGGTATGCAAAGCTAAATAGAGGTAGATAAAGAAGATTTATATATGTTAAAGATTAACTGCAAGGGGAAAAGAACAGTAGGAAAAGCACACAAAGGAATAAATGTAGAAAAAAATAACAGGTTTAAAAAATTAAGGATTAAAATGAAAAATTCAAAACAGAAAAGAAAAAGAAAAGGAAGTGGAGAAATAATAGAAAAAAGAAAAAGGAAAACTCCACAGAACTGCAAAAGCCCAACGTAGAGGCAGAGGTTTATAACAACAATAAACAGTGTGTTTGAAAAAGAAAAAAAGAAAGAAAGAAAGAAAAACAGGAAAAGCTTAATTGGATTGCATAGTGCCAATAAAATTGGCAATTACAGCAGTGGGGGTGGGGGTGTAGGTGTAGCTGTAGCAAGAAAAAAAATCCAAAAGAAACTATAGAACAAGTCAGAACATAAGAATAATAAGTGTTTTTCTTGAGTTACTGCTGCCAAGCAAGATTCTTTCCCTCGTTAGAAGACACAGTCCATCTCACCTCCCTAAGATGCCCTCTCTGGACCTTCTGTGGTGGCAGCTCAGATTCTAATCTGGTCCTACTCCTGTGTGTTCTTGCCTGAAATGTCCACAGCTATCAGAACTAGTACATTTTCTTTTGTGGGAGCTCTCAATGTGCTTTTGTATAGTCCATAGAAACAGACTGCCTAGTTGACCATGGGGATTTAATCCACAGCTTGTACAACTGGTGGGAAGATTTTGGGTCTTCTTCCTTTGCCACACTGCCCCTGGGTTTCAATTGTGGTTTTATCTCCATTTTTACATGTGGGTCGTCCACTAGGATTTGCTCCTAAGGTTGCCCTGGAGGACTTGGGTCTGTTCCAGTTAGGGCCACGTGTGGAGATGATGAAACTGCTTGGGTCACTGGGGTTCTGGCAGCACCAGATACTCAAGGGAGTTGGTGGCTAGGGCAGCTGGAAATATAGTGCTCTAAAAAAATATTTCTACCACACAATTGCACTCATCTCACACACTAGTAAATAAATGCTCAAAATTCTCCAACCCAGGCCTCAGCAATAGATGAACCATGAAATTCCATATGTTCAAGCTGGTTTTAGAAAAGGCAGAGGAACCAGAAATCAAATTGCTGACATCTGCTGGATCACTGAAAAAGCAAGAGAGTTATGGAAAAACATCAATTTCTGCTTTATTGACTATGCCAAAGCCTTTGACTGCATGGATCAGAATAAACTGTGGAAAATTCTTCAAGAGATGGGAATACCAGACCACCTGACCTGCCTCTTGAGAAACCTATGTAGGTCAGAAAGCAACAGTTAGAAATGGACATGGACCAACAGCCTGGTTCCAAATAGGAAAAAGAGTATGTCAAGGTTGTATATTGTCACCCTGCTTGTTTAACTTATATGCAGAGTACATCATGAGAAATGCTGGGCTGGAAGAAGCACAAGCTGGAATCAAGATTGCTTGGAGAAATATCAATAACCTCAGATATGTAAATGACAACAATTTTATGGCAGCAAGTGAAGAAGAACTAAAGGCCTCTTGATGAAAGTGAAACAGGAGAGTGAAAAAGTTTGTTTAAAGCTCAACTTTCAGAAAATTAAGATCATGCATGGCATCTGGTCCCATCACTTCATGGTAAATAGATGGGGAAACAGTGGAAGCAGTGTTAGACTTATTTTTTGGGGCTCCAAAATCACTGCAGATGGTGGTGATTACAGCCATGAAATTAAAAGACGCTTATTCCTTGGAAGGAAAGTTATGACCAACCTAGATAGCATATTAAAAAGCAGAGACATTACTTTGCCAACAAAGGTCCATCTAGTCAAGGCTATTGTTTTTCCAGTGGTCATGTATGGATGTGAGAGTTGGACTGTGAAGAAAGTGCAGCACTGAAGAATTGATGCTTTTGAACTGTGGTGTTGAAGAAGACTCTTGAGAGTACCTTGGATTGCAAGGAGATCCAACCAGTCCATCCTAAAGGAGATCAGTCCTGGGTGTCCATTGGAAGGACTGATGTTGAAGCTGAAACTCCAATTCTTCGGCCACCTCATACAAAGAGTTGACTCATTGGAAAAGACCCTGATGTTGGGAGGGATTGGGGGCAGGAGGAGAAGGGGATGACAGAGGGTGAGATGGCTGGATGGCATCACCGACTTGATGGACATGAGTTTGTTTAAACTCTGGGAGTTGATGATGGACAGGGAGGCCTGGTGGGGTGCAATTCATGGGGTTGCAAAATGTTGGACATGACTGAGCAACTGAACTGAACTGATTGACCAATATTCTCTAGTATTCTTGCCTGGAGAACTCCTCTGACAGAGAAATCTGGCAGGCCACAATCCACAGGGTTGCAAAGAATTGTACATGCCGAAAGCAACCCCACGTGTGTAGACGCAAGCTTTTTTTTTTTTTTTGTCTGTGGCAACTCTACCCCAGTGAAAGTTGAGAATGAAGGTGGGTCACAGGGTCATGGACTGCTTGGGTCACAGGGTCATGGACTGTCTCCACTGCAGGAGTTATATCCCTATCAGAATCTTTTTTCGAACCTCTCGTAGCTGGAGATTAGAAGGCCTCTTTGCCTAGTCTTTCTCGGTAGCTCCACCCATTCAGGCACTTAGAGGACTCCCTTGCCTGGGGTCCTTCTCTTGTTTGGTGCATCAGGCACACAGGGCCCCCCTGACTGGTTTCCTACCTTGTAGGTTGGTGTAGAGGCACTTAAAGTGGCAACCTTGGTGGGATCCGTCTTTGTAGCTTGGTGCATCATTCACTTAAAGGAGCGTCCTGGGTTGTGTCCTACTCTGTAGTTCTGTGCGTCAGGTGCTTGATGGGATAGCCCCTCTAATGTTCAGCTGCCAATGCTGGTGTATGGGGAAAGAGAGGCTATGGTGATGGCTTCACCCGTTGTGCATGACTCAGCAGTATCACCTTGCTTCCATGACTTCCTGACTTTCCTTCACTGGCATTTCCTACCACAATCTCCTCCCTCACATTCCCCTCAGTCTATCTCTCCACAGTCTAACAGTAGGCCTCACCCTGAGATTGCACCACAATCCCTAAGCTCCATCCCCCAGCTGCTGCACCTTTTATGGTACCTGTGTGCCTGTCCAGGGTATGTATGACTGTGGCAAGGACTGTTTGATTCTCATTCCATTTAGGCTGACACAGATCAGCTGTTTCACTCTTAGCCTTAAACATTTCTCCTCTGACTCATAAAATTGCCCTGATGTGGGGATTGGACCCCTGCTTTAGTTCCCCCACCTGCCGATGGCAAGTTCAATCCTAGTAACATTTCTGTTTTTCCCCTTAGTTCCTTCATCCTACCAAGTTTTGCATGGTTCTATATATTCTTTTCCACTGGACAGGTACTCCTGTCCGCTTTCAGCTGGTGTTCTGCACACACTTATGTGTCTGAAGATGTATTCCTTATGTATCTGTGGAGAGAGATGTACTCCACGTCCACCTACTCTTCTGCCGTCTTTTTCTCTCCCTAACTTCAATATTTTTATAAAAATGTTTTAGTGAAAACAACATTGTATATTTGATTTTAATTGCTGGTATATTAATCTTTAAGATAGTTAATATTTAAGCTTAAATTATCTACAAAAAAGAAAAAAAGAAAGGAAAGAATTTGGGAAGAAAGTAGATAGAATTCAATTTCTAAATTCGTAGATTAAGCTCATGTTGACAACAGAGAGGAATACAATGCCTAGCTAAGTCCTATTCGGATGAATGACATTTGTTTTCCTGAAAACTCTCAGACAAAGGTTTGAATGTATATGTATAAGAGAAAGAGAGAGAGATTAAGAAACAGAGATAGCTTGTTGGTGCTATATTTGGTTTGCATTTGGTAAGACATTGTGATTCTTAACTATTCCCTGTTGGTTTAGACGGTAAAGTGTCTGCCTACAATGTGGGAGACCCAGGTTTGATCCCTGGGTCAGGAAGATCCTCTGGAGAAGGAAATGGTGACCCACTCCAGTACTTTTGCCTGGATAATCCCATGGGCAGAGGAGCATGGTAGGCTACAGCCCATGGGGTCGCAAAGAGTCAGACGCGACTGAGCAACTTCACTTTCACATAATATTATAAGTAGGCCCGTATTCAAGCTCCCTTACTAGAATATCATAGTAGAAATTCATAGAAAATACGTTTTACAAGAACAACATTATGGATCTCTCACCTAGTAGCAGGGTTGTTGTTATAATGCACATTTCCTATTGCTTAATATTAATCTTGGCTTCCCAGTTATTTATTTATTGTTTTATTTTCACTTTATTCATGTATCTTTAAAAAATCTGTGATGAGGAATAACTGAGTTTAAGGCATATTGTATTGCATGAACTCACCAATATTGAATTTCCAAAGACAATAATATTGGTGGCATAAGGTAATGGTATATATATATACCATATATGGTATGACAGTGGTGGTGTTTCTATGATATTTTACTTAGCTGAAGATAACAAAATTAACATAATGTCCTTATTCAAATTAAACAACTCAAGTTAAATACCAAATGGACTTCTTTTTGTAAAGCTGATTATATATATATATATATATATATATATATATATATGATTTTCTCATATTTTTATGATCCATATATATATATATATATAATTTTTTTTTTTGGCTGGAAAAGTAATCAAACTCATACAGAGTAAAACAAGAGTTGATATTGTTCATGAGGCTGCATTTGCAAGTGAAATAGATGTACCAAGGTGGGCTTCCCTAGTAGCTCAGATGGTAACGCATCCGTCTGCAAAGCAGGAGATCCAGGTTCAATCCCTGAGTCCAGAAGATACCCTGGTGAAGGAAATGGCAACCCACTTCAGTATTCTTGCCCGGAGAATTCCGTGGACAGAGCAGCCTGGCTGGCACAGTCCATGGGATCGCAAAGAGTCAGAAATGGTTGAGTGACTAACACACACAAGATAGCAATGGGTTTTTTTTTTTAATAGGACATGCCCCTCAATTTATACCTTATTTTCCAGACTATTGTAATGCTTCAAATAAATGGAAAGAAGACAAGTGATCAAAACTTATGAAAGAAGATCACAATACTGTAGCAGATAGTAAGTGATTCCATATGTCTAGTTCTAGTTAAATCTTTGGTAGATATATCTTTTTTGTTACCTTCAACAGAAAAATTAAGCAAATCATTTTATGTAGCAATTTTGATACTTTAAATTTGGGAAATCAAAATAGTTTTCTTATTCATAATATATAGGTCACATTTTTCCTCCTAGCTTTGGCAGTGCTTGTTAATCATAGCCCTATGACTTTACTATACGCATATCTAATATAAAATGTAGGTAGCAGTGCTGGTGGAAGTGGTGGTAAAATACCAGTGTTATTGTTTCTTACTTGAAGAATATGAAGGAGACTACTTAAGGGAGCATCGTTTTTCCCTTGAGTTTTCAAATATACTATACTTTTTGTTCTCAAAATATCGTCCAGGCCTTACATCTCTTATTTTGCTTAATTTCTTAAAAATGTATTTAAGTTTTACTAAGCAATTTTACTAATTACCTAGTAAGATAGGCAGTTTTATGTACTTTATGAAATCTGCATCAGTTGATTTATCAAGCATATGTATGCTGTCAAATGCTAAGAACAGCTCAAATCCTGTGACTTTTTGGCTGAAGCCAAGATTGCAATGTGTCAATTTTCTGCAGATGAAATGTGTGTGTGTGTGTGTGTGTGTGTGTGTGTGTGTGTGTGTGTGTGAGATCTCCTTAAAATGCCTCTTTCAACTACTTTCATGTGAAAATGTTTTGCTGGAGAGAACAACCTCGGTTTCCTGTGATTTCAAATGAATAATAGTCCAACATTCAGATACAAACTATAGAAAAAAGGCTGTTCTGCAACCCAAAATATAATTCAATGAGCTGCTGTATGATTGGTTAGCATTTCAAGCATAAGAGCTTTCTATGCATTGATTGCTCCACATTTCTTGCAATAACTTAACCAATTTGCTTGGTTGACTCTTTGAATTACAAGACACATTTATTTGAATGAAGTACCTACATCATGAAATCAATATAAAGCTGTGTTCCTGCATTAAGTACCAGTTTAGACATTGTGATTCAATTTCTATAGAAATGAATTAATGTGGTAGACTTCTTTGCTATTTGGATTAGACATAGAAAACAAGAAACAAGAGTATAAGTTTGCTTTGTTTTATTATAAGAACAGATTCTGCTCTACTTTGAGCTTCTTCATCCTTAAATTTGATATTAGTTAGTTTGCAAAAGTGTAGTATGCATTAAAAAAGGTGTAGTCTATAAATAATAGACATTAATTCCTAATATTTTGCATCAAATAGATCCAGAATTACAGGATTGCATTCACTGACACTGCCATGAATTTAAATATTTTAAATATAAACCTGGAGGATAACACTAAATAGACATAGCTCCTGGAAAATATATAATTGACTAAAAACATTCTTTTGAAAAAGCAAATCAAAGCATTTATAAAATGGCATTTTGAAAATTCCTTTCAAATAAGTAATTCTAAGTTATATAATGCTTAAATTATACTAAAGTTGTAGCTCTATGATGCCAAAACAACTGCTGATTTCAGGAGAGGAAATTTTCTTTTTAATAATATTGGTATTTGTATCAGTTAGGGTTCTCCAGAGAAACAGAACTAATAAGATGTATCTATTTATATCTATATAATCTGTATTTGTATCTACTTTATCTATATCTATATATCACAGAGAGAGAGAGTTTAAGTAATTGCTCTTCTAATTGTGGGAGCTAGCAAATCTGAAATCCATAAGACAGGTAGTAGATTAGCAAGCTGGAAACTCGGGCAGGAATTTTACATTGGTCTTGGGGTGAATTCCTTTTCCAGGAAACCTCAGGTTTTGCTCTTAAGGCTTTCAAGTGATATTCATGTTATCAAGGGTAATCGCCTTTACTTAAAGTCAACTAATTGTAAATGTTGGTTCCATCTACAAAATAACTTCACAGCAACATCTATACTAATGTTTTCAGACATTTTCATGGAAGAAATAAATACGCTGTTTTATTTCCTACAGTATCCCCTTTGTTGGAAGAAACATAGCTTAGACAAGAGGACATATAAATAATCATAGCATGTGTTTATAAATAGATCGTTCCTTGACTTTCCCTTTTAAGAAGTCAATTGTTTGTTATAAGAACATTGTATAAGTATGGCCTTGATTTTATGTTTATAATCAATATATAAGAAAAAGAGCTCATTAGAGAAATTGACAAGTATCAGTCTAAGTCATCATATTCTAGTGTGTTTAATAACTAGCCTGTAAATAGCAGCTATTGATAATACAATAGATAATTACAACTTTCTTCTTAAGAGTCAAAATTAACACGATTTTCCCCATGATCTCTTTCAGTCATAGATAATGACACTGGTATATAGAATTATAATAAAATTATTCTATTTTGTTACCAAATTCCCTACCCAAACTAACTATAATCTTTATGTTTTAGCATAATGCTTTTGAAAATTTATTCAGAAATCTATATAATATTGCATTCAATAGCTTTTCAAGTTCTGAAATTGATAACATAACTATTAATTAGAAGAATATTATTTTTCTAAAAGATTGACAGGTAAAATTTAATAAGTATTGTGTATATTGTGTATATATTGTGTATATTTTATTGATAATAACAAATATACTCTATAAAGGAACAATTGCTCTGAATCTTAATGACAGTTGCAGAGTAGTGTTAATTATAATTATTTTTTTTAATATTTCTTAAAGAGGTTAGTTTTGGTAAAAGGATTCTTGCAATTGCTTAAATATCTATTTTGAGACATTGTTTTACAGTTTATGGCAGGATTTTTTTTCTAATGTCTGGGGCATTTTCAAGATTTTATTTTAAAAAATAGTGTCTTCCCAGTTAAATTAAGAATGCTTCAGATTTAGCTGTCTGATAGGTAATTATAAAAGTGACATTCATCTCAATGATATACTTATCAACCTAATCACTTGGTTTCTCATGATAGCTATTTTCCCTTGACTAAGGGGATAATGTGGGCTTCCCTAGTAGCTCATACGGTAAAACATCCATTTGCAATGCAGGAGATCCAGGTTCAAGCCCTGGGTCAGGAAGATCCCCTGGAGAAGGAAATGGCAACCCACTTCAGTATTTTTGCCTGGAGAATTCCATGGATAGAGGAGGCTGGTGGGCTCCAGTCCATGTGATCGCAAGGAGTCAGAAACGGCTGAGTGACTAACACAAAAAGGAATATTGTAAGGAACAAAGGAACATATTTATTTCTTCCATGAAAATAAGTATGACCAAGGGATATTTAATGACACTGTCATATTAGGATTCCACTAAATAAGATTACGTCATCATTTTAGAAAAGATATTCTATTGAGCAGATATTATTAGACTAATTTTGGCTCTATTTTAAAGGTAGTGATCATTTTTTTTTGAGGGTTTTAAAAAGTAAATTAGAAATTAATGATGAATAAGCCATACATTGCTACAGAGCTTTAGTTAGTAGTCACAACAAAGTTTTAATTTCTATCAAATTTACTATAATAATCGATTTAGCAATGTTTACATTTTAAAAAGCCTCTTAAATGGCAGAATTTCTTCTTGTTTTTGAACAGAAGTATACAGGTGGATTTTCTAAATGCAGTTTTATAAAAAATTATATCATATAAAAAACATTTTGTGAAATAAAATTTCAAGTATCATTATTCCATGGAATCTGGAAAAAAATATCATAATCTCTTCTTGTTCTCTTATGGCCATGGATTAATAATCCTCAATTTTAGAGATATATAAAATGGCAAGATTACTTATACCTTTTGGATAAAATGTTGGAACATTTATGATCTTTGTCTTTTGACTTATTCACCATTGTTCCACATATGACCTTAGTATTGGGTAAAATCACATATTTTCTTTTATGTGTTCCTGTGACAATTCTCCTTATTTTGCTTTCAGTCTTGAATAATTGTTGTTACTGTTTCCAGTATTTGTTAATTGAGAAGAGCTGGCTCATTGGAAAAGACACTGATGCTGGGGAAGATTGAAGGCAGGAGGAGAAGAGGAAGGCAGAGGATGAGATGGTTGGATGGCATCACTGACTCAATGGACACGAGTTTGAGCAAGCTCTGGAAGATAGTGAAGAACAGGGAAGCCTAGGGTGCTGCAGTCCATGGGGTCACAAACAGTCAGAAACGACTGAGTGACTGAACAATAACAAGGATTTCCATGGATATCTAGTCTCTCCATTCATTTAAAAGCATCCTACTTGTCTATAAGTTGATAGCTGAAAAATAAAGAAGTGGGATTTATAATGTCAAAAATTGGAGAGGAGTAAATTGACAGTCAAATAAATTATAAGCAAATTGTTATGACTCTTTCCACATACTATTCAACTAGTTCAATGTTTCTTAATCTTTTGCATACATCCAAATCACTTGAAAGTCTTGTTAAGACTCAGATTAGCTCTAGTGTGAGGGCCCCCAAATTTGCATTTTTAACAAGTTCTCATATTATGTTAATGTTGTCAATTTAGGAATCATACTTTGAGAACACTTGTTTTGGCCTTCTTGTTTCTTACTTGGATTTCACATTTTCTATTTCCAAGATAAAGTCCAGCTGAGAATACTAAGGAGAAATTTGAAGACAACATAATTTTTTCTAGATCAACAGTTTTCAAAATTAGCCACACATTTGTAACACGAATAGTTTTAAAGGAGGGTTGAGCGATAAATTGGTAGATTGGATTTGACACTACTAGGTGGCTCTAGTGGTAAAGGACACACATGCCAATGCAGGAGACATAAGAGACATGGGTTTGATCCATGGGTTGGAAAGATCCCCTGGAGGACAGCATGGCAACCCACTAAATAGCAACAAGGATTTCCATGGATATCTAGTTTCTCCATGAATTTAAATGTATCCTACTTGTTTATAAGTTAATAGCTGAAAAATAAAGAAGTGGGATTTACCATGTCAAAAATTTGCCTGGAGAATCTCATAGGCAAAGGATCCTGGCAGGTAAGAGTCCACAGTGTCACAAAGAGTTGGACATGACTGAAGCAACTTAGCAGGCATGCACACATAAGATGAAATGAAGAAAGTGAAAGTGAAAGTCAGTCAGTCGTGTCTGACTCACTATACAGTCCATGGAATTCTCCAGGCGAGAATACTGGAGTGGGTAACCTTTCCCTTCTCCAGGGGATCTTCCCAACCCAGGGATCAAACCCAGGTCTTTCACATTGCAGGTGGATTCTTTACCACCTGAGCCACAAGGCTCCTTAACTAATAAGAATCTACTGTAAAAAAAAATAGAACCTACTGTATAGCACAGGGAACTCTACTCAATACTTTGTAATGACCTATATGGGAATAGAATCAATAAAAGTGTAGATATATGTATATGTGTAACTGATTCACTTTGCTGTGCAGCAGAAACTAGCACGTTGTAAATCAAATATACTCTAATAAAAATTAATTAAAAAGAAACAAGCAAAAAAACAACTGAGGATGCCTAGATCCCTTACTCAGAGATTTTGAGTTAATTGCTCTGTATAGTACCTTGTGCTGTAGAATTTTCAGTTTCTTGGGTGATTTTGACATGCAGCCAAGATTGAGAACCACTCTTCTAGAAGGATAGAGGTTACAATTAACTTCTCTTAATATTAGAGAACAGCAATAGTAGGATTAGCTGCAACTTTGTCCAGAAATGAGACCACCATTTCTAGAAATATTCACAACCTCCTGGATGTGCACACACCTTCTAGAAATATTCAGCCAAATGACTAGACATTAAATTTGAAGTCAGAAATACTCTTCAGTTTTTCTTTCCATGGAATGACTTTTTGAGATCTTCTTCTTTCCAGGTTCAGTAGTAGAAATAGAATATCTTGGGGAAGAAAGATAATGCCAACAATGTTGGCTATAAGATAAGACCTAGTACTTTTATCAGAATAACTTCAGTCATCCTAGTTGGTAGCTACCTATAATTTTAGTTTCCATCTACAAAGGAAAAAGTGGAACTTTCAGGTCCTGGTAGAAGTTGCTATTAACTAGGAATTTAAGAAGAGATAAATATTATTAAAAAAGCATATTCAATGTAACTATGAGCATATTTTGGTATGAAATAAGTAATCATCTCTTCATCAGGGATAATCTGGCCCCTAAAAAGACAATTGGCAAATTCTGTAGAAACTTTAGTTTTCACACCTGGCTAGGTGAGGAGGCAAGGATAGAAATGGACATGTTCTATGAGCTTCTGGTGTGTGGAAACCAGGTATGCTGCTAAATGTCCTACAATGCATAGGAAACTCCTCCACAACTATTATTCAACTCAAGATGTCAATATTTCTGATGTTAAGTAATTCTTGTTTAAGTCATCTGACTAAATAAACTGTTGTCTGAGTCATCCATAAGGATCTTGAATAATTACAGCTCTTAAAGAATATATTATTTGACACAGAGAGTCACAAGAAAATAAACTTAATTATTAGATCAATTAAAATTAAAATTAAATCAGAAAAAAATGTTAGTATTCTTTACTGTAACTAAAACAATGACATGCTCTAACGACTGCTATTATTATTATTGTTATTATTATAGAATTGGAAGTTGCAGTATAAGTAGTAAGTGGCATAAATATTTTGCCACAATAATAAAAATGAGAAGCATTAATCAGTTTCATAATTCTATCATCTGAATGTTGGCACAACATTCTCCAATAATACAGCAAGGTCTCAAAGGAGGCCATGTATAAGGAAGCCATTTGAGTTCTCATTTTTCTAAGGACATTCTTATAAAAATCTCTTATCATTATTGAAGTTTTTCCTTTATTTGGCTAAAATTGGGTAAAAAAAATTCTTCCTCCTTAATATTTTTTCACAAATCACTATCCTCTGTAAATTTTTAAGGCTTTTGGGAAGGGAAGCAATGTTGAAAGGCCTTTCACAGCAAGAAATTTGCTATTTCTGAAACAGACTTTCAACCCACATACAAAAAAAAAATGTATCTTAACTGGTATATTATTTTCTTCACTGTCTTCCTGCTTTCTCCAGTTATCTGATTTGTAACTTTTAAGCAGAAAATTGTCAGAAAAAAAGTTTTCACCTCAAGAATCTTTTTCCAGGCAATTTATAACTTCCTGAAATTAAGAGTTTATAATGGAAATGCTGATGTGACACAACTTTAACTTTAGTAATTGAAGAGCATCATTATAATAAATTAATCACTTGTCTTCTGTATCTGTCAAATTCTATCAATCAAAATCTTAGAATGTAAATCATGTTTTATAAGATTTTTTCATTAATCTGTCCTGCACATCAATACCAGTTATAATATTTCATCAGTAAATAATACTGTTCATGGATATACTCATTAAAAAATGTAATACATAATATTTCAACCATTTTTTTATTGATAGGCATTTATGAGTTTCCCTCCCATGTTTTCATGAGGTTCTTAAGGCAAGAATGCTGAAGTCCTTTGCCATTCCCTTCTCCAGAGGACCACATTTTGTCATAACTTTCCACCATGACCCATTCTCCTTGGGTGGCCCTACTCTAGATGAAGGTGAAAGAGGAGACTGAAAAAGCTGGCTTAAAATTCAACATTCAAAAAACTAAGATCATGGCATCCAGCCCCATTTCATAGCAAATAGTTGGGGAAACAATGGAAATAGTGACAGACTTTATTTTCTTGGGCTCTAAAATCATGGTGGATGGTGACTGCAGTCATGAAATTAAAAGACATTTGCTCCTTGAAAGAAAAGCTATGACAATGCTAGACACCATATTAAAAAGAAGATACATCACTTTGCCAACAAAAGTCTGTCTAGTCAAAGCAATGTTGTTGTTGTTGTTGTTTTTTCCAGTAGTCATGTATGGATGTGAGAGTTGGACCATAAAGAAGGCTGAGTGCCAAAGAACCAATGCTTTCAAACCGTGGTGCTGGAGAAAACGCTTGAGAGTTCCTTGGACAGCAAGGAGATCAGTGAATCCTTAAGGAAATCAACCCTGAATATCCACTGATAGGAATGATGCTGAAGCTGAAGCTCCAATACTTTGGCCACCTGATGTGAAGATCTGACTTATTGGAAAAGACCCTGATGCTGGGAAATATTGAGGGCAGGAGAGAAAGGGGGAGACAGGATGAGATGATTGGATGGCATCATCAGTTCAGTAGACATGGGTTTGAGCAAGCTCCAGGACATAATGGAGTACAGGGAGATCTGGAGTGCTCTAGTCCATGGGGTCACAAGAATTGGACACGACTGAGCAATTGAACAGCAACAATCCCATCTTTTCACAGTTAAAAGTGTACTATAATAAATTGATTTGTGTTTGGTATTTTGAGTACATGTATGACTGTTTCTGTATAACAGATTCTAATAATGAATTTTTTTAGTTGAAATGTATGTATATTTGTATTTGTTTGCATTTTTACAAAATTCCCCAGCATTATCTGTATTTATTTATACTATCACTCATTGTGTACATGCATAAGTATACATCAACACTTCCATTCATTAACCTTCCCAAGATTGGCAATGTAAGTTGAAGAACAATTTGTGTGTGTGGGGGGGGGGGGGAGTGTGTGTGTGTGTGTGTGTGTGCATGAGTGCATGGTGAGAGAGGAAGGTATTGTTAAGATGAGCTCCTTTATATATATATAGCTGAAAGCTCTGGATGGCAAGACTTAGTTTACACTGGGGAAATCGCTTTGTGAAAATTTGAAACCTTAGAAAAAGGTAAGTTTACTGGGATTTCATGCCCAATGGGTTACACCTTCAGAACTTTTCAATACAGTACTATATTCATATATGTTTATATAAGAATATATTGCTTAAAGGGGACTAGATTGCTATATTCTTTTATTAATTTGAGTTACCCTGAGAGTAGACATTGAGATAATTCTTAAAAGCAAATAGTTTCAGAGGGGAGCAATTTGGGGAAGTCAAATTGAGGGGGCAAGAACGTGAGAGAAGGATGAAAGGAAATTCGATATGTAGGAGCAGTTTTAAGTTGCTTACCACTGTGGCAAAATGAGGGAAGTGAAGTTGCTCAGTCGTGTCTGACTCTTTGTGACCCCATGGACTCACCAGGCTCCTCCGTCCATAGGATTCTCCAAGTAAGAATACTGGAGTGGGTTGCCATTTCCTTTTCCAGGGCATCATCCAGACCCAGGAATTGAACTCCTGTCTCCCACATTGCAGGCAGAGGCTTTAACCTCTGAGCCCACCACCAAGGAAGCCCACCACTGTGGCAAACTGGAGCCTAATTCTGTTGGATGCTCTCTGAGGAAGCATGGAGAATGCACCTTTCACCTCATAATTGTTCCCTTCACTCTCATCCCCTTTTGACTTGAGAGTTTACCTTCTGGAATGTTAACACCCCTTGAACACACACACTCTCTCTTTCCTCTGGACTGTACACAACCTCCTACACACACACACACACACACACACACACACACACACACACACACATGTACATACTCACACACTTTGGGGCTTTATTTGCTTGTAGGTTCAGCTCACAAACTTTTGGCATTAGAAACAGTCCTGAGGCAGAAAAAAAGCAGGAAGGCAATGTTGAGACACTTGTGGGAAAAAAAAAAAAGCTTTAGTATTCTTTGCATAGCAAACATTAACTGGAGCTGCATCTGAGGTAAACTAAGACGATGTCTCTGTCACAGTTCTATTCTATAGTTTCAGCAAATCCACTCAAGAAGACATAAAAGGATCTCATAGTTCTTGAAACATAATTGTCACTTTCATTTGTAGATTTCAGGTTACTAAGTAAAAATTTCCTAAATGGTACTGAGCTCTGAGATCTATGGAATGTGCAATCAAAAGCATAGAATAAGTCAAACTGAAAATAATAAGGAACAATAAAACTAATGAAACATTTGCTTCATTTAAGATGTCAAATACCTAAATTAATGACATAATTCTTGGTTATTTGTTTATCTTCCATGTAGAGAAAATTTGTTTAAGATTATGCACAGAAATTTTCCATAGAGGCTACATCCCTGCCAACCATAAAACAAGAGGTAAAACAGCAAGGAAAAAATAAGTGAAGAGTTTAACAAAACAGAATATTAATGTGTCACTAACACTTCTTTAAGTGCAGCAAATTGGCCACAGCTTGTTGTGTGACATGACTGTGTTATGAAGAGACATACTCTTCAGTATTATTTTACCCCCTGTTGTGGGCAAATATTAATTCAGTAAGTCTCCTGTGAAGTTTAGCAATTTTGGAGGCTTAACTGGGTTATGTCCATGCTTTGAAAATTACCTTTCTTTCCTGTTGTAGTTTGCTCAAAATATATTTGGCTTTAGTGTTTCTTCTTTATGTCATGTGAATAATACTCTCTACAGAGAGTATTTTCTTTTTACATAAATGTTTAATTTGTAACATATCTCTGAAGAAAGCTACTCATCTTTCTCTTTAATTTCCTTCAGAACAATTAGAATCTGAGGCACATTCTGTCATTATCAAAGGCTGTATATGCAAAGTGGGATTAGAAGAAACAGTGAAACAATAAGAGGTTCATCACATCTCCCTTGGAGAAAATTTGTTCCAGCACTACCTATGAGGCAATGTTAGAGACAACTGTAACAATTTGCTATTGTAATTTCAAGAAGTTTAGGATAAAGGAGTAATTACATCCAAATCAGAAATACCATGGTATATCTCAAGGACTGTTTTTCTCTTTTTTTCTTTTAACCCACCAATGCTTCTCCTTTCTTAGGCCTATATAATTCTTTCCATATTTTTTGTTCTACAAAATTTTATTAGATGGATATATATCCACTTCTAATTTACTGGAAACACAATTTCAGCAATTTATTTTCTTCATATTTTAGAAAAATCAATAGTATCTACAAACAAAATAACTCCTCATAGCCATTCCATGCCTGTCTAGCTGAATAAGTAAATACAGCATAACAAAGTGGGGTTTTCATCAAGAATTCAATGTTAACATTTGAATGTCAGTCAATTTAGTTCACCTTATTAAAAGAATAAAAGAGAAATATCATATATTCTTCTCCAAACATCCAGAAAAACCATTTAAAACATCCATTATCTATTAATACAAAATCAAATATACATCAGAAAACTAGGAATATATGATAATATCATCAACCTGTTAAAGGTCATATATAAAAAACTAAAATTTAGGTATAATATTATACTAATCCATGAAAGACTAAATACTTTTCCCTTACAAACAGAAACAACAAAAAGGGTAGGCATTTTTATCATTTCTATTTGACATTGTGCTGGAAATCCTAGCTAACGCAATAAGGTGATAAAAAGATATAAATCCATACAGATTGGAAAAAAAAGAAATAAAACTGTCTTTATGTGTACATGGTGAAAGTGAAAATTGCTCAGTCATGTCCGACTCTTTGTGACCCCATGGACTATACAGTCTCCAGAATTTTCCAGGCAGTGATACTGGAGTGGGTAGACTTGCCCTTCTCCAGGGGATCTTCCCAACTCAGGGATCAAATCCAGGTCTCTCCACTGCAGGCAGATTCTTTACCAATTGAGCTATGAGGGTAGCCTGTGCATGATAGTGTGCATGGAAAAATCCTAGGATATCTACAAAACAGGTACTGAAATAATAAATGCATTTAACAAAGTCACATAATACAAGGCCAATATGCAGATAAAAGCCTTAAATAACTTTCCATGTAATGGCAATGAAAGTTAGATATTGAAATATAATAGGTATATGCTCAAGAAAAATGAGTAAGTGTATCTACCAGGCTATTTAAAGAATGTTCTAATATACAAAAGCATCACCCCCAGGATAAAATATAAATATTAATATTTCTGTTATATATATATATGTATATGTATAGATATAAATCTCTTGTATTGCAGGTAGATTCTTTACCATCTGAGCAACCAGAGAAACCCAATATTTTATAGCATATTCTTATAATTGAATACTATTCAGCAAAAAATTAACTACGGATACATACAACTTGATTTACTTTCAAAGACACTATGTTGTATGAAAAAAATCAGACACAAAAGACTACTGAATGATTCCATTTATTTTAAATTCAAGATCAAGTATAGCTAATTTATCATGATGTAACCAAAAGTGGGGTCCAGCTGCTTGCTACTCAAAAACAAATACAGAGGCCAGGTTTGTGGAAAGCAATGCTTGCTTTATTTTGGATGCTGGCAACTGATGAGAGGTAGGGCAGATGTCTGTCCAAAGGACAACTGCTGCCTCTAACAATCTGCCCAAGAGCTTTTATAGGCTGAGGGAGGGGTCTACATATAGGCACAGTACAGTCAGCTCTGACAGTCATCTTGAAATTGGTCATCTGTGGTCTGACCAGCATCATCTTGATTGTTTTTAGTACAATTACTCTTCTGTTCTGGGTTTCCCTGGTAGCTCAGCTGGTAAAGAATTTGCCTGCAATGCAGGAGATCCCGGTTCAATTCCTGGGAGAAGGGATAAGCTACCCACTCTAGTATTCTTGGGCTTCCCTGGTGGCTCAGACAGTAAAGAATCTATCTGCAATGAAGGAGACCTGTGTTTGATCCCTGGGTTGAGAAGATCCCCTTGAGGAAGGCATGGCAACCCACTCCAGTATTCTTGCCTAAAGAATACCCATGGACCGAGGAGCCTAGTGGACTGCAGTCCATGGGGTCGCAGAGACAGACATGACCAAGCAACTAAGCGTGCACGCACTCTTCTGTTCCAGTGCCAGATTGTTTCCATTTCTTGAGGTCTATTCTTGGTATTGTGGCAGCTTATGCCATGGTTACAGTCTGGTCGTCATGCAGTTAACTTCTCCGTGTGTTGGGGCTTTCAGTATCTGTAAGAGAGTTCACAGGATAAGGCTCAGCTTATAGACTTCGAGACAGAACTAAAGGTCCTTGACTATGCTTAATGACTACATTATTATTATTTGGTCTCCTTTGACTGTTTGCCTTTGTTTCTGCATGTTCTCACTTCCCCAATGAAACTTATTCTTTGGCTGAAGTTTCCCTCCCCCTCCCAGACAAAAGGCCGACAGACGGTATGAGGGACAAGGAACATAGGGTCCTGCTCTGTTTCAATGATAGAGAGTAGAAGAATGGATACCACTTTTAGGGAAGGCTATTGACTGGAAAGTATAAAGAACAACATTTCTAAATCAAGGTTTCTCAAAGTATGTTTTCTAGTCAGCAACATCAATATAATATAATAATTTGTCAGAAATACAAATTTTGGGGCCCTTGCACTAGAGCTAATATCAGAACCTCTATAGCAGGCATGTCAATCTGTGTTTTAACAAGACCTTCAGGTGATTTAGATGTATACAAAAGATTGAGAACCATTGGACTAATTGAATAGTATGTGGGAAGAGTAACAACAATTTTTTTAAAACTAAAAGCTAAATAAGGAGAGTTGCTATAAGGATACATAAAATGAAATATGTGATTTTACATAAAGTCATGTGTGAAACAATTTCCATTTAGTCTAATTTTTAAATAATTCCCCTTGCCATTTTCTCCCTGATTTATAGGTTTTTAGAAGTGTGTTGTTTAATCTCCAAATAATTGATGATCTTTGAGATATTCCTTTGCTTTTGTGTGTGTCTAATTTGACTCTTGAGGTAAGAGACCATATTCTGATTTTCATTTTTTCACATATATCTGGCTAGATTTTATGGTTCAGCTTATGGTCTGACTTAGTAAAAACTCCACATATGCTTTAAAGGAATATATAGCGTTTGTTTTTGGATGGTGTGTCCTATAAATGTCTTGGTTATTAATGTTACTCAGGTATATGTTCATACTGATTTTTCTATATAATTGTTCCTATACCTTGTCGAGAGACTACAGTTAAAATTTCCAACTATAGTAGTGGATTTGTCTTTTAATCCTTCAGTTAAATCAGGCTTTAATCAGATATTTTAAAGCTGTGTATTGTGCAGATAATTTGAGACTGTAGTGAATTCTTGACATGTTCCTGTTTATCGCTGTTACTATTCCTTATTCTGAAGTTTACTTTTTCTGATGGTTATATCATCACTAGAGCTTTATTATGCTTAGTATTTGCCTTGTGTGTCTTTTTAATCTTTCTTTTAAAAAAAAAATTTAACTATCTATACCTTTGTATTTAAAGTGATTTTCTTGTAAGCAACAGGGTCCATTCTGCATCCATGAATTGAACTAACTGAAAATTTTAAATATTTATAAAAATTCCAGAAGTTTCCAAAAAGCAAATATTGAATTTACCTGGCAACCATCTGTATAGCATTTACAAGTATTTACATATCATTTACATTTTACTGGGTATCATAAGTAATTTAGAGATTATTTAAGGTATGCAGGAGAAAGTGTGGAGGTTACATAAAAAGTCTATGCCATTTTACATATGGGACTTGAGCAATCATGGATTTTCCTATCAATGAGAGGGGATGGGTCCTAGGTCCAATCTCCTTCAGATATAGAGAAATGAATTCTGGTCATCTTACTTTTTAGAACAATCTGTCATTCCTGGCTTTTTATTGGTGTATTAATACCATGTACATTTAATATGGTCAGCTTTCAGTTTGCCAGTTTTAAGTTTGTTTTGTATTCATTCAGTCCTTTGTTATTATTTTTCTTTTTTTTTACTGCTTTTTTTTGCATTAATTGATTATTTCTTTCTGTTTCATTTTATCTCCATTATTTACCTGCTATTTGTTTTATTTCAGTGGCCATTCACACATTTATAACATGCCTCTTTAAATAGTCACAATCTTCAATTAAAAATATATTTTACATTTTATGTATAATGTCTGATTTTTCAAGTTTATTTCCATTTGTTTTCTTCTGAACACTGTGCTATTATTGTCATACAATTTTCTTCTATATATGCTATAAACTCCACAACACATTATTATTATTTTTGCTTTAAAATGTTACTTTAAAATATTTGCTAATAAGTAAGCACTATCTTTTTCTTTAACTTAAATGTATTCAGCTTTATTTTTCTTTTTATTTATTTATTTATTTTTCCATTAATTTTTATTATTTTGAGGCTAATTACTTTACAATATTATAGTGGTTTTTGTCATACATTGACATGAATCAGCCATGGATTTACATGTATTCCCCATCCCGATTCCCCTCCCACCTCCCTCTCTACCCAATCCCTCTGGGTCTTCCCAGTGCACCAGGACCTAGCACTTGTCTCATGTCTTTTATATTTACATGCATATTTATGCTGTTAAGTGCTCTTCATTCTTTAGCATAGATACACATTGCATCTCGTGTCAATTTTCTTCTTCCAGAAGAACTTACTTTAACAGTTTTATTTTTTTTTCTTTTATTAGCACACATTTTCTCCTGCTGAATTTAACCCAGCCTCAGTTTGGCTTTACTCCTAAGGTATAGCACTTGTGGGATCTCTGTTGAGAGATGTTATGTATTTGGAGAGGTTTCTCTGAGATGGACATGAGAATTTAAGTTGTTTTCAGTCCTGTGTGACTTAAGTACAGTTCAGATGCTCAGTCATGTCGAACTCTTTGTGACCCCATGGACTGCAGCACGCCAGGCCTCCCTGTCCACCAACTCCCAGAGCTTACTCAAATTAATGTCCATTGAATTGGTGATGCCATCCAACCACCTGATCCTCTGTCAAACCCTTCTCTTCCCACCTTCAATCTTTCACAGCATTAGGGTATTTTCCAATGAGTCAGTTTTCCGCATCAAGTGGCCAAAGTTTTGGAGTTTAAGCATCAGTCTTTCCAATCAATAGTCAGGCTGATTTCCTTTAGGATGGACTGATTGAATCTCCTTGCAGTCCAAGGGACTCCCAAGAGTCTTCTCCAACACCACAGTTCAAAAGCATCAATTCTTCAGCACTCAGCTTTTTTTATAGTCCAACTCTCACATCCATACATGACTACTGGAAAAACCATAGCCTTGAATAGATGGGCCTTTGTTGACAAAGTAATGTCTCTGCTTTTTATTATGCTGTCTAGGTTGGTCATAACTTTTCTTCCAAGGAACAAGTGTCTTTTAATTTCATGGCTGCAATCACCATCTGCAGTGATTTTGGAGTCCCCCTCCCCCCACAAATAAAGTCTGCCACTCTTTCCATTGTTTCCCCATCTATTTGCCAGGAAGTGATGGGACCAGATACCATGATCTTAGTTTTCTGAATGTTGAGTTTTAATCCTATATTTTCACTCTCCTTCACTTTAGTCAAGAGGCTCTTTAGGTCTTCTTTGCTTTCTGCAAAGAAGGGTGGTGTCATCTGCATATCTGAGGTTACTGGTATTTCTCCCAGCAATCTTGATTCCAACTTGTGCTTCATTCCAGTCCAGCATTCTTCATGATGTACTCTGCATAAAGTTATATAAGCAGAGTGACAATATACAGCCTTGATGTACTCCTTTCCTGATTTTGAACCAGTCTGTCCAGTTCAAACTGCTGCTTCTTGACCTGAATACAGATTTCTCAGGAGGAAGGTAAGGTGGTCTGACATTCCCATGTCTTTAAGAATTGTCCACAGTTTGTTGCGACCCACACAGTCAAAGGCTTTGGCATAATCAATAAAGAAGAAGTAGATGTTTTTCTGGAACTCTCTAGCTTTTTTGATGATCCAACAGATGTTGGCAATTTGACCTCTGGTTCCTCTGCCTTTCCTAAATCCAGGTTGAACATCTGGAAGTTCTTGATTCACATACTGTTGAAGCCTGGTTTGGAGAACTTTGTACATTACTTTGCTAGCATGTGAGATGAGTGCAATTCTGTGGTAGTTTGAACATTATTTTGCACTGCTTTTCTTTGGAGTGTAATGAAAACTGATCTTTTCCAGTCCTGTGGCCATGGCTGAGTTTTTCAAATTTGCTGGCATATTGCGCGCAGCACTTTCACAGCATCATCTCTTAAGATTTGAAATAGCTCAATTGACATTGCATCACCTCCACTAACTTTGTTCATGGTGGTGCTTCCTAAGGCCCACTTGACTTCACATTCCAGGATGTCTGGTTCTCAGTGAGTAATCACACCATCGTGGTTATCTGTGTCATTTGGGTATTGTCCATCTTTAAATTCTGTGGTATTTATTCTTTCCTGAGACTTTTTTTTTCCTTTTTTTTTTTTCCCCTTACCTTGTGGGATTTCATCCTAAACATTGCACAGTTTGGCACAGAGCAAATGCACCCATTCAGATTTCTAGAGCTCTTTCTCCTCCCAGGTCTCTCTTTACAGGACTCAGCCCCTTAAGTTCTTGCTATGTTTGCTTCTCCAAACTCCACTATCTATTTGCTTAGCTAATGAAGGTTTTGACACTGTTTTTTGCTCCCTCCTCTTTTCTCTGCAGTTCAAAGATTACCCCCAGCATCATTTTGATTAGACTGTCTACCCCACCTTTAAATTGTCACAGCATTTCTGTAGTAAAAGTGTAGTGTTTATTATTATTTCTTTAACTTTTTGTTTTGTATTAGTATATGGTCAACTAGCAGTGTTGTGATAATTTTAGGTAGATAGCAAAGGGGCTCAGCCATACATATACATGTATCCATTCTCCCCCAGTTTTCTCTTCCATCCAGCCTGCCACATAACATTGAACAGAGTTTCCTGTGCTATGCCATAGGAACTTGTTGATTATACATTTTAAATATAGCAGTGTGTACATGTTGATCCCAAACTCCTTAACTATTTCCTCTTCCTATGCTTCCTCCTAGCAACCATAAGTTTGTTCTCTAAGTGTTTGATTATGTTTCTGTTTTGTAAGGAAGTCAATCTGTATTATTTATTTTTAGATTCTGCATATAATATATTTCTTCTTCTCTGTCTGACTTAATTTACTCAGTGTGACATTCTCTAGGTCTATCCATGTTGCTGCAAATGGCATTATTTCATTCTTTATAATAACTGAGTAATATTTCATTGTATATATTTGCAACATCTTCTTTATGCATTCATCTGTTGATGGAAATTTAGGCTGCTTCCATGTCTTGGCTATTATAAGCAGTATTGTGATGAATACTGGGGTGCATGTATCTTTTCAGATCATGTTTTCCTTTGTTTATATGTCCAAGAGTGAGATTACAGAGTCATATGGTAGCTCTATTTTTAATTTCTTAAGAAACCTCCCTACTTTTCCTCCGTAGTGGCTATACCAACTTACATTCCCATCGGCAGTGTAGGAAAGTATCCACACCCTTCCCAGCATTTGTTGTTTGTGGGTTTTTTAATGATACCTATTCTGGCTGGTGTGAGATGATATCTCATTGTTGTTTTGATTTCTATTTCTCTAATAATTTGTGATGTTATTAGTCATTCATTGACTAGTTGCTGACTAGTCACCAAGTCACTTAGTCAATTAGTCTCTCAGTCGTGCCCAAGTCTTTGCAACCCCATGGACTCTCCAGTCCATGGAATTCTCTAAGCCAGTATACTGGAGTGGGTAGGCTTTCCCTTCTCCACGGGATCTTCCCAACTCAGGGATAGAACACTGGTCTCCTGCATTGCAGGTGGATTCTTTACCAGCTGAGCTACAAGGGAAGCCCAAATAGTTAGCGATGTTGAACACTTTTTCATGTTCCTCTTGGCCCTCTCTATGTCTTCTTTGGAGAAATGCCTATTTAAGTATTTTGTCCATCTTTATATTGGATTGTTTGTTTTTATGATGTTAAGCTTCATGAGCTGTTTGTAGATTTTGGAGACTAATCCCTCATCAGTCATATCTTTTGAAAATGGTGTCATCCAATCTGTGGATTTTCTTTTCATATGGAGACAAAAGGCCTGTATTCCAAAAACTAAAAGACATTAATTAAAGAAATCTAAAAATACAGACATGTGGAAAAATATACCACGTTGGTGCTTTGGAAGACTCAATATTATCAAAATTACAAAGGCAATCTACAGATTCAATGCAATCCTTATCAAATTATCAATAACATTTTTCAGAGAACTAGAACAAAAAATCTTGAAATTGGTTTGGAGACACAAAAAGATCCCATGTAGCCAAAGTAATCTTGAGAAAGAAAAACAAAGCTAGAGAAAGCAGACTCGCTGACCTCTGACAATACTACAAAGCTACAGCCATCAAAATAATATGGTACTGACACAAAAATAGAAATATAGATCAGTGGAACAGGATAGGAAGCCCAGAAATAGACCAACATACCTATGGTGAATCAACCTACAACAAAGGAAGCAAGTCTGCACAATGTTGGAAAGATAGTCTCTTTGACAAATAATGCTGGGCAAACTGGACTGTTACATGTAAAAAATGCAACTTAAATTAGATCATTTTTTAACACCATACACAAAATAAGCTCAAAACTGATTATAGACCCAAATGTGAGGCTAAAAATTATAAAACTCCTAGAGGAAAACATAAACTGAACATTTTTCTGACCTAAATCACAGCAATATCTTTTTCAATGCATTTCCCGGAATTATGGAAATAAAAACAAAAATAAACAAATGGAACCTCCTTCAATGAAAGTATAGTATTTAATACATATAACTCTGAATAATCCACTTCTGTCTTTTTTTCTATTATGTCTTATTTGTCTACAATCTGTGGAAATAATGTAACTGTCTTCATTGTTTTAGTTTTATACTATCTTGAAATCTTGTAGTGCAATGCTCTTATTGAAAGCTTTTTGTATTTATATATAAATTTTAGATTTAGTTTGTTTTAATCCCCAAAAATATGTCTTGGAATTTATTTTTTAACTCTCTATATTTTTAAGTTTATCATGGTATAATTCAAAGATATTGAAATATATTCAATATAAAGTTAACTTAATTTTGATAAATGAACATGTATGTGTTACCCATAATCTTATCAAGAGATAGAAACTTTACATACTCTGAGGAAAATCCTCTGAATTTCTTCCCAGGAAACTCCCCAATCCTAAGCTACCACATATGTGATTTATATCACTACAGAGTTATGTTTACTGTTGAACTTGATAAAAAAGAAATCATACAGTATATTTGCTTTGTGTCAAGCTTCTTTTACTCAACAGAAAGTTTCTGAGGCTCATATATATTGTAGCTTATATAAATAGTTTATTTACATTTGTGGTTAAGTACCATTCTATTTGAAAGAGATGGGAATACCAGACCACCTGATCTGTCTCTTGAGAAACCTGTATGCAGCTCAGGAAGCAACAGTTAGAATTGGACGTGGAACAACAGACTGGTTCCACATAGGAAAAGGAGGACATCAAGGCTGTATGTTGTCACCCTGCTTATTTAACTTATATGCAGAGTACATCAGGAGGAACGCTGGGCTGGAAGAAGCACAAACTGGAATCAAGATTGCTGGGAGAAATAAAAATAACTTCAGATGTGCAGATGACACCACCCTTATGACAGAAAGTGAACAGGAACTAAAAAGCCTCTTGATGAAAGTGAAAGAGGAGAGTGAAAAAGTCGGGTTAAAGCTTAACATTCAGAAAACTAATATCATGGTATCTGGTCCCATCACCTCATGGGAAATAGATGGGGAGACATTAGAAACAGTGTCAGATTTTATATTTTTGGGCTCCAAAATCACTGCAGATGTTGACTGCAGTCATGAAATTAAAAGACACTTATTTCTAGGAAGGAAAGTTATGATCAACCTGGATAGCATATTAAAAAGCAGAGACATTACTTTGCCAACAAAGTTCTGTCTGGTCAAGGCTATGGTTTTTCCAGTGGTTATGTATGGATGTGAGAGTTGGACTGTGAAGAAAGCTGAGCGCCGAAAAATTGATACTTTTGAACTGTGATGTTGGAGAAGACTCTTAAGAGTCCTTTGGACTGCAAGGAGATCCAACCTGTCCATCCTAAAGGAAATCAGTCCTGGGTGCCCATTTGAAGGAATGATGCCGAAACTCCAGTACCTTGGCCACCTCACGTGAAGAGTTGATTCATTGGAAAAGACCCTGATGCTGGGAGGGGTTGGGGGCAGGAGGAGAAGGGGATGACAGAGGATGGGATGACTGGATGGCATCACTGACTCGATGGGTATGAGTTTGAGTAAACTCTGGGAGTTGGTGATGGACAGTGAGGCCTGGCATGCTGCAGTTCATGGGGTTGCAGTGTCGGACACGACTGAACGACTGAACTGAACTGAACCATTCTACTATACAGATGTACCATTTTGTCTTTTCATTCTTCCTTTCATGGGCACCTGGAGTAGTAATTGCTACCTTTTAACTATTTTGAATAAACATGTTTTGAAAAAATTTATACAAGGTATTTTGTGGCCCTTTACTTTTATTTCTCTCAGATAAAATCCTGAGTGGTAATACTTGGTAATATCTTTTAAAGAAATTGCCAAATAGATTTCCAAGCCAATTCCACCACTTTCCATGAGTTTTGATTGCTCCAAATTCTCTACTAAGCTTGTGATAAGAAATATATTTCTTTCTTTTTTTCTGTTTTTTTTCTTTCTTTCTTCTTCATGTTCTTCCTTCTTTCCTTCCTTCCCATTTCTTTCTCTCTTTCTTTCTTCATTTAAGACACTACAGTAGGTATTTTAGTTTTAATATGCATTTTAGATAACACAATTCAGTTCAGTTCGGTGGTTTCTGAGTATTTGCAACCCCAAGGATTATATGCAGCATGCCAGTCTTCCCCATCCATCAGCAACTCTTGGAGATTGCTCAAATTCATGTCCATCAAGTCGGTGATATCATCCAAGCATCTCGTCCTCTGTCATCCCTTTCTACTCCTGCCTTCAACCTTTTCCAGCACCAGGGTCTTTTCCAATGAGTCAGTTATTCACATCAAATAGCCAAATACTGGAGCTTCAGCTTCATCATCAGTCCTTCCAATGAATATTCACGAATGATTTCCTTTAGGATTGACTGGATTGATCTCCTGGCAGTCCAAGGGAGTCTCAAGAGACTTATCCAGCATTACAGTTCAACAACATCAATTCTTCATCACTTAGCTTTCTTTATGGTCTAACTTTTATATCCATATATGACTACTGGAAAATCTAAGTTTTGATTATAAGGACCTTTGTTGGCAAATAATGTCTCTGCTTTTTAATATGCTGTCTAGGTTTGTCAGAATTTCTTCCAAGGAGTAAGCGTCATTTAATTTCATGGCTGAAGCCACCATCTGCAGTGATTTTGGAATCCCCCCAAAATAAAGTCTGTTACTGTTTCCATTGTTTCCTCATCTATTTGCCATGAAGTGAAGGGAATGGATGCCATGGTCTTCCTTTTTTGAATGCTGAGTTTCAAGCCAATTTTTTTTCACTCTCTTCTTTCAGTTTCATCAAGAGGTTCTTTAGTTCCTCTTTAACTTTCTGCCATAAGGGTGGTGTCATCTGCATATCTGAGTTTGTTAGTATTTCTTCCAGCAATCTTAATTCCAGCTTGTGCTTCATCAAGCCTGGCATTTCACATGATGTGCTCTGCATATAAGTTAAATAAGCAGGGTGACAGTATACAACCTTGACATATTCTTTTCTCAATTTGGAATGAGTCCATTGTTTCATGTCCTATTTGAAAAATGGGCTAGCGATATTGAATAGTTTTGAATAGTTAACTACTGGTGTTGAATAGCTTTATATATGCTTATTGGCCATTCTTTTATCTTTTTTTTTTTTTTAACCAAGTGGCTCTTTAGATCTCTTGTCTATTGGACAGAGCGTGGGAGAAAATGATACTTGTATATTGTTATTTTGGATTAAAGGAGTTCTTTATACATGCTCAAGGCATGATTGTTTAAAGTTCACTTACTAAATCTAATTTTTCCTACTAGTCAAATCTTTTGCACATGTCTTTTATGCTTTGCCTTTTTTTTAATCTTTTTTTTTTTAGCTTTTGAGATAATGGAAATATTTTCACTTGATGAGCCATTAGGTTCCCTAATTCTGACTTATATTATGTCCAGTATTAAGGATTTTAATATCAGGCTATGCATTTTAAAAGTCTATAACATATATTGTATTCTTTTCCATGGATTATGTTTTATTGATATTTTCTGTCCCTTAATTGACTTTGCCTATCTTATTTTAAATTTCTTTGACCCTCACACACACACACACACATACACAAATATAAAATAGCAAGTTTAAAGCTTCCTTGGCTAACTTCAACACCTGGGTCATTTATCAGTTCATTTATGTTGCTTGCCTTCTTACTTGGTTTTTGATTATCTTTTCCTACCTAACTTTTTATTTGGAGATATTTTTTAAAATTTATTTTATTAAAGTCTAGGTGATTTACATTGTTGTATTAATTTCTGTTGTACAGCAACATGATTCAGTTTTATATATCAATAACCTCAGATATGAAGATGACAGGAAGAAAAGAGGAACTAAAGAGCCTCTTGATGAAGGTGAATGAGGAGATTGAAAAAGTTGGCTTAAAACTCAACATTCAAAAAATGAAGATCATGGCATCTAGTCCCATTGCTTCATGGCAATTAGACATGGAAACAGTGGAAACAGTGAGATATTTTTTTGGGGGGGGAGGGTGCTCCAAAATCACTGCAGATGGTGGCTATAGCCATGAAGTTAAAAGACACTTGCTCATTGAAAGAAAAGCTATGGCAGACTTAGACAACATACTAAAAGGTAGCGACATTACTTTGCCAACAAAGGTCCTTATAGTCAAATCTATGATTTTTCCTGTAGTCATGTATATATGTAATAATTGGACCATAAAGAAGGCTGAGAGCCAAAGAATTGATGCTTTTGAACTGTGGTGCTGGAGAAGACTCCTGAGAGTCCCTTGGGCTGCAAGTAGACCAAACCAGTCAATCCTAAAGGAACTTAGTCCTGAATATTCATTGAAAGGACTGCTACAGAAACTGAAACCCCTGTACTTTGGCCAACTGATGCAAAGAACTGACTTATTAGAAAAGACCCTGATGCTGTGTAAAGGCTGAAGGCAAGAGGAGAAGGGGGTGATAGATGACGAGATGATTGGATGGCATTACCCACTCAAAGAACATGAGTTTGAGAAAGTTCTCGGAGATGGTGAAGGACAGCCTTTAAAGGCTGTATATTGTCACCCTGCTTATTTAACTCATATGCAGAGTACATCGTGCAAAATGCCAGGCTGTATGCAGCTCAAACTTAATTCAAGATTGCTGGAAGAAATATCAACAACTTAAGATATGCAGATGATACCACCTTAATGGGAGAGAGCCAAGAGGAACTAAAGAGCCTCTTGATGGAAGTGAAAGAGGAGAGTGAAAAAAACTGGCTTGAATGTCAACATTCAAAAAACAAAGATCATGGAATCCAGTCTCATCACTTCATGGCAAATCAGTTCAGTTCAGTCTCTAAGTTGTGTCTGATTATCTGCAACCCCACAGACTGCAGTACGCCAGGCTTCCCTGTCCATCACCAACTCCCAGAGCTTACTCAAACTCATGTCCATTGACCTGGTGATGACATCCAACTATCTCATCCTCTGTTGTCCCCTTCTCCTCCTGCCTTCAATCTTCCCCAGCATCAGGGTCTTTTCCAATGAGTCAGTTCTTCACATCATGGCAAATAGATGGGAAAAAATGCAGCAGTGACAGATTTTATTTTCATGGACTCCAAAATCATGCAGATGGTGGCTGCAGTCACAAAATTAAAAGACGTTTGACATCAAAGAAAAGCTGTGACAAATCTAGACAGTATATTAAAAAGCAGAGACATCAATTTGCTGACAACAGTTCATTTAGTCAAAGCTATGGCTTTCCCAGTAGTCATGTACAAATGTGAGAATTGGATCATAAAGAAATCTGAGCACTTAAGAATTGATGCTTTCCAACTGTAGTGCTAGAGAATACTCTTGAGAGTCCTTTGAATAGCAAGGAGATCAAACCAGTCAATCCTAAAGGAATTCAACACTGAATATTCATTGGAAGGACTGATGCTGAAGCTTAAGCTCTAATACTTTGGCCACCTGATGCAAAGAGCCAACTTACTGGAAAAGACCCTGATGTTTGGAAAGATTGAGGGCGGGAGGAGACAGGGACGACAGAGTTTGAGACTGTTGGATGGCATCACCAACACAGTAGACATGAGTTTTAACAAATTCAGGGAGAGGGAGATTGTGAAGGACAGTTATGTCTGACATGCTGTAGTCCATGTGGTAACAAAGTGTTGGATACAGCTTAGTGACTGAACAACAACAAAATTATTTGTCATATTATTTTCCCTTATTCTTTATCTTGTAATATTTACTGTAGTTCTATGTGCTATATACAGTAGGACCTTACTGTTTATCCATTCTATATATATATAATATTTGTCATCTGTTAATTTTATTTAGGGATGCTCTTGATTATAATCTATCATTCTACTCCTGTAGCCATAAAAAATTCTTTTTTTTTTCTTTTTATGATCTAGTCCCTTAACTATGGCAAGCCCAAAACTAGAACTGAAAATTACCTCCAAGGAACAAAATATTTGGCAAGATGAGCTTACCCTCAAAAGTCTTTTGTTTTTTCCCCTTGAGAATTTCAGTTAATTTAGTAGTGTTTGTTTTATAGTTCTTATAGCCTTAAAAAAACTGTATCAATGTATTTTTGTTGTATTTTTTCAAGAGCCACTGATTTGCTACTGTAACTAGTTGTTGGCTAGAAAGAGAAGATGAAATTTAGCTTTCCCTATCTTTTTATCCTTTTGCAATTTGTACTTTTTACACTTTTCTAAATTTATATAGTACGCCATTCACCTGAGAAAATTGGTAGAGATTTTGCATAAAATGTACTAAAATTTAAGAAGAAAAACAAAGAAAAAGTTTTAACCTCTGATTTAATGAGTGTTGATGATTTCCAAATAATACCTGGAATTCTGAACATATAATGGCTGAAATAGTATAACTATATATAATAATTAATATATAAAAATAATACTCTTAACTATAATTAAATTTTTTTTCCTATGTGTGCATTTGGCCCTGGGCCTTGATTTAGCATTTGTCTATTTTACCCCCAAGTCTCCCTATGATCAGCACATAGCTTTGAGAATACTAAGAATTTAACAAATGTTAATTAGAATAATTATTTAATTAATTCAACTATATTAAATAGTGTATGAAATGATGTGTGAGGGATTCCCTCAAGAAATTTTACATCTTTTATCTTAAGAGAGATGCAATAAATCTCATAGTGAATTCATTGATTCTACAAATAATTTTGGAGCTCTACTATGTGCTAAATAAGATGCAGTGAATGAGTGGAGAAATAGTCCTACCAAGTTTCAGAGCTCCATAGAGTTAAATTGAACCATCAGTTAACCATCAAATAATATCACTTAGAATGTACACAAGGTACTCTTACTATGCTGGGCTTAGTTGCTCAGTCATGTCCAACTCTTTGCAACCCTATGAACTATCCAAGGGGATTCTCCGGGCAAGAATACTGGAGGGGGTTACCATTTCCTCCTCCAGGGGATTTTCCCAACCTAGGGATTGAACCCAGGCCTCCCACACTGTAATCAGATTCTTTACCATCTGAGCCACTAGGGAAGCCCAAGGTACTCTTAGGAAGATAACTTTGGAGGGTACTGAGTGTCATTCTTCCCTGACACCAAAACAGCAATAACATTTCACAGATTCCTATATAATGTCCATATATACACATATGCTCTTAAAATCCATTAAAATAAACAGTAAGGAAATTTGTCATATTTAATTTGGTGTCTAACTCACCATAATTATCATTAAGAAGGCCATTTCTATATTTAATTATTATGTAATTTTAGGTGCTATGTAAATACTACAAAGAATTTAAATCTATCCCCTAATTGCTTATTAATCTAAGATAAATTTTTGGCATGAATAAAATTGTATAGGACAGAAGGATTGGATTAAACAAATATGAAAATAGTAAACTGCATTACGAACAGTCAATGGTAACTGGACTTTAGTGTCCTAAATGAAAGGATGAGAATAAGCAAACACTTGAAGTAGAAATCTGGAAAAATAGTGCTAATCTAATAAAGTTGTAGTAAGAAAGAATATTGTGTTTCATGTACTTTAAAATCAAATGTCTGCAATTTACCATGCTTTAAGAGATTTCAAATAGACGCTGGCTACCACAGAGTGAAGTCCCTCAGTCGTGTACGACTCTTTGCGACCCCATGAACTGTAGCCTACCAGGCTCCTTCGTCCATGGGATTTTCCAGGCAAGAATACTGGAGTGGGTTGCCATTTCCTTAAGTTAAGCCTATAAAGTCTTTTAGGGCCAGAGAGATTGGAGAGAAAATAGTTGCCATATATGAAATTTAAAGAACATTTAGAAATAACTGAGCCTAATGCTAGAAAAGGGAACTGAAACAATGTTCTTCATAGGTAACTTAGAAAAGTTAGCCAACCAGGAGATAATGCTGTTGCCTTGTTATAAACTTTAAAATAAATAAAAATGAGATTAGGAAATAGGATAGTTTACTTTCTCTGTAGTGTCCTATAACAGTCATTAATTGCAGACTGAGGAATTTCTGTGCAGATGTAGAAAAAGATGAACTGATGCCTCAAATATGTCAATAACTGTCTTAGGGATGACTGGATCAGCAAGCAATTGGTTAAGAATTACAGTAAACTGAGAGGACAAAAGAAAAATTGATGCCTTAGTATAAGCATTTGTACTTTGTAACTCAACAAATGATAGACACCAAGCAGGCAAATGACAAGAAGAGGCCCTACTGTAGATTATTATCCCATATCTGAGAAAATAGATTAGCCATGTTTGGAAATAGATATCCCATCGATATTCAAGCTTAGAAACCTAAAACTGGTTTTATTTTTTGTTGTGTCTTTATATTGTGTATGTGAGCTTGTAGTTTACAATTTTAACAAATGTATTAAGGTGTTATTGATACACAAAAGTTGAAAACAGTATCTCAAATAGTTATCTGCACTCCCGTGTTAGTTGAAGCATTATTCACAATAACCAAGATAAGGGAACAGCATATATTTTCAATATTGGATGAATGGATAAGAAAATGTGATGTATGCACATTATGGAATATTATTTATCTTTAAAGAAAAGAAAATCTTGTCATATGAGACATCATTTTTTTTTCCCTTGCATTATTTTTGGTATCCTTTATGAAACTTCTGTGTAGGTTTTATTTGGATATTCACAGGCTTGACATTTTTAATTAATTTATTTATTTTATTAGAGGCTAATTACTTTACAATATCGTGGTGGGTTTTGCCATACATCAACATGATTTTTAAAACGATAATTTATACCTCTATCTTCAGTTCAGTTCAGTCGCTCAGTCGTGTCTGAGTCTTTGCGACTCTGTAGACTGCAGCATGCCAGGATTCCTTGCCCATCACCAATTCCCAGTTTGCTCAAACTCATGGCCATCGAGTCAGTGATGTCATCCAGCCACCTCATCCTCTGTCGTCCCCTTCTTCTCCTGCCCTCAATCTTTTACAGCACCAGGGTCTTTTCCAGTGAGTCAGTTCTTCACATCAGGTGGCCAAAACATTGGAGCTTCAGCTTCAGTATCAGTCCTTCCAATGAATATTCAGGACTGATTTTTCTTAGGATTGACTAGTTAGATCTCCTTGCAGTTCAAGGGACTCTCAAGAGTCTTCTCCAACACCACAGTTCAAAAGCATCAATTCTTCAGTGCTCAGCTATCTTTATGGTCCAACTCTCACATCCATACGTGACTACTGGAAAAACCATAACTTTGACTAGATGGACCTTTGCCGGTACAGTCTCTGCTTTTTAATATGCTGTCTAGGTTGGTCAGTTTTCTTTCTAAGGAGCAAACGTCTTTTAATTTCATGGCTATAGTCACCATGTGCAGTGATTTTTGGAGCTCAAGAAAATAAAGTCAGTCACTCTTTCCATTGTTTCCCCATCTATTTGCCATATACTGATGGGACCAGATGCCATGATCTTAGCTGTGGTTATTGCTGAAAAGAAGCAGGAAGTTGATTAATTAAGGTTGTCAAAAACAGGAGATCATCATACATAGTGGTGAATCTTTCAAAATATAAAATCATGGCCCTTAGATATCAATAATTTTTCTAATTTGTTAATTAAATTTATATATAGTAGCACAATATTTGATGTATATTGTCTCTTTTATTTTTTTTATTAAAGTATAGTTGATTTACAATATTGTGTTGGTTTAAGGTATACAACAAAGTTAATTATATATATGTGTGTACATATATATGTTCATTTTTTACAGATTCTTTTCTTTTTATAGATTATTATGGAACATTGAGTAGAATTCTCTGTGCTATACAGTAAGTCTTTGTTAGTTATCTATTTTATATATAGTAGTGTATATATGTTAATCTCAATCTCCTAATTTATCCCCAATGTTAAAAAAATATATATTGTCTCAATTTTAATCTTTTTTCCAAGTTTCAGATATTTCCTTTCACTGAAGAGAATCTCCAATTTCAGTGGATTTGCAGAGAGAAAAGAGGGGGTAAGAGATAGTAAGGAAGCATTTTTTATGATCTATGATACTTCCCTGGTGGCTTAAATGGTAAAGTGCCTACCTGCATTCTGGAGATCCGGGTTTAATCCCCAGGTCAGGGAGATCCCCTGGAGAAGTAAATGGCAACCCACTCCAGTATTCTTTCCTGGAAAATCCCATGGATGGGGAAGCCTGGCAGGCCACAGTCCATGGGGTCGCAAGGAGTCAGACACAACTGGATGATTTTACTTTCACTTTATGATGCTTTACCAGAAATAAAAGAAAATGGAGAGAAATAAAAGACAAAATTTCTAAATCTTCCTATGATTAATCCTAGCAGGCCTGATATTAAATGCTTCTTGTTATGCTCTATATTCTCTCTTCTTGCCCAGCTTACTCACATTTTGGCAGATTTCTCTTCATGCCTGAACAAGAACATAATAGAGAGCCAATATTTTGCCTTATGACAACCTGTTTAAAAGTCAGTGGGGATCGGGATGGGGAATACATGTATATCCATGGCTGATTCATGTCAATGTATGACAAAAACCACTACAATATTGTAAAGTGACTAGCCTCCAGCTAATAAAAAAAATAAAAAATTAAAAAGTCAGTTTCCAGAAATATACTGTCTTTCAAATCTTTTTTATTTTATTATTATTTTTTTTTTAGTTCTACCAGTTTATTGCTACTAATCCATTTCCCTCCACCCTCACACAGTCATATTCAGTGATACAATCCCATGGACTGCAGCCTGCCAGGCTCCTCTGTCCATGGACTTTTCCAGGCAAGAATACTGGAGGGCACTGCCATTTCCTTCTCCTGTCTTTCAAACCTTGAACAATGTTTATGTGAAAGAAACCCAGTGAAGTTTAGTGGAATGAAACTTGTTGTCTATGTTCAAACAAACATGTCAATACTCTAAGTGGAAATAATGCACACGGTCCAGGAGACACATATTTTATTCAGCAAATATACCTGTGGTTCCATTATTTACTAACTGTATACACCCAATTTGGTCAGGTCATTAAATAGGAACTCATTCTAAAAAATAAAACAAAACACTAGGTATAGGGATGACACATAGTTTTCAACCTACATACAAGAACCAAATTACTGGTAATAGCTCCCTAGACTTCTTTATTGGAAAAGAATTTAAAAGCACATTTGATTTCCTTGAGGAAAAGGATCATGATTGATTGGTAATACCAGTCATTGGTACAAAAGTAATGTATATTTTATATTTACTGACTCTGTTTTAGAAAGTAATGTATATGAATCAAACATGACCATCTACATTTACCACATAATAGAATTTTGTTTTGTCTTTATTTGCACATTTTTCCCCTAAATTTAAGACTAGTAATAATTGATGCTTCCTTTTGTGACTTTACCAATATATGCAGCACATATAGGAAAGTATTCACTATAAAATATGGGGAAAAAATGATTTAACACAAAAATTGCCCCTAACGACCTATCGCCCTCCAAATTATAATCTAGAGTTTCTATTAATAATTTTTTCCATTTTCCCCATGATTCCTTTCTGATACACAATGTTATCTCAAGCACGTAGGCTTCCCCAGTGGCTCAGTGGTAAAGAATCTGTCTGCCGATTCAGGAGATGTGGGTTTGATCCCACAGTTAAGACGAAGCCCTGGAGAAAAGAATGGCTATCCACTACAGTATTCTTGCTTGGGAAATCCCATGCACAGAAGACTCTGGCAGGCTACAGTCCATGGGATCACAAAGAGTTGGACATGACTCAGCAAGGAAACAACTAGAAAAATAATTTATCTATTGTATAAATTCTTGTTATCTCAATTCTATTTTCCTTGTTAAATTACAACTGGAATTTAAAACTCAAATGCTGAGGACTAATATAGTTAACACAATTGCTTGATTTTAACAGGATCTAAGATAATAGGTTCTAAATTATTAATACTGTGATCAAGGATAACACCTGCTTAATTACCTTGCCTCTTTTCCTGAGGTTGGTATAAAGCCCCTGGTCTATATGTAATTCATTTCATGGTCATTTTTAAGCCCCTTAACTAAATAAGCAGTTAGATGTAATTATCAAGAAGCTATCTGTATCTTTAGAGGCAACATTCATTGGAAAATCCCAGGTGTAATACTCTTGTTCCAATTTCCATAGGAAGTTGATTTGTGAGGAGGTGGCCTAAAGTAACTGTCCCACAACTAGTTGAAAGACAGAATTAATATTTTCTTTATGTTTTAAAAATGGCTTTCAAATGTACTTTCCATCAAAGAGACATAAACTTGATAAAAAAATAAGACATATTTTTACACATTTATGTGCTACTTGTTTAAAAGTAAATCTGTGTTACTGATATGCTATGGGATAACCTCCAAGAGCAGTTGATGAAAACCTGTTTTGAATGCTTATAGCTACTTTGTTGCCTCTTTAAGCTTTATTTTAAAAGAGCTTGCTAGATATAAACAAAGTAAGAATTAATACTCCAACTTAACACCCTTTACATAGTGCCTTACTGTAAAAGAACTCACAGATAGTGAGAGGAGGTGGCAAGTTTGGATTAAATAACGGTATTTATATAGCTCAGGTTTATATACATTTTAATGGAATGTAAGCAGCTGTGTTTGTGTTTTTGGTTCATTTCAAAATATTTTGAAAATATGTTAAAAATTGTGCATAGCAGTACATCTTTAGGATTGAAACATTGTGGGGAAGTGAAAATATTCAGAAATATAGCTTTTTTATTCCATAATGATCCCCAAAGGAAATTGAAAGTATTTGGTAGTTATCTGTGGATTTGTGAAGGATTATAATAGAAGGCTATATAAAGAACCACTTTTTCCAGATAATGTCTAGAGGATCCCTGTAAAATTTCAGTAAAGTTGAGATAGAAAACTATTTCTAAAGTCAAAGGAAAATCTGTTAAATGCATACTAATTCTCTAAATAAATATAACTATTCTTAATAACTTTATTACAGTTTGTATAAAAGCAGATGACCCAATATGACTATTCTTTATATAGAAAAATTCAAATTTTCTAAAATTTGAAAATTAAATAATAATTTTATTAATATATATTGGTTCAATCCCTGGTTGAGAAGATCCCCTGGAGGAGGGCATGGCAAGCCACTCCAGTGTTCTTGCCTGGAGAATCCCCACAGACAGAGGAGCCTGGTGGACTACAGTCCATGGAGTCACAAATAGTCAGACACGACTGAGCAACTAAGCACACAATTGACGTCTATAGCTTGATAATTCAATATGCATATATATATATTATATGTAAAATACATTCATATATGATTGTGCACACATTTATAACAAGAAAAAAGCAAAATTTATTTTCATACATTAAATATAATTTGACAGTACTGGATAATGGTTAGGATATGAGATACAGAGTTAGACTGTTCATTTTGAACTGCAGATCAACCACTTCTGAATGTTGTGACCTTGGTTACTTAATCTCTGTATCTCAACATTTATAAAATAATAATACCTGACTCATGTGAATACTGTATTAAATGAGCAAATACAAATTACAGTTGACCTTGAATAGCACAGGGATCAAGGGCAACAAACACCACCCCAGTCAAAAAATCCATATAACTTTACAGTCAGCCCTTCTTACTCATAATTCTGCAACTTCAGATTGAACCAACCACTGATCTGATAGTATATACTTTAGCACAAATTTATTGAAAAACATTTACATATATGTGGATCTGCATACTTTAGACCTGTGTTGTTCAATAGGAAATAGCTGATATATGATTCAATATCATTATTTTCATGGCTATTTATTATAAACATTGTATGTTTCATTTGATATCCATCTTCCACTTACCCTTTGATACTTTTCTTCTAATATTTTTCCTCACTCAACTACCCTATGAATCTCTTTTCTCTTCTACCCTTTATTGTTGCATGCTAAGCTTTGTGTGTATGCTAAGTCACTTCAATCATGTCCAACTTTTTGTGACCCTATGGACTGTAGCTCATGAGGCTTCTCTGTCCATGGAACTCTACAGGCAAGAATACTGGAATAGGGTTGCCATGCCCTGCTCCAGGAGATTTTCCCAACCCGGGGATTAAACCCACTTTTCATAACCCTCCTGCACAGGCAGATGGGTTCTTTACCACTAGTGCCACCTGAGAAGCCCGTTGTTATAGCCATAGAGGTGAACTGTTTAAATATTTGAAGAAAGGAGCTGCAGTTCAGCTCCAAAGAATGTCATTTCCTAACTGCTTCTGGCTGTAAATTCCTTTAGGATGTGCCTCAGATTTGTGAGCCAAGACTCCACTCTTCCCAGGTAGCCCTTAATCAGTAATTGCCCAATGAAAGGTCCCACTGTGAAGTGAACTGCAGCACACCGTGAAGTAAAAGTTGCTCAGTCGTGTCTGACTCTTTGCGACCCCATGGATGGTAGCCTGCCCGGATCCTCTGTCAATGGAATTCTCCAGGCCAAAATATGGAGTGGGTAGCCATTCTCTTCTCCAAGGGTCTTCTCAAACCAGTGACCAAACCCAGGTTTCCTGCATTGCTGGAGGATTCTTGACCATATGTGCACAGAGACATAGAAGCCCAAAAACTCCACTAAGGAGAAATAATTGCTCCAACTATTTCGATGTGTTTGTCCAAGATTTTGCACCAGGATCAGTCAGAATTGGGAAATATCCAGTTTCTTTCCTTTTCCCTTTCCCTCAATGAAAATTGTATCTGTGTGTAACCTTAAGACTTGTCCTATTTATCTTGCTTTCTCTCCATTTTATCACATCTAGGCATTATCACCACCACCCTTCCCAATAAGCTTCTTGCAATTCTGTCTGTCTCAGTATCTGTGCCCCCATGGTACTTGACAGACAATGTGATGACATAAGTGGAATAAGAATTAAGATGGTAAAATCCTATTTGGTAATCAGTATCTTATTCTATGAGGTATGTTGGACACAGAGAGTATCTGCCAGAAGATTGTGACACAATTTCTAAAATATTCACTGATGATAAATTAGGAGAAAGTTCCTATGAATAAAATTGTCATCACCTATGTAATGATTTTGGTTTTTGCAAAGTAGAGGATTTGGAGAAATAATGTGTACAAATACACCAAAATCGGTTGGTTTACTAACTTACACTAATACTCTACAAAGGGCAGTTAATAAACAATCAAAAATGAAGTGTAAAGACCAAAAGGCCTTTTTGGCAGTCCACAAAGTAGCTATAATATCTCCATAGGGAGTAGACAGAAAAATTAAACCCTTAAGATAAAATGCTGATTTGAAGGCATGATTAAAACAACACCACTATAAACAGATTTGGATCCTTGTTGGGAAACCCTGGGACTATGATTTATGGTACACGGAAATCTGGGTTGGTAACCCATATGAGATTGACTCCTCAAATACCTTTAATCCCTTGGTACTCAAAAAGGTGACTCATATATTCCTATTAAGAATTAGCACTTCCACCATATGGGAATACAATGCAGAAGTGTTCTTATTGCAAGGAAACAGAGTCTCATTTAGGAGCTGCCACAGCCTTTTCTCTTGGCTGCCAGACCAGTAACTATGAACCATTTCAGTCCAGTTCAGTCGCTCAGTCATGTCCAACTTTTTAAGATACCATGAACTGCAGCATGCCAGGCCTCCCTGTCCATCACCAACTCCCAGAGCTTACCCAAATTCATGTCCATTGAGTCGGTGGTGCCATTCAACCATCTCATCTTCTGTTGTCCCCTTCTCCTCCTGCCCTCAATCTTTCCCAGCATCAGGGTCTTTTCCAATGAGTAAGCTCTTTGCATCAGGTGGCCAAAGTATTGGAGTTTCAGTTTCAACATCAGTCCTTCCAATGAACACCTAGGACTTATGTCCTTTAGGATGGCCTGTTTGGATCTCCTTACAATCCAAGGGATTCTCAAGAGTCTTCTCAAAAGCCACAATTGAAAAGAATCAATTCTTCTGCACTCAGCTTTCTTTATAGTCCAGCTCTCACATTCATACATGACTACTGGAAAAACCGAGGCTTGACTAGGTGGACCTTTGTTGACAAAGTAATGTCTCTATTTTTTAATATGCTATCTAGGTTGGTCATAACTTTCCGTCTAAGGAGTGTCTTTTTTTTTTGACATTCATTTTGCTGATTGTTTTTTCATTTATTTTTATTAGTTGGAGGCTAATTATTTTACAATATTGTAGTGGTTTTTGCTATACATTGACATGAATCAGCCATGGATTTACATGTGTTCCCCCCTCCCACCTCCCTTCCCATCCCCTCCCTCTGGGTCATCCCTGTGCACCAGCTCCGAACACTTGTTTTAATTTCATGGCTGCAATCAGCATCTTCAGTGATTTTGGAGCCCCCAAAAATAAAGTTAGCCATTGTTTCCACTGTTTCCCCATCTATTTATCACGAAGTGACGGGACTGGAAGCCATGATCTTCATTTTCTGAATGTTGAGCTTTTAAGCCAATTTTAACACTCTTCTCTTTCACTTTCATCAAGAGGCTCTTTAGTTCTTCCCTTTCTGTCATAAAGGTGATGTCATCTGCATATCTGTGGTATTCCTCCAGGCAATCTTGACTCCAGCTTGTGCTTCTTCCAGTCCAGCATTTCTCATGATGTAGTCTGCATATAAGTTAAATAAGCAGGGTGACAATATACAGCCTTTATGTTCTCCTTTTCCTATTTGGAACCAGACTGTGATCCATGTCTAGTTCTAACTGTTGCTTCCTGACCTTCACACAGGTTTCTCAAGAGGCAGGTCAGGTGGTCTGATATTCCCATCTCTTTCAGAATACTCCACAGTTTGTGATCCACATAGTCAAAGGCTTTGGTACAGTCAATAAAGCAGAAATAGATTTTTTTTTTCCTGGAACTCTCTTGCTTTTTCAATGATCAAGCAGATGTTGGCAATTTTATCTCTGGTTCCTCTGACTTTTCTAAAACCAGCTTGAACATCTGGAAGTTCAGGATTCACGTCGCACTGGTCATAGCAAATACCCTCTTCCACCAACATAAGAGAAGACTCTACACATGAATATTACCAGATGACCAACACTGAAATCATATTGATTATATTCTTTGCCACCAAAGATGGAGAAACTCTATACAGACAGCAAAAATAAGACCAGGATCTGACAGTGGTTCAAATCATGAAATCCTTATTGCCAAATTCAGACTTAAATTGAAGAAAGTAGGGAAAACCACTAGACCATTCAGGTATAACCTAAATCAAATCCCTATCAGTGTACAGTGGAAGTGACAAATAGAATTAAGGGACTAGATCTGATAGAGTTCCTGATGAACTATGGACGGAAGTTCATGACATTGTACAGGAGACAGGGATCAAGACCATCCCCAAGAAAAATAAATGCAAAAAAGCAAAATGGCTCTCTGAGGAGGCCTTACAAAGCTGTGAAAAGAAGAGAAGCTAAAAGCAAAGGAGAAAAAGAATGATATACCCATTTGAATGCGTAGTTCCAGAGAATAGCAAGGAGAGATAAGAAAGCCTCCCTCGGGGTTCAGTGCAAAGTAATAGAGAAAAACAAAAGAATGGGAGAGACTAGAGATCTCTTCAAGAAAATTAGAGATACCAAGGAACCATCTCACGCAAAGATGAGCACAATATAGGACAGAAATTGTATGGACCTAACAGAAGCAAAAGATATTAAGAAGAGGTGGCAAGAATACACAGAAAGACTGTACAAAAAAGATCTTCACGACACAGATAATCACGATGGTGTGATCACTCACCTAGAGCCAGACATCCTGCAATGTGAAGTCAAGTGGGCCTTAGGAAGCATGACTATGAACAAAGTTAGTGTAAGTGATGGAATTCCAGTTGAGCTAATTCAAATCCTAAAAGATGAAGCTCTGAAAGTGCTGCACTCAATATGTATGCAAATTTGGAAAACTCAGCAGTGGCCACAGGACTGGAAAAGGTCAATTTTCATTCCAATTCCTAAGAAAGGCAATGCCAAAGAATGCTCAAACTACTGCACAATTGTACTCATATCACATGCTAGTAACTAAGAAGAACACTCAACTAACTCCATTGTAGCCATGGAATATTTGTGGGCTTGGATTATTGGGGTGCTTTATCAATGGCTCAGATGATAAAACTACATAAAGGAGAATGGCTTGACTTTGAGCCTCTCTCAAGATAAAGGCTCTATCTAATACCTGATAAGGCCTCCAGCAGACAAGGCAAAGTCACTGCTAAAATAGTCTCTAAATTAGAGAAAATGATGACTTATGCTCAGGGTAATGGGAATATCTGTATTGCTCTAGCTAGTAATAAGGGAAGAATTAAGGAGGCTCACATAATATATATATATTATTATATATATATTATGTGAGGCCAGATGACCCTGCAGAAGATTATATCCCAGAAGACACGCCACTCATTGAAACTGTCATGAATGTGCTATTGAGAGGGTCACCAGCTTCACTACACACTTCAATGATGGTTCTTCTCTGCAAGACAGGGCTCTGGGTAATAAAGGCAGTCAGAGATTGGGTTTCATTAACATACATGGGGATGATAATTCTCCATCTCTCATGCTAGTGATAATCTGCATGCCAATGCAGGAGAGATAAAAAATGCAGATTCAATCCCTGGGTTAGGAAGATGCCCTGGTGGAGTGCAGGGCAACCTACTCAAGTATTCTTGCCTATAGAATCCCAAGGACAGAGGATCCTGAGAAGCTACAGTCCATAGGGAACAAAGAGTCATACATGACTATAAGGACAAGCTCAAGTACATAGTAATTGAAAATAATATCTGCCAATGCCATGTGTGGTATCTTTGCTAGAGTACATTAATAGAGCCCCAGGTCCATGGTGAGGCTTCCTAGGTGCTGCAGTGGTAATGGCCAATGCAGGAGATGCAAGAGACTCATGTTCCATCCTTGGGTCAGGAAGATCTCCAGGAATAGGATATGGCAACCTGCTTCATTATCCTTGTCTGGAAAATTCTATGGGCAAAGGAGCCTGGTGGACTACAGTACATGGGGTTGCAAACAATCAAACATGACTGAATACAACATAGCATAGTACAGGTATATGGTGTGGAGCTATTTATTTAGCAAATGTGCTCTTTTTCTATTCCAGTCAGAAGAGAGATCAGAAACAATTCATGATCACATAGAACAGATAAAAATACATTTACAGCTTCCTCTCATGGCTTTGGTAACTTTTCCTTCCTTTGCCATAGTATAATCTGAAGACATCCTTATACACTGCAGAACATCATATTTATTTGTCACATTAATGACATCATTCTGATAGGACAAGGTAAAAAAGAGTTTTCACTTTTTCTGATTAGACCTCAGCCAGTACTAAGAATGGTGATGTTATTAATGAGGATGGCCTCTTATGACCAATATGGGATCTTTCAAACAGGAAATCTTTTCTTGGCAACTCCCTCCTGGTTTGGATAAGACTTTGGTAGTTCTGTATGATATGATCTGAGGGTCTCTCTTCTCAGTCTTATGCCCTCCTTTCTTCATTTCACAGGTGTCAGATCTGCAATGTAGTCTAAAGTTTTTTTCCTGCCAAATCCTACTCCCTCCTATTTCCATATTCACAGATATTCTCTTAACAACGTTATCTTATTTCTACTTCTCCTTCAGCATCTTCTTCCCAGAGTACTCAACTGACACAACTGCTATTCTTTTCATTACCCTGCTTCTACTATTACTTCCTTTCCTGTCTCCACATTTGATTTTCTTCCTGTGGAAGCACATAAATTGCATTTGGCAAATTACAATGAATAAATCCCTATCAAATGCCCAGACATAATACTATGCCTAATATTTTAAGAAATTCAGTAAGTCAGCTACAAACCTCTAAATTTCTATTTAGAAATGGTGACAGGGAAATGGAAAGTATTTAATCTATTGATAAACTCTCTACATTTCTTGGAGAAGTGGCTAAAAATGAGGACATTTCTAAGCTAGACAATAACTTCGTGAAATTAGGCATGGAGATAATGTCAGAAGAAGCAACAGCACAAGTACCATATGATTCTTCACTAACCCCAACTACCTACTCATCAGTATAGTCTATCTCACAGATATGCTGAAAGCTGTAATCCACTGGTACCTCATTCATAAACATCATGTAACCAAAGGATTAGGGTTCTCCCAGCGGCTCAGCAGTAAAGAATCCACCTGCAATGCAAGAGACCCAGGAGATGTGGGTGTGATTCCTTGGTTCAGAGGATCCCCTGGAGGAGGGCATGGCAACCAACTCTAGTATTTCTGCCTGGAGAATCCCATGGACAGAGGAACCTGGTGGGCTAAGTCCACAGGGTTGCAAGCAGCCAAATACGACTGAAGTGACTGAGCAAGCATGCACACTAACAAAAGATTGTCCTACTTCTCTCATCTAGGGAAACATGGGGAAGCACAATCAATTCAGGCAACTTTTTTTAGGCAACTTTTTAAAGAACAATTTCACATAAAACATTGTAATTTTCTTTGAGAAACAATTTCTTCCTGAGAGAATGCAAAAGAACATTTATAAACATCAGGCAATTTTTACAGTTTCTCAGACAGCTTTAATTTTACACTGCCCAAAGGAAAGAAAAATAGAAGGTGTTACTTAAACAACAACTAGAAGCCGGTTTATTACAATATTTTAGATATAGTCATGCATCTGTTGTAGAGTGCAGGCCTACTGGGAGGAAAGGTATAATAATATATGAACTCAGTGGAGAGATGTTAACATGAGTCTAGAATGACTACCTCATGAGCTCTAGCTTCATGTATGCTTTGTTGGTCCCACAAATCTTGACATTTTCTTATTTGTTATAGAGAAGCTGTAGTGCTTCCTTCCCCATTATTCTCATCTTTGTTAATGCCACATTTATTTCCCCAGATTTTCAGGCTTCAAATTCTAGAGACATTTATGACTGTCCTTTCTCCCTCATTTCTCACTTCTTAATTAGGTGTACAGGATAACTCTGACTGATAAAGGCTTGATTTGTCACTGCATCAGTCAGCTCAGTTTGGTCACTCAGTCATGTCTGACTCTTTGCAATCTGTCCATCACCAACTCCCGGAGCTTGCTCAAACTCATGACCATCGAGTCGGTGATGGCATCCAACCATCTCATCCTCTGTTGTCCCCTTCTCTTCCTGCCTTCAAGCTTTCCCAGCATCAGGGTCTTTTCTAAGGAGTCAGTTCTTCACATCAGGTGGCCAAATTATTGGAACTTCAGCTTCAGCATCTGTACTTCCAACAAATATTCAGGACTGATTTCCTTTAAGATTGACTGCTTTGATCTCGTTGCAGACCAAGGGGTTCTCCATAGTCATGGACAAAACTCATATTTCTAACTGCAAAATAATAGTGGCCAATGTTAACACATGATAATACTTCTTTAAGTGAATAGCCAAAAATGAGAAGCGTTCCTTGATTTAAAACAATTCAAATGGTTGATTTTGAAATGAAAAACAAGGAATCATTGAAGAAATACTTCCCTAGAAACATCTCCGCCTGTATTGAACTTAGGTCACAGATCTTTGGAGCAATAAAGACCTGCTGTAAGGATAATAACCATAGGTAAAAAGGATAATTTATGTCCAACTCTACTGCATACTTATTTCAAGAAACATTAGTCACCCTAAATTATGCATTAACAAAGTGAAAGCTGTATTGCTTTTGACCATGCATAGCATTTATTTTGAAGGCTCAAAGTTATGTATTTAATACAGATATTATATTGCAATTAAAATGCTCTGAACTCTGATGAGTATAAATTAATAACAATTTATTTATTTGATGTAACTGAAGACAAAGTCTCTGTCAGGCCTCACTTCTCCTAGAGCAGACATCTTATTCTAGTCCATTGCCTTATACTCAAGTTTAATAAGTTCTTTCTCCAGCAAAATTCAAATGTTTTGACAACTCTATCTAGATCAAACCTCAGTTACTTCCTAAGGCAATTCAGTTGTGAGGAGTTTCTTACCTTTATCAATGAGCATGCTCTGCAGTGATTCTTTCCTAGGATGACATCTGGGAAAAGGAGAAAGTTTATATAAATATTCTCATTGTTTTAGGGAAAAGACATTTGATGCTACCTGAACTCACTATAATTTACCTGTGTCTCTCTGATTCACTGTATTTTCTTTGAATTACCTGAGCCCACTTGCTTCTACTCTGTTATTGGCCAAGATATGGGCTATTTTGCCCACCATTTTGGTTATCTCAGTGTCCTTTTAGGACCAAGAGTTTCTTAGCTGCTTTCTTTGCACCAAGTTTAAGTGTAAGGCCTCGCCGTAAGTCTATGAACCCAATGCCTCTTCTCAACTCAAGATAACTTACTGTAACTGTGCCATATTGGATGCAAACTGTGTCAAACACAAGCTTATAGAAAATTCATGGTATGAGTAGAAAAGCAAGAAACATCCTGATTTTCTTAAATTTTGTCAAAGTCATTTGTATATCTTTACTCCACTGCTAGTTTGTTGTTGCTATTATTGTTGAATTTTCCTCCTTTCTAAACCCTGAGAGGGAATCCAGGAAATCCATAACTGTAACCTTGTCCTGTTCTCTCTATTTCTCTCTCCATGTTCTTCATTCCAGGGTCAGAGGAGCAATATTTGTAGTGTGTGAAGATATTTCTTACTCATATTGTCATCTCTCTGACTCTATAGTTTATTCTGGTAAAATTTCAGTTTGGAAAAGAGAAAGCTTATCAATAACTTATTTGCACTCAGATTTAGCATATTTGTCCTTTGTGGAAGGACCAATGGAGAGGAAAACAAAAAATGAAGAACAAGAATGACCAAAGTGGAGAAATACATCAAAGTCTTGTCTCTCTACCCATGTTTGTAAATCCATGAAATTTTACCTTATTATCTTGTCACTGATTCTTGTGATCTATTTCTATATTTTTAACAAGACTGTGGCCATCTAATCTTAGTTCCATTGCTTAATAAATGTCTTATTTTGGACTAGTTACATTAAACCTGTCCATGTTTCAGTTTCCTAGTTTTAGAAAAAGAGTAATAGTATCTTGGGGGCTTCCCCAGTAGCTCAGTGGTAAAGAACCCCCCTGCCAATGCAAGAGATGAAGGTTTGATCCCACAGTCAGAAAGATTCCTTAGAGAAACAAATGGCAGCCCACTCAGTCTTCTTTCCTGGGAAACCTCATGGACAGAGGAGCATGGTTGGCTACAGTCCCTGGGGTCCCAAAAGAGTTGTACATGACTTAGCAATGAAACAGCAACAGCAACAATAATAGTATCTACCTCATAAGGTTGTTGAGAAGACAACCTTAATTAACATATGCAATGTATGTTAATATATTTAGAACAGTACTTAGCGTATATCAAGTATTATATACGTATCAGACTCACAAGGTGAAAATATATGTATATGTGTATTCTTGTACATACTATGGTGATTAGAAACTGTGGAATGATATCAAGCTATTAATAGCTTATATAAATATACTGAAAAATCTAGAGTGCTTATTTATTCATGTAGAATGACAGTTGTAACTTTTAATTGGATCAGGGCATTTTCTCTGATTAAAAAATATGGAATCTAGTGTTGCCCAGACAAAGGAGCTACAACAAAGTCACCAAGACAGGGGTGGATAAGAGGTCATTGAATACAGAATTAGAAAATGAGATGCCTTAAAGTCATACTTTTGCAACATTCTAGAGGACAGACTGCATTAGTTAATTTAAAAAGACAGTTCAAATTTGCTAGTTATCACAGAAATGAAAGTTCAAACAGTGAAATAGCAAGTTTCAGCTTACCACTGTAACATTGATGGGTAAAAGCACAGGTTAGTGCAAGATAACAAGGTATAGTTTAGTTTCAAAATCTAAACTAGAGATTTTGGTATTATTTTTTTTATGTAACAACTACACACTTTCATAATGCTGACCAAGGATGTTGCAAAATTCAGAAGTATGATATTATAAAAATACCTTGATTGTTTATTTATAACAGTTATTATATCTGCATGAATGCATACCCAGCTTAGAAATTCTTTTTTTAATTAGAGACTAAACAGTGCAAAACCAAAACATCAAATTAGTGTGTATGTGAAATTGAAGATAACATTATATGTGAGAAAAAACACTGACTAAAATTACTCTCAATGCTAATTTTGGAAACAGACTGTATAAAAATTAAATTCTAATTTCTTGTATTGAGCATGACTTTTAATGGAGGGGGGATCAAATGGGGAATACATGTAAATCCATGGCTGATTCATGTCAATGTATGACAAAAACCACTACAATATTGTAAAGTAATTAGCCTCAAACTAAGAAAAATAGATGGAAAAAAAAGGAAGTCTTAATCTTGAATGTCCAGACCATTATATATTTTCTTTATGAGCTTTTAATCAACTCTGAGATACTAAAAGGAACAAAGCTTCTTTTCTTTCTGTGATATGTTTAATTGCAGATCTATTTTTTTTTAATTAGCAAGTGATGGGAATAGTTAGCAACATCTCAAGAAAACAAATGTAGTTACAAGTACCCATGATCAATTAATAAGCAAGCCTTTTCAGAAAGCAGTGTAAACTCCAAAAGAGAAACAGAAAAATCTGTGTATTGAGTGGATTGGAGAAAAGGGTGAGCAAAAATATCTTCCAGAAATAGCATGGGTTTTATGTGGGAAGATGAAAAATTGCACATTGTATCAGAAATAAGCTTTGCCTTCATTAAATATTTCCAACTGGAGATTGTCTTTACTTTGTCCTGACTCCTCATTCTCTGTCAACTCCTACTGCCAACCTCAGGAATATTTGTGCTCCATATCCTAATTATAAACTGTGCTCCAACTAAAGTTCATTAAGCACATTACTGATGCTGACTTTACCAAAGTCAGCAACTACTCTACCCAAAACTGTTTTACATATTTACATCTATGCTTCAATGATCCTTGTTAATTTACTCAGTCATGTTGTTTACTTATAAATTACAGAGCTCAGAAATGTGGAGTGAAGAATGATGAGGAAAATAAAAGTGGTTACACTTAGGTATCTTTGCTTCCTACTAACTTGTCCTTGGGTTTGTCAGCAAGTATTTCCTAAGATCTGTAACATCAGATATTTTCACAAGTCTGTTTTAAGCAGTCTTTTCTTCTTACCAGTAAACAACAAGGAAAGAAAAAAATACCCAAGAGAAAAAAAAAAAAAAACCTCTAAAACATTCTCACTTAAACATGGGTTGCTCTTTCTCACACAGAATTCTCAAGATCCTAATTTACAGAGAGAGTATAAAGTTCTTTTAAGACTTCAAGCTATCATATTGATCATATCTCATTTACAACATGTTTTATTTTCTGACATGAGATGCTATACAAGTTGTAGCTTAAAATTTCGTTTAATTTTATTCCATTTGAACTCCTCCCAAATAATCTAATTTCTTAAATCCATCTTCATCCATACATACTTTGCCATATGTCAGCTTCCACAATGCAAGACCATGGTGGACATTGTAACTCCACTAATGGGTGGAGTCTAAATTTTAAGAAAATATTATCGGATAATATCTGAAGTTAATTGTGCATATTCTATAAATTTAAAATATTACTCATTAAACCTATAGAGCTTGAAACATGATCAAATATAGATTGTACCTGTATAAAAGCAAGGAAATAGTAGAAGTCATAAAAATACAATTGGTTCAGTTAGCCACAGGATATTCTAATGACCATCACTTGATTACATTGTGTTTAGTACCTCCTCCAGCTCCCTAGAGAGACTTTACAAAATAGAGAGAAAATGTTTTAGGCCTAAGTTTGGAAATATTTAATTCTTTGTTGATTCAAACTTAAAAATGTCAGTTTAAATAAAGACTTTTTTAGTTTCCGCATTTCTAAAATGATTTTAGAAATTTCTATTTTTTTATTTAAAACTCTAGAAATTAATAATTGGGTATTATTTAACTTTGGCTGAGGTTTACATTTCCATTACCCATATTGCAGAAACAGTTCAATATATCCAATCAGGATTTCAGATTCCAAGCTTGTGGGTCTAGGAACTTGGTGAATGACCTGAGAGGGTTCGCTAAACTTTATTGGCCTCAATTTTCTCTAATTCAAAATCAATAGTACAGATTAAATGATTTTTTTTAGATCTCTTATAATTCTAAGTAAAAATGTAAAAAAATTGCAGGAAAATCATATGTTTTCATCTGGTTGCTAAGTATTTGACAATTTTAGATAACTCTAAATGATATAAACAAATGAAAACTGTTTAAACAGTGCTTTATCTAATTTATTTATTTTAAAAAATTTGGTAGGAACACAACATGAGGCCTACTCTTAAAATGTTTTTATTATCACTGCATTTTTTTTATTGTAGTGGATTTTGTCATACATTGAAATGAAACAGCCATTGGTTTACATGTACAAAAAATATTGCTATCTATGTGAGGTATATTATATACTCAATCACTAGAAGTTATTCATAACTGAAATTTTATAAATGTTGATTAAAATCTTCCTTTTGCCCTGTTCACCCACCCCCTGGCATTTTATTGTTTGTCCCTTTGAGTTTGATTACTAGAGATACTTCATCAAATTGAAAAATGCAGTGTTTTTCCTACTGTGACTGGATTATTTCACTTACCTTAATGTCCCTAAGTTCACCCACATTGTCACAAATACATAATTTTCTGGTTTTATAGGGCTCAATAATAATCCATTTTATGTACATAGTGTGTTATTTTTAGCCACTTACCTATTGATGAACATTAAGTTTATTTTCCATATCTTAGCTATTGAGAATAATGCTGCAATGAAAATAGGGGTGCATATGTTTCAAGATCCCGATTTTAATTCTTTAGGCTAAATGTCCAGAAGAGGGATTGCTGGATCATGTGGTAATACTATTTTTAGTTTTCTGTGGAACATCTGTAATGTTTTTTTATAGCACCGTATTTCATGTACAACAACAGTGTTTAAATGTTCCACATCTTTGCAAATATACATATTTTTTTAATAATAGGCATTCTGACAGGTGTGAGATACAATTTCATTATGATTTTCAATTTGCATTTTCATGACTATTAGTGATGTTGAGTATCTTTTCATATACCTGGTGGCCATTTGTATGTCTTCTATGGAAATATGTCTATTCAGGTTCTACACCCATTATTTAAATCAAGTTATTGGAGGTTTTGTGCTGTTGAGTTGTAGAAGTTATTTATGTACTTGGAAATAAAACTTTTACCAGATATATGGTAAGTAAATATGTTTCCCATTCCATAGGTTCCCTTTATTTTATTGAGATATATGATTCCCAATAAAATAGTTTCAGATGTATAGTATCACAATTCAGTACATTTACAGATTAAAGTCCATTAAAATTAAGTACAATAGAGTTGTTACATTTCTCCTGTGCTATCCATGATGCTTACTTATTTTAAACACTATAACTTGTATCATTTAATCATTTACCCCTATCTTGCCCCTCCTCTTTCCCTCTTCCAACTAGTAACCACTAGTTTATTTTGCATATCATAGTCTGTTCCAAGTTTCCTATATACATTGGTTAGTTTTATTTTTATTTTTATATTCAATGTGGAAGTGATTTCTTAAAGTATTTATCTTTAAGTTATTTATTTCAATAGGCATTATATTCATTAGGACAATGCACATTGCTGAAAATAGTAAAATTTCATTTTTTATAACTGACTAATATTCTATAATGAAAGATAAGAGACTTTTTTTATGCTAATTAGATCAAATTATTATCACTCCAAACTAAATTATTGCAAATGTATGTTGTTAATTATAATCCTGTGTTAAACAGTACAAAATCTTTAAAAATATCAAGATTGCCAGGAGAAATATAAATAACCTTAGATATATAGATGACATCACCCTTATAGCAGAGAATGAAGAGCCTTTTGATGAAAGTGAAAGTGGAGAGTGGAAAAGCTGGCTTAAAACTCAACATTCAAAAAAATGAATATCTTCAATCCATTTTGAGTTCATTTTTGTGTATGGTGTTAGACAGTGTTTGAGTTTCATTCTTTTACAAGTGGTTTACCAGTTTTCCCAGCACCATTTGAAATAAAGATTGTCTCTTTTCCATTGTATATTCTGCCTTCTTTGTCAAAGATAAGGTGTCCATAGGTGCATGGATTTATCTCTGGACCTTTGATTTTGTTCCTTGACTTATATTTCTGTCTTTGTGCCAGCACCATACTGTCTTGATGACTACAGCTTTGTAGTATAGTCTGAAGTCAGGCAAGTTGATTCCTCCAGTTCCATTTTTCTTTCTCAAGATTGATTTTGCTATTCAAGTTTTTCTGTATTTCCATACAAATTGTGAAGCTATTTGTTCTAGTTTTATGAAAAATACTATTGGTAGCTTGATAGGGATTGCATTGAATCTCTAGATTACATTGGGTAGTATACTCATTTTCACTATATTGATCCTTTCAATCCATGAACATGGTATATTTCTCCATCTATTTGTGTCATTTTTGGTATCTTTCATCAGTGTTTTATAGTTTTCTATATATAGGTCTTTTTTTTAAAGATAAATTTATCCCTAAGTATTTTATTCTTTTTGTTGCAATGCTGAACACAAAAATAAACTCAAAATGGATTAAAGATCTAAATGTAAGATCAGCAACTATAAAACTCTTAGAGGAAAACAAAGGCAAAACACTCTCTGACATAAATCACAGCAGGATCCTCTATGACCCACCCCCCAGAGTAATGTAACTAAAGCAAAAATAAACAAATAAAGCAAAAAAATAAACAAAATAAACTAATCAAATGTAAAAGCTTTTGCACAAAAAAGGAAGCTAACAGCAACGTGAAACGACAGCCTTCAGAATCGGAGAAAATAATGGTAAATGAAGCAACTGATGAATAATTAATCTTAAAAATATACAAGTAACTCATGCAGCTCAATTCCAGAAAAATAAATGACCCAATCAAAAAATGGGCCAAAGAACTAAACAGACACTTCTCAAAGAAGACATACAAATGGCTAACAAACACATAAAAAGATGCTCAACATCACTCATTATCAGAGAAGTGCAAATCAAAACCACAATGAGGTACCATCTCATGCTGGTCAGAATGACTGCTATCAAAAAGTCTACAAACAAAAGCTGGAGAGGGTGCAGAGAAAAGGGAACCCTCTTACACTGTTGGTGGGAATGCAAAGTAGTGCATCCACTATGGAGAACAGTGTAAAAATTCCTTAAAAACCTGGAAATAGAACTGCCATATGACCCAGCAATCCCACTTATGGGCATACACACCAAGGAAACCAGAATTGAAAGAGACACATGTACCCCCAATGTTTATCACAACACTGTTTACAATAGCTATGAGATGGAAGCAACCTAGATGTCCATCAGCAGAAGAATGGATAAGAAAGCTTTGGTACATAAACACAATGAAATATTACTCAGCTATTTAAAAGAATACATTTGAATCAGTTCTAATGATGTGGATGAAACTGGAGCCTATTGTACAGAGTTAAGTAAGTCAGAAAGAAAAACACCAATACAGGATATTAATGCACATATATGGAGTTTAGAAATATGGTAACAAGGACCTATATGCAAGACAGAAAAAGAGACACAGATGTAAAGAACAGGCATGTGGACTCTGTGGGAGAAGGTGAGGGTGGGATGATTTGAGAGAATAACATCGAAACATGTATATTACCATATGTGAAATAGATCCAGGTTTGATGGATTAGACGGGGTGTTCCAGGCTGGTGAGCTGCGATGACACTGAGGGATGGGATGGAGAGGGAGGTGGAAGGGAGGTTCAGGATGGGAACACATGTACACCCATGGCTGATTCATGTCAATGTATGGCAAAACCACTACAATATTGTAAAGTAATTAGCCTGTAATTTAAATAAATAGATTTTTAAATATTAAAAAAAAATAAAATAAATCATGGCATACAGTCCCATCATTTCATGGCAAATAGATGAGGAAACAATGACAAACTTTATTTTCTTGGACTCCAAAATCACTGCAGTTGGTGTCTGTAGCCATGAAATTAAAAGACACTTGCTCCTTGGAAGAAAAGCAATGACAAAACTAGATAGCATATTAAAAAACAGAGACATTACTTTTCCAACAAAGGTCTATATAGTCAAATCTATGTTTTTTCCAGTAGTCAGGTATGGATGTGAAAGTTGGACTATAAAGAAAGCTGAGTGCCAAAGATTTGATACTTTTAAACTGTTGTGTTGGAGAAGACCCTTGATAGTCCTTTGGACTCCACGGAGATCCAACCAGTCCATCCTAAAGGAAATCAGTCCTGAATATTCATTGGAAGGACTGATGCTGAAGCTAATGCTTCAATACTTTGCCGACCTGATGAGAATAACTGATTCATTTGAAAAAAAATCCTGATACTGGGAACTATTGAAGGCAAGAGGAAAAGGGGATGACAATCGATGAGATGATTGGATGAGTTGCATCACCGACTCAATGGACATGGGTCTTCCCTAGTGGCTCAGAAGGTAAAGAATCTGCCTGCAATTTGGGAGACCTGGATTTGATCCCTGAGTTGGGAAGATATCCTGGAGAAGGGAATGGCTACACAGTCCTGTATTCTGACCTTAAAATTGCATGGACAGAGGTGCCTGGCAGGTCTGTGGGTTGCAGAAAGTCAGACATGACTGAGTGACCTTCAATTCCCTCCTTTCCTCAACGCACATGAGATTTAGCAAACTCCAGGAGATGGTGAGGGACAAGGAAGCCTGGCGTGCTGCAGTCCATGGGGTTGCAAAGTGTCAGACACGACTGAGTGACTGAACAACAACAGCAAATATTGAAACCACATTAAAGCACCACTTCATTCCCACATCATAATTAAAAAGAAATAATAGCAGAAAATAATAAGTGTTGGAGAAGATATAGGAAAATTGGAATCTTCATACTTTTTCAGTAGGAATGTGAAATGTTGGAATGGCTATGGAAAGTGGTTTGGTGATACTTCAAAAAATTAAACATAAAATAATCACATCATCCTGCATTCCCACTCCTAGCTATATACCCGAAACAAGTGGGAAAGGTAATCAAACAAGTATACAAATGTTTATAGCAACACTATTCACAATAACCAAAAATATAAACAGTTCAAATGCCCATCAACAGATGAATGGGTAAATAAATCTTGGCATATTCATGCAAGGGCTTCCCAGGTGGTGCTAATGGTAAAGAACCAGCCTGCCAATGAATGAGATGTAAGAGATGTGAGTTCAGTCCCTGGGTCAGGAAGATCTGGAGGAGGGCATGGCAACCCACTCCAGTATTCTTGCCTGGAGAACCCCATAGACTGAGGAACATGGGGTACTACACTCCATAGGGTTGCACAGAGTCAGACACAACTGAAGCAACTTAGCATGCATGTGTATTCATGCAATAAAATATTATTCAGCTATAGAAAGAAATGAAGTACTGGTATATGTTACAATGTGGATGGACCCTCCAAACATTATGCTGAGTCAAAGAAACCAGATAAAAAAGGTAACATATTCTATGATTGTATTTATACAAAATATCTAGAATGGATAAACCTACAGATACATAAGGTTGACTGGTATTTGCCAGTGGGTAGAGGAAGAAAGAATGGAGAAAATTTGTTTTTTACGATTAAAAATTTATACTTTAGAGTGCTGGAAATGTTTTTGAACCAGGTAGAGTTGGTAGCTGTACAACATTGTGAATGTACTAAATGGCATTAGATAATTCATTTTAAAATAGGTAACTATGTAAATCTCACTTTAGATGAGTTTAAAAGAAAGTATATTAGGGACATGCAACATAGTTTAGAAATAAATTTTATTTTTCTGTAGTATTCAGCTTTTAATAGTTTTATAGTTATTGTTCTTTATTTTCTCATCTAAGTGGATCCTTATATTTATTAACTTTTAATTTTAATTTTTGTTTTTCTTAAAGTGGCCCCCACCTCTCTTACTTATAGAGGAATCAGACACCACAGATTTACATATTTCTATGGATTATTATAAAGGCACAGACAAGAGACCATCCTGACATAACCTATGTATCACTATATGGATGTTGTGTAACATAATAAATTGTAATGTCTTAAAAGATGTACCATGTTTAACTACGGTTCTTTGTTTTGAAATAAAATTCTGAAAGTACATATATAACAACAACAACAACAAAAAGATGTACCATATTTTGTAGGCTAAAGTAGGTCGAAAACCTCTTATAAGTTTCAGTAAAAATAAGCTAGTAATGAAAACAGAATGATCTTAAATCTATCAGCTTCAAAAAAAAAAATCTATCAGCTTCTTTGAGCTTTCTCAGATTACAACCACGTGTATACTCAGAATAACAATATTGAGAAGGAGGTTTGTTTTTTTAAAATATTTGACATATAGGGTTATCGTTACCATCTTTCTAAATTTCATATGCATTAGTATACTGTATTGGTCTTTATCTTTCTGGCTTACTTCACTCTGTATAATGCGAGGGTGGGATGTTTCGAGAGAACAGCATTGAAACATGTATATTATTTCAGGTGAAACAGATCACCAGCCCAGGCTGGATGCATGAGACAAGTGCTCGGGCCTGGTGCACTGGGAAGACCCAGAGGAATCGGGTGGAGAGGGAGGTGGGAGGGGGGATTGGGATGGGGAATACATGTAAATCCATGGCTGATTCATGTCAATGTATGACAAAAACAACTACAATATTGTAAAGTAATTAGCCTCCAACTAATAAAAATGAATGAAAAAAAATCCCATAAAATAATTTTACAATTTCCTGTGAACTAATTGCTTTCTGGTATCAATCATTTTCTTTACAGAAGCAGGGGGTATTGATTATGGTATTACAAAGAGAAATCAGTTGTGGAGAATCACCATCTTATGAGTAACATAGCTGTTTACAGAATTCTATAAATATATTTCTAATAGTTAACTGCTCAAAGAAAATGTTATTTGACTCAAATTTCCTTTCTTGGATTATTTTAATTAGCTAGCTAATATGCTGACCAGCTACTTCTTTTTCTATATGTTTTTACCTTTTTATGAATTAGCTTTTCTTATTATGTACAAATGTATATGTACATAAATAATATGCAAGATGTGACATTAATGACTAGATCTGACATCTACTCTTTTCCTTTACTTCCTGACATTTTCTAAATCTATTTCATTTATTATTTACTTATTTATTTTAGTCTCTTTTGAAAGGTTATCATTAGAAATTTCATCATTTTTGATAAATTACTTGTCACTTTATAGATTTTCCATGATCTTTGTACAATTTTTTGTTTTTGTTTTCCTGTCTATCTAGCCATGAATTGTACCAATTCATAGGCTTGTGTATATATTTATTGGCACAATTTGAATGACTAACCATTACACCCTTTTTTGCTAATAGGACATTCTAGCAATCTAGTATAATAAATAAATAAATAATTTATGAACACTTTTTTCAGTTGATTTCCTGCCTCCTACCTCACTGGCTATCCTTTCTCATTCTCTTTAGCTAAATACTCTTTCTTTTTCAGTTCTAAATGTTTGAGTGCCAGAGGACACAGTTTTAGGACGTGTCTGTTTATGCTCACTTCCCCAGTGATGTAATCTAGTCTTATGGCTTAAAAAACATCCATATATTCATATTCCAAATTCATAAAATCCACATTATAAAGCTCAACTGCATACTCAAAGCCTTCTATGTCTAACAGTCATTTCAAATTCAATAAATATCACCCTGAACCTTGGGTTTTCTTTGCATTTATTCTGCCCACAGTATTCCAGACCTCAGTAAGTGATATAATTATTTACTCATGTCCTCAAGGTAACATATTTGGAAGAATTCTTGATCTCCTCCTTTTATCTTCATCCAAATCCAGGCCTATGGGCTTTATTTTCAAAATATATCACAAATCTGATGAAGTTTTACCTCCTCCACTGCTACTGCTATAGCCTGAGCGACGATAATCTCTTACCCAGGAAACTGCAAGAACTCCATAAATATTTTCCTATCTTTACTTTTGTATCTTTTCCTATCTTTACTTTTGACCCTCTTGAAATATAATTTTAACGTAACATTTAGATTAATCATGGCAAAATATAAGACTTTTAGCCCCTGTGACACACCAGATTTTATAATAGGTTCTTTCTTGGAATAATGTTTCCTCTCTTGAAATACTATCATCACTGTTCCCTCGTTAGTTTTATTTTCCTTGGTTCTTGGCTCTACTTCCATAAAAAACGCCTTCCTTGGGTTTCTGAGGCTACACAATATACAGTCATATTGTATAAATTAATATAAGGATAAATAGGTATTCAGATGGAGAAGGCAATGGAACTCCACTCCTGTACTCTTGCCTGGAAAATCCCATGGATGGAGAGGCCTGGTAGGCTTAAGTCCATGGGGTCGCTAAGAGTCGGACACGACTGAACGACTTCACTTTCACTTTTCACTTTCATGCATTGGAGAAAGAAATGGCACCCCACTCCAGTATTCTTGCCTGGAGAATCCAAGGGACTGGGGAGCCTGGTGGGCTGCCGTCTATGGGGTCGCACAGAGTCAGACACGACTGAAGTGACTTAGCAGCAGCAGCAGCAGCAGCAGGTATTCAGAAAATATCTGATCATTTAATATTAGTCACCTATTCTAAGAAATTACTACCAGAAATACCTAGGTAAGAGCTCAATATCCATAAACATAAATTTTGAAATACAGAGATTGAATTAATTTATACTTTTAGTAGGTGACCTATTTTATACTTTTAATTATTAAAATCTCATAAACACTGAAATAAAGTATATATTTATATGTGCATATAAGCTAGAAGAATTTACGATGGACAGTTTATTACATTTTCTCTAGATTTATTATATTAAAGAAATAGATCTAGTGATAAATAGTAGGTCACCAGTTGAAGGGTACAATCAATTCAATCAATTCTCCCACTTCCACCTCCAAAAGTAATCCTATCTGAAAATGAAGTGTGTAATTTTTGTTTGTCCACAATTGACCCTCTGTCATATTTCATAAGTTCAAAACCAAAAGTATAATTTTCTATAATTTTAACTGATCACAGACAAAGTGTCATCCTAGATGTATATGACAATATAAGTACTCCTGGGACATCTAAGAAACTCTTGTCATTTAGAACAAACAAACTACTTATTATATGTTATTCTTAAATTTTAGAAGATTATGAAATTAATAAGGTCTAATCTAGTGTGAAAACTTGGGATGAGCACTGAACTATTTCTTTGTTATATTTGTTTTGCATTTCAGGTTAACTTATATTCTTCATTTCATGAGATACTATCATTATTGTATTTACAGCTCTTTATTTGCTAATATTTCTTCTTCGATCAGCTCTATAATTCCACGCCCTTACCCACTTAGACACCTACTTTTATGTATATAATATATATTTTCCCAATCTAGCTTACATATCTTTACTTAATATTGTAAAAAGTCTTACCAAAATATATTATTGGAGGTAACAATTTTTTTATTTTATACATGTGATATTGTTCTTTTTTTTAAATTTTAAACATTTATCTTTTGTTAGTGAAAATGTTGTAAAAATTTTCTCCCACTCAGCCATTGCTCCCTGAATACTCTTTATGAGATCCTTTTCAGAATAGAGTAGAGATCTTGAATTTAATGTAGTCAAATTCATCCATTTTTATCTTTATGATTGGTGCTTTTACAGTTTTGTTAATAATAACTTTCCCAACTTCTTCTTCTAGAACAGAAGCTTCTAAAATCTATATTACATGTCCTTTTATATGCTGAAGAAACTGACCTTGACTTTTTCTTTTGCACAGCAGGATCACCAAACTCTTGACAGAGTCTTCTGTGCATTATCGATCCACAGACACCATAGGGACATCCTTAACATCCTGCAAACTTCACACTCTTTTAAAGGTCTACTAGGAAATTTCTCAAACTAGTGTCCGCCCCCATAAATTTCCTACAGTTCACACAAAGACATCAGCTTCTAGAGGGAGACCTTTACAATTTTAATTGACACCAGTCCTTTTATGCTATCCCATCCTGCTAAATTAAAAATCATCTCCTTTAATGTGGTACTGTGTATCCTTAAAGAACCTTGCCCCTCTGATGCTCGCTTTTACTTTGTAAGGCTCATTCATTAATTATTTTCCCTATAACTAACACTCCTATCCACTAAGATAAGGAGGGTGTTCTTTCATGTACACATAGCTGAATCCAGATGGCATCTCTGAGTCTCAGATAATGTTTGTTTCATTTAAAGTCGCCAAGTGAACAAAGGAAATAGACATCTCACTCCAAGAACTTTCAACTAGAATATTCATGAGTTAACATATCACCATTCCCACAAATTTGCTTCATTTACATTGCAAAAAATTACAGATAGTAATTCTTACTTAGCAGGACTCCAACATGATACAAAAGTACAAACAAAATGGGGACTTATGCTTAAAGAGATACAATAATGCACTTGGATTTACCTTTCTAGGAAAGAAAATATGAAAAAGCACTTTCAAAGGGATTTTACACTCAATGAACAATTTCACTTAAATGTTTTATTTTCAATTCATGAAATTTTCTGTTAAAACGTTTTTTTTAAATGTACAGCTTAAAAAAGGTTGTAACTGTCTAAAATCAGTTTCTCTATAAAAGATTTCTTTCTTTCAAAAGAACTAATCTACTTAAAGAGTGTTATTACTTTAAAAATCACAGCAGTCATGCAGTTATTCCAAACTGCTAAAAAACAAATCATTTTTTTTCTAAAATTCAGTCCTAAGCAAACTTATAACTCTTTGTCCCATTCTGAAATCTGATTCCTTTTTTAGATTGTTAATACAAAAAAAAAAAAATGACTACAAACTATGGACTCACTTAACCAACAATGGGGAGAAACGAACACGTACATATGTAAATACAAACTCACTTATGTAGCCATTGTCTTCAAAGAACTTTTTCATGATTCTGGATATATTTTGCTGTAAAAGTTTTTTGTTAACATTAAAAGGTATGTGAAATGAAAGTCACTCAGTCATGTCTGACTTTTTGCAATCCCATGGACTGTAGCCTGCCACACTCTTCTGTCCACGGAATTCTCCAGGCAAGAATAAAGGAGTGGGTGCCCATTCCTTTCTCCAGGGGATCTTCGCAACCCAGGGATCAAACCCATGTCTCCTGAATTTTAGGCAATTTCTTTACCATCTGAGCCACCAGGGAAACCTACTTAAAGGCATACCCTTCCTCTTAAACTTAATGCATCTTCCATTTTAAAGATTTGAAGATATCCCAAAGGATTTCTCATCTTACAGAAATTTAAGTCTTATAGAAGGGTCTGAGTACCTCATGTCAACCAACTGACTAAATTACTCTTGAACTATATATATATACACACACGAATAACTATATTCCCTTTAAAAGTAGCTGTTACCTGAATTATAGTTCCCTTGAATAGATTTCATTATAATTACATTTACATGCCTATGCTTTAGACATAGCAAAATCAAGATAGATTTGTCTGTCCTTAAATATATCTGCTATATACCAAGGCCTCTACCAAAGGAAAGGAGTAAAGAAATTCAAGAAGAACTTCCTTTAGTCAAAAGCTACTTCTGATCCATATTGCATTTTCTTGGTAATGATGAACAAACTTGATCACTGATTGTATGCCCTGAACTATTATTCATCATGATGAATTATCTTATATGTTACTTACATAGCAAGTTCAAAATGAGTTTTCTGTCATTCTACAGATATCTGACCCTTAATATATGCTGCAGCATCAATGTATAAAGTCCATAATTTCTTAGGCACTTTTGGGTCTAGATCACATTTTCCCCATAAAATGTAGTATCAATAACCACCAATGAATCCTTGCTCCCTACAGGAACACCAAATAGCTTAGTGAGCTCTCTGTACTTTCCAAAATCAACAACATGAATAATATTTCTATATCATGCAGTCTTTAAATAATTTTAAAGGCTTCCATGTAATTTATGAAAGAAAATATGCATAAGTGTTTATGTTCACAACATAAACGAAAGCCTGTGAAAGTGTTCATTATATTTTAAACTACACCTGTTCTTTGATATTTCAACATTAGACTCCCTTGTCCCATTTTGGGCTATGCTGTCCTTTACAGAAGTCCCACTCAGTAAATGAGATTCATTGAGAATGAAAAATAATAAAAGCCTTACTCTTTGTTTTATATCTATTTTTAGTTCAAAACAAACTGGAATACTCATTTTATTTTATTTTTTTTTATTAGTTGGAGGCTAATTACTGACACGTGCACCCCAACGTTCATCACAGCATTGTTTATCATAGCCAGGACATGGAAGCAACCTAGATGCCCATCAACAGACGAATGGATAGGGAAGCTGTGGTACATATACACCATGGAATATTACTCAGCCATTAAAAAGAACTCATTTGAATCAGTTCTAATGAGATGGAATACTCTTAAAGTGATGGGATACCAGACCACTGTACCTGTCTCCTGAGAAATCTCTATGCAGCTCAAGAAGGAACAGTTAGAACCAGCAATGGAACAACAGACTGGTTTCAAAGTGGGAAAAGAGTACGTCAAGACTGTATATTGTCACTCTGCTTACTTAACTTATATGCAGAGTACATCATGCATAATGCCAGGCTGGATGAAGCAAAAGCTGGAATCAAGATTGCTGGGAGAAATATCAACAACCTCAGATACACAGATGATACCACCCTTATGGCAGAAAGTGAAGAGGAACCAAAAAGCCTCTTGATGAAAGTGAAAGAGGAGAGTGAAAAAGGTGGCTTCAAACTCAACATTAAAAAAACTAAGATCATGGCATTTGGTCCCATTACTTTATGGCAAATTGATGGGGAAACAAAGGAAACAATGACAGATTTTATTTTATTGGTTTTCAAAATCACGGAAAATGGTGACTGCAGCTATGAAATTAAAACACTTACTTCTTGAAAGCAAAGCTATGACTCACCTAGACAGCATATTGAAAAACAGAGACATTACTTTGCCAACAAAGGTCTGTCAGTCAAAGCTATGATTTTTCCAGTATTCATGTATGGATGTAATAGTTGGACCATAAAGGAAGTGGAGCATTGAAGAATTGATGCTTTTGAAATGTGTTACTGGAGAAGACTCTTGAGAGTCCCATGGATTTCAAGGGGATCCAACCAGTCAATCCTAAAGGAAATCACTCCTGAATATTTATTGGAAGGACTGATGCTGAAGCTAAAGCTCCAATACTTTGGCCACCTGATGTGAAGAACTAATTCATTGAAAGACATCTTGATTCTGGGAAAGACTGAAGTCAGGAGGATAAGAGGAAGACAGTGGATGAGATTAGATGGCATTACCAACTCGATGGATAAGAGTTTGAGCAAGCTCTGGGAGTTGGTGATGGACAGGGAAGCCTGGCGTGCTGCAGTCCATGGGGCCACAAAGAGTCGGACATGACTGAGCAACTGAACTGACTGATTTTTAGATCATCATGCAATTTCTATTCCTTATAAATGTATCAGCTAAATAGAAAATTTCCAATGTGTAAAACGTCCAATGCTTCTCTCAAATTATATATATATATATATATATATATATATATATATATATATATATACCCCTGATGCCTTCTTTTAATATTTAAAAACAGACAGATTGTTACCTCAGTTTATAATCTCAGTTCAGTTTAGTCACTCAGTCATATTCGACTCTTTGTGAACCCATGGACCACAGCATTCCAGGCTTCCCTGTCCATCACTAACTCCCGGAGTTTACCCAAACTCATATCCATTGAGCCAGTGATGCCATCCAACCATCACATCCTCTCTCATCCCCTTCTCCTCCTTCCTTCAATCTTTCCCAGCATCAGGATCTTTTCAAAGGAGTCAGCTCTTTGCATCAGGTGACCAAAATGTTGGAGTTTCAGCTTCAACATCAGTCCTTCCAATGAATAATCAGGATTGATTTCCTTTAGGATTGACTTGTTGGATCTCCTTGCAGTCCAAGGGACTCACAAGAGTCTTCTCCAAAACTACAGTTCAAAAGCATCGATTCTTCAGCAATCAGCTTTCTTTATAGTCCAACCCTCACATCCATACATGACTACCGTGAAAGCCATGGCCTTGACTAGATGGACCTTGTTGGCAAAGTAGTTTCTATGCTTTTTAATCTACCTCATAGTAGTTTATAATTTACCTCATATTTATCTTGTTTCTATTTGGTTTGTTCTAAGAGTGCAACAGTGTAAAAGTTTGTCAGATTTTTACAGAGCCCTCTTTCAATGTGTTTTGCATCCTTCCATTTTAGGTGATCATAGGGAATGAATTTATAGTCTGATATAACACCATATGAATTCTAAGTTTCAAGCATCAGCTGTGTCAGTTGGAAAGAAGTATCACATGCCTTGAAAAGAAAACTTTGAAAATATATAGGCATTCTTTTAAAACTTGACCGAGGTATACTGTTTTATCTCAGAGACTTAGGTTATGTTCTGTGTTTCTAAAAACTTACACCTGTGAATATAAGAAAATAATGGGATATCTCTACATTAGCTGGGCTTCCCTGATGGCTTAGATGATAAAGACTCTGCCTGCAATGCAGGAGATCCAAGTTCAATCCTTGGGTTGGGAAGTTTCCCTGGAGAAGAGAATGACTACCAATTCAGTATTCTTGTCTGGACAACTCCATGGACAGAAGAGCCTGAAAGGCTACAGTCCATCTGGTTGCAAAAAGTCAGATATGACTACATTACTGGATTCCATTAAATATACTAGTGTCATTCTGAAGTCTGCAGAGTGTCCAGGGGAATATATACATCAGTTCTAAGAACTTTACAACATACAACTTCTTAATAGATGTTTTCAGCCAGATGATACATAAACCATATCTGCATTATGAGAACTGATTTATAAAATTTCACTTCTCATGTTATCAGGTCAGAATGTACTCTGAGTAACAGCAAACTCAAAACATTTGACTAACCAAAGACAAATTTATTTTATGACATGAAATGAAGCCCAGTCACAGGAGACTCAGGATTGTTAATGATACTCACACTCATTAATACCAATGGGAGCTAGAATTTTTCCAACTTCCAATTCTGCCAATCTTGGAATATAGAGGCTTTCATGTTCAAGGGCATCCACTAATCACGTGATGCCTGCTAGCTTCAAAACCACAGCTAGATGGGTAGAAGGGACAAAGGTGAAATGATGAACAGACACATTGTCCTTTTATTAAAAATTAAATCATTACCCAGGGATTTATGACTATATCTCATTGGCTAGAACTATGTCACACATCCACAGAGGCCTTAAGGGAGGCTGGGAAATTAGATATTTCAATTGACATCTTGAATAAATTAGAACTCTGATAGTAAGAAAAGAATAATGGGTCTCAGGAGCTAAGATGGTGGAGGGATAGGATGGGGAGACCACTTTCTCCCCTACAAATCCATTGAAAGAACATTTGAACGCTGAGCAAACTCCACAGAAGAACTTCTGATCGCTAGCAAAGGATATCAGGCACCCGGAAAAGCAGCCCATTGTCTTCAAAAGGAGATAGGAAAAAATATAAAAGATAAAAAGAGAGACAAAAGAGTTAGGGATGAAGACCCATCCCAGGAAGGCAGTCTTAATAGAGGAAGTTTCCAAACACTAGGAAACCCTCTCACTGGCGGGTCTGGGGGAAGTTTTTGAATTTCAGAGGACAACCTAACTGAGAGGAAAAATAAATAAAACATACAGATTACATGCCTAAGAGCACCTCCCAGCAGAAAAGTACCCAAGACGCTCACATCCGCCACCAGCAAGTGGGGGCTGAACAGAGAGGAGCTGGCATTGCTTAGGGTAAGGACTGGGCCTGAAACCCTGAGGGCAATCGGAGGGAGCTAACGTGAGATAGCAACTTAAACTGTGGGATAGCAAGAGAGAGAGAGAGAGAATTAATCTGCGAAAAGTCCTAACCAAAGACACTGACGGCCCATTAGCAGAACAAAGGAAGGCCTGAGCAATTCCAGAGAAAAGCTAGCCAGCTCTGGGCCGGCCCATCCCCCGCCAGATGCAGGAGGCAGGGGGGAGGGGAAAGGGGCAAACTCAGCCCCAGAGACAGCATCCCCTACCAAAATGCAAACAGGCTTCCAGTTTATAACCAAAGACTTCCTGAGAATCTGGAGGGTTGACATCCTACAGGAGGGTCGCAGCTAGAGACCAGCTCCACAGAAGAGACACAAGGTGCACCAAACCGGCACACCCAGAGACTGAAGCTGGGACAGCGGGGGGGATAAGGCACACCATACCCGGGGGGAGTTCTCCGGCCGGAGAAGGCACAAAACTAAGTCTGTGCTTTTGTGGAGTACCCAAACAACATGAACCTGAGCAGCTTAGGCCTGGGAAGTGCATGCAAATCAGAGCCCGCTCCCTCGAGAGCAACCTGGAGCCTGAGCAGTGGAGACGGGGAAAGCACACATGCCATGAGTGGGGGCAAACCCAGTGTGGCCGGAACATTGTGAATACTCCCCACACACGCCAGTGATATTTGTCTGCAGTGCCCCTCCCTTGACACAGCACGACTGAACAAGAGAACCTCAGCAATAGACCACCTCTGTCCACTTGTGTCAGGGCAGAAATTAGACACTGTAGAGACATGCAAACAACAGCCAAATAAACAAAGGGAACCGCTTTAGAAGTGACAGGCACAACAGATTAAAATCCCTGTAGTTAACACCTATTACACTGGAAGGGGCCTATAGATATTGAGAAGTGTAAGCTGGGATAAGGAGATATCTGAAACTGAACGGAACCCCCACTGCCCACAACAGCTCCAGAGAAATTCCTAGATATATTTTTACTATTTTTTAATTAAAAAATATTTCTTATTCTTTATTTTAAAGAATAAGTTTTTAAAGTCCTCTATTACTCTTCTATTACTCCTTAATTTTCATTTTCATAACCCACTATAACCCTGCAAAAAAGAAAAAAAAGACCCTATATTTAAAGCAAACTTCATATATATTGTTTATTTTTTGTGTGTTTCTGTTTTTAATACTGTATGTTCAAGAGTCTAATCTCTAATCTAGATATTGAATCTTTGTTTTTCAGTATTTGGTATCCATTTTGAACATTTAAGAATCCAATATTCAGTACCCATTTTTTTTCAATTTATTTCTATTAGTTGGAGGCTAATTATTTTACAATATTGTACTGGTTTTGGCTATGCACTGACATGAATCAGCCATGGATTTACATGCATTCCCCATCCCAATCTCCCCTCCCACCTCCCTCTCCACCTGATCCCTCTGGGTATCCCCAGTGCACCAGGCCTGAACACTTGTCTCATGCATCCAACCTGGGCTAGTGATCTGCTTTACCCTTGATAATAAACATGTTTCGCTGCTGTTCTGTCTAAATATCCCACCCTCGCCTCTCCCACAGAGTCCAAAAGTCTGTTCTGTACATCTGTGGCTATTTTTCTGTTTCACATATAGGCTTATCATTACCATCTTTCTAAATTCCATATACATGCGTTAGTATACTGTATTGATCTTTATCTTTCTGGATTACTTCACTCTGTATCATGGGCTCCAATTTCATCCATCTCATTAGAACTGATTCAAAAGAATTCTTTTTAATGGCTGAGTAATATCCCATGGTGTATATGTACCACAGCTTCCTTATTCATTCATCTGCTGATGGGCATCTAGGTTGCTTCCATGTCCTAGCTACTATAAACAGTGCTGCAATGAACATCCGGGTGCATGTGTCACTTTCCGATCTGGTTTCCTCAGTATGTATACCCAGAAGTGGGATTGCTGGGACATATGGCAGTTCTATTTCCAGTTTTTTTAAGAAATCTCCACACTGTTCTCCATAGTGGCTGTACTAGTCTGCATTCCCACCAACAGTGTAAGAGAGTTCCCTTTTCTCCACACCCTCTTCAGCATTTATTGCTTGTAGACTTTTGGATAGCAGCCATCCTGACTGGCCTGTAATGGTACCACACTGTGGATTTGATTTGCATTTCTCTGATAATAAGTGATGTTGAGCATCTTTTCATGTGTTTGTTAGCCATCTGTATGTCTTCTTTGGAGAAATGTCTGTTTAGTTCTTTGGTCCATTTTTTAATTGGGTCATTTATTTTTCTGGTATTGAGCTGCAGGAGTTGCTTGTATATTTTTGAGATTAATCCTTTGTCTGTTGCTTCGTTTGCTCTTACTTTCTCCCAATCTGAGAGCTGTCTTTTCCCCTTGCTTATAGTTTCCTTTGTTGTGCAAAAGATTTTAAGTTTCATTAGGTCCCATTTGTTTATTTTTGCTTTTATTTCCAATATTCTTGGAGGTGGGTCATAGAGGATCCTGCTGTGATCTATGTCAGAGAGTATTTTGTCTATATTCTCCTCTAGGAGTTTTATCGTTTCTGGTCTTACATTTAGATCTTTAATCCATTTTGAGTTTATTTTGGTGTATGGTGTTATAGAGTGTTCTGGTTTCATTCTTTTAAAAGTGGTTGGCCAGTTTTCCCATCACCACTTGATACAGAGTTTGTCTTTTCTCCAGTGTATATTCTTGCCTCTTTTGTCAAAAATAAGGTGCCCATGTGTATGTGAAGTTATCTCTGAGCTTTCTATTTTGTTCCATGCCACATGACCCAGCAATTTCACTCCTGGGCATACACACCAAGGAAAGCAGAACTGAAAGAGACACGTGTACCCCAATGTTCATTGCAGCACTGTTTATCATAGCCAGGACATGGAAGCAACCTAGATGCCCATCAGCAGAAGAATGGATGAGAAAACTATGGTACATATACACAGTGGAATATTACTCAGCCATTAAAAAGAATAAATTTAAATCAGTTCTAATGAGATGGATGAAACTGGAACCCATTATACAGAGTGATGTAAGCTAGAAAGATAAAGACCAATACAGTATACTAATGCATATATATAGAATTCAAAAAGATGGTAACAACAACCCTATATGCGAGACAGAAAAAGTGACACAGATGTATAGAACAGACTCTTGGATTCTGTGGGAGAAGGTGTGTGGGATGTTTTGAGAAAACAGCATTGAAACATGTATATTTTCAAGTGTGAAACAGATCACCAGTTCAGGTTGGATGCATAAGACAAGTGCTCAGGTTTGGTGCACTGTGATGACCCAGAGGGATGGGATGGGGAGGGTTGTGGGAGGGGGATTCAAGATGAGGAACACATGTAAATCCATGGCTGATTCATGTCAATGTATGGCATAAACCACTAAAGTATTGTCAAGTAATTAGTCTCCAACTAATAAAAATAAATGAATAAGTAGAAAAAAAAAAACACAGTGAAGCACCATGCCTTACTCACTACTATAATCAATAAATGTATCTATCTATTAAAAAATAATGGACTTTGGAAGACTACCAGCTATTTGGTTACTTTGAAATAACAACCAAATGATAATAAAAGAGGAGAACTTTATGTCACAAATTTATCATGTTTCTTACTCTTGTATAAGTGTAATCCTGTCACACACACACAAGGTCTGTAGCATGCCTTAGATATTTAAATACCTGGGGATTCCAGCAGTGGCTTAAAAGTGCTTCAAATCTATGTTGTATGTCCCTTGACAAGTAGAAGATAATTTATATTGATAAATATGTTACTCTCAGTAGTAATTGCTCTTGAAAAGATAAGCTTTATGTTCTTTATGTATCACAGATCCCATAGAAAAGGCAAAAACTTCATAAAGATTTTACATCATAGATTTCTAATTTTCAAAATATTTCATATCTTTAGGCATATAGAATCATATATTCATTAGTTCTATGCTAGCATCAGGTACACTGGACACTTAACTGGCAATTTTTCATTTCATTTTGTCAATATTCACAAGTTTTAATTTCTTTCAACTTACAGAGGCCGCAATAATCACTTTCCTGCAACATGTGGACAAAAGAAATTGTGATGTAAGATACCTTGGCCTTTTACATACTGGTTATTTGACAGAACCTTCAATGTTTTCCTACTTACAAGGCATTTCAAATCGACATAGCTTGTCAATTTTCATGCTAAAATTGCCTGGTCATCAATAGAATACCTCTGATAGAAAGCAGATTGTTGGTGAGTCCCTTTGATGTTACCAATAGACAGTCACAAGAGAAAATATCTGTGTCATTTTGATTACTTTTTCTAAGAACATCTATGTTTCTCCAAGAAAATATATGTGCATTAAGTTGTTTATATTTAAGTCAAAACACAATGGATAAGGCAATGGCAACCTACTCCAGTACTCTCGCCTGGAAAATCCCATGGACAGTGGCGTCTGGTAGGCTGCTGTCTATGGGGTCACACAGAGTCGGACACAACTGAAGTGGCTTAGCAGCCCAATGAAACACAAGACCTTGAAGGATGTATCTGTATACTTTTCACTCATACCTATCTTTTGAAGTTCCACTGTATTAAGCTCCAAGCCAAAAGATTACTCTGTAAAATCACATGTAGTCTTGAGCAACTGTTATAGACCTCTATCCTATCTTGGGTTTTAACTGTGCTTTACTAAAATAAAATCCAATAAACTCAATCCTTACAACTGAAAAACATATCATACTATTGAACTGAACTCTTAGAACTTCCTGTTATGGATAAAATGTAGATAGAACAAAAAACATCTTTGCTCCTGCAGGAAGACACACACACACAAGATAAACTAAAATTTACCCAATATGACTAATCAATAGCAGTGAATGCAAGAAAAGTATTGCTGAACTGAATATTTATAGATAAACAAGACCTTGATACGCAAGCAAAGAACTTTGATAGCTTCTATACCTGGGGTAGGCAGCTAGGCTGGGTGTCGTCAGACTTGACATGCATGGAACACCTTTGCAAGAACTAAGAAATTCAAGCAGGCTTGGACAATGGTGACCAAAATCATGAAACTGAGCCTTTTATAACTATATGAAACTATATTGCATTCAATTTAATTGAGATGATTTTAAGAGAAGATGAAGTATACAATGGAAGTTTGAGTTCTGTTTATTGTTGTGAAGAATCTGTAAATATTTAGGCTGACATTAATTAGTTAGTTCAGTTCAGTCATTAGTCTTGTCTGACTCTTTGCCACCCCATGGACTGCAGCATGCCAGGCTTCCCTGTCTGTCACCAACTCCTAGAGCTTGCTCAAACTCATGTCCATCGAGTTGGTGATGCCATCCAACCATCTCATCCTCTGTCATCCCCTTCTCCTCCTGCCTTCAGTCTTTCCCAGAATCAGGGTCTCTTCCAGTGAGTTAGTTCTTCTCATCAGGTGGCCAAAGTAGTGGAGCTTCAGCTTCAACATCAGTTTTTCCAATGAATATTCAGGATTAATTTCCTTTAGGATGGACTGGTTGGATGTCCTTGCAGTCCATGGGACTCTCAAGAGTCTTCTCCAATACCAAAGTTCAAAAGCATTAATTCTTCAGTGCTCCTCTTCATTTATGGTCCAAATCTCACATCTATACATGACTACTGGAAAAACTATAGCTTTGATTAGACAGAACTTTGTCAGCAAAGTAAAGTCTCTGCTTTTTAATATGCTGTCTATATTTATTATAACTTTTCTTCCAAGGAACAAGCACCTTTTAATTTCATAGCTGCAGTCACCATCTGCCGTGATCTGGAAGACCAAGAAAATAAAATCTGTCACTGTTTCCTTTGTTTCCCCATCTATTTGCCATGAAGTCATAGGACCAGATGCTATGATCTTTGTTTTTTGAACGTTGAGTTTCAAGTCAACCATTTTCACTCTCCTCTTTCACTTTCATCAAGAGGTTCTTTAATTCCTCTTCACTTTCTGCCATTAGGATGGTGTCATCTTCATATCTTAGATTATTGATATTTCTCCCAGCAATCTTGATTCCAGTTTGTGCTCCATTCAGTCTGAAAAACAATATAAACATATTAAAACATTTTATTGAACCCACGTCTCTTGCATCTCCTTCATTCACATATGGATTCTTTACCACTACACCACCTGGGAAGCCCAATCACACACTTTCATGTCATTATTCTAGCTTTTAAGTTTCCCCTTTGAAGTTACCCCAAGTTGTGTATCTGTGTCATGTTCAGCTCTGCAACTCCATGGACTGTAGCCTGCCAGGCGCCTCTGTCCATAGGATTTTCCAGGCAAGAATAGTGGAGTTGTTGGCCAGTTCCTACTCCAGGTTACCTTCTGGGCCCAGGGAAGAAACCCACATCTCTTGTGTCTCCTGCATTGGCAGGAAGATTCCTTACCACTGGCACCACCTGGGAAGCCCCCAAATTATTTATTGTTTAAGCTTTATTTTTTCTCAATGTTTATTTAGATTTAGCCAACTTGCTTACTAATTACTTTGCTCACCATTGTTTCTTTCATTCAACCACTTCTTTTTTCTATATCCTTTATATGAGTAAACAATACAAACTACTAGATCTTTCATTATGTTCAATAAGTGATAAGCTCTCCAGATACTTGTTTAAAAATACTTTTTTTTTATTTAGTTATCATTGTTGAACTACAGCTAAGCTGTGTATAGAATTCCAGTTTGGTAATTATTTTACCTTTGCCCCTTTGATGACATTTGTCCATGGCCTTCAGGCCTTTAATGTTTCTGAAAATCAATTGTCAGTCAGAATATTTCAATCAGAGATGCCTTCCCTTTTATATATGTTTGATCATTTGGTTTTCTATTTACTAAAATTTTACAGTTTTAAAAGCATCTATCTTGTGTAAATTAATTTATATTTATCCTGGTTTGCATTAAATATACATTTTAGTTTGTCATATTTTCATAAATAGATATTTAAAAACATTTATTATATTTTGTTCTGGAACTTTTATGGTTCTGTAGTTGTGAGGAGTCCATGTTAGCTCAGAATATAATGTGGTGACCAGGAGCCAATTTTTATTTCTTCATTCAGTTTTTCTTTGTATAATGATTTAGATTAGCAATGCATATTCAATAAATCGATATTCTTATGTTTTTTACTCTAACATTTTACATAATTTCCTATGAAAAGATAATTAATTGTAATGATGCATTTGAGAGTTATTTGTAAAATACAAAGTGCTTTACAAACTTTATATACACTTTTAAAGACATCGTTTTAGAGTTAGTCATTAGAAACTCTGGAAAGTTGCATGCTTGTTTTCTTGATTATTATTTTCACTGATAGCTGAATTATTGAAATGTGTTTAATGGTTTGTTAAGATACCCCTACCTAAAGGCAAAAAAAAAAAACATTTAAAATCATTCAAAATAATTTGATTTACTTGATATGATTTGATCTAAGAAGTGTTAATAAATTTCTGTCCATCCAGAAAATTAATTCTGGTGTTTTTGACTAACTTTTGAAATCTAAAAGGGAAAATAAACCTGAATTACAAATAAATTTTTAACCTGTGCTATCAGTACACTGGGCTTCTCAGGTGGCTCAGTGGTAATGAACCCACCTGCCAATGAAGCAGACATGAGACATGGGTTCAGTCCCTGGGTTGGGAGGAACCCCTGGAGGAGGGCATGGTAACTCACTCCAGTATTTTTGCCTAGAGAATCCCTATGGACAAAGGAGCCTGGTGGGCTAGAGTCCATGAGATTGCAAAGAGATGGACACTATTGAGTACCAGCACACACACACACATTGGTACATTAGTTATTAACTACATGTGGCTTTTTAAATTTCAGTTAAAATTAAATAATATTAAAAAATACTTCATAAATCACATTATATACATTTCAAGTACTTAAAATCAACATGTTGTTATTCACTACCATTATTGAACAGTGCAAATATAGAACATTTCCAACACTGCACAAATTTATATTGGACAGTACAGTTCTATATGATACATGGTTTTGTTATTCTCCTACAAGTAAGAGAGAAGTTAGTTTACTGACAGCCACTTATCTAAAAGAGGAATTATTGATTTTGAAATTATTTATACTAAGCCAATATCACTTTAACCATGTTAAAATTGGCAGGTGTTCCAATTACTGTGGCTGTATAACAAATAACTCCCAAAACTCAGTGTCTTAAAAGAATATTTATTTTGTTCAGACAACTGAAGCATGTGCTACCCTGAGATTAATTTTTCTCTAAACTGCATAAGGTGGAAGAGATTAGTGGCTAGGTTATGGGGTTGGAATCATCTGAAAGTTTGCTCATTCATATGTCTATTAGTTGTATTTGGTTGATCATCCCCAAATAAAAAGAAAGCTTCTCAGAAGCCACAGTGCATTTTACAATAGCCACGAGAGTCAGACAGTATGACTTAACACAACTTTCTATTTGTTGAAGCAGTAACAAAGGTCTGCCTTGGTCAAAGGGGCAAGGAAATTGACTTCGTCCCCTGATGGAGAATAAGATTCTAGTAGTGCATGAGGGATCAGATCTCTAGTCTGATTGCTATAACAATTTCTGGAAAATACAGTCTGCCATAGTCTTTCCCCCCATTTTAAGTCCAATATATGCATATAAATATATTTTCTTTCTATTTCAAAAATAATGTTACACTGATTTTTAAATACATCTGAAGAGTGGGACTAGGAATTGAGGTGGGAAGTAAGGAGACTTACCTTTTTGATATCACTTTTGTACTTTTGGAATTTTAACATAATCATAATCATATTTGAAGAGAAATCATGACAGCACAATGCTGAAATCTCCGAATACAAGTATTACTGAAAATAAATGCATACATGAACTGTTAAAGAATCTACTTTTTTAAATAAATGGATAGAATCAAGTCCACTTCTTTAATTCTACAAATAAAAAAAATAGTTACCTATCAAGAGTAGTCACTTAGTTGAATTATCAGGATCATTGGTAGTAGATCATTTCTGAAGTCCTTGCTCAGTTGTCTACTACAGAAAACTGCTGTGTTCACAGATATATTATCTAAATTGTTGCTCTCAGGGTACAATATAATTTACTATGTTAAAAATATTTGCAGAGCTGCAGTAGAGAACTACAGAAAATAACACTAAAACTTCTACTTGATTTGCTGCTCTTGTAAAAACATGTTGTTTCATCAGTTGGGATGCTGTGTGGAAGCAGTTAAGGAAGTTTACTTGTCTTGTAGGATTCACTAGAATCTTCTCACTCCTCCTTGACTTCAATTAACTGTTCAGGTGATGTTTTCCCTCTGAAACTATTTTCAATTTCAAGGCACTGATGCAAGTGTGTCTGGTTTTAAACAGTACAGTTATATGACAAATATAATATATCCAGAAACCTTCTAGGAGGTCAGTGTAACTAAGTTCATTTTTTCCCTCTTTTTATTATGATAAGACCAATTAAAAATATAAAGTGTACTTGGGAGCAGCAATATAGAAAGAAGACATGGGTAAAGAGTATCAGAAATGAAAGAGGCTTAATAATAGTGATTAATGAGGTGTATGGAGTTAGTAATAAAAGAAAACACTTTGATTTCACTTTGCAAAGAGCAGTCCCACTTACTCTGTACTCTAATAGCATCTCTTGTGATATTAAAATTTCTTTCCCTATATTACTAGTGCCTTTATACATCGTGGGTTATATATTCTTGTGACTTATGATTGGAGACCTCAACTGATGAAAACCCCCTCCATTGTGCTGGAAGGAATTCTGTAGAGGGACCCTGTGAGAAACACACGCCAGCAATATGCTTCTCTCCACAGCATGAGCAATTTCAAAAGGAAGTATTTGATAATACCAGAGGGGGATGTTGGAAAATAACTTAATGAAATTCTATGCCAAGCTGAGTTAATTCAGCATGGAGAAAGTGCATAATTAGGTAATAATGGACAACAATTGAGTGGTTATTTTCAATATACATCATTTAAAATTGAATAAAACCAAAATTTTAGAAATAGTTTGACGTCTTTTACAATGGAAATATTTAACAGAGAAACATTTTACTATTTTTTCCTATTATTTAGTCATTATGTTGTGAGATCCAAGAAATTCAGACACAGACAGTATAATTTCTGAAATGATTTTGAAAATACAACACTTAATTACAGAATACCACAAAAAAAATAATAGCTTATTTTCACTTCAACTACCTGAAAAAAAAAAAAACACTATTTGTACAACTGAAAGTGAAAGTGAAAGTTGCTCAGTGTATCAGACTCTTTGCAACCCCATGCACTATCCAGGCCTTGGAATTCTCTAGGACTCAATACTGGAGTGGGTAGCCAGATTGATACATATCACGGCACATTGAAATTGAAGATGTTCCAGTGTGTTTTTCGGTGGTTTAATAAAATAAAGCAATATAATTTGAATATATTCTACTGAACCAACATATTCTAAATATTCAACATGGTGAAATATAATTTTCTAATATTTTCTGGAACAAATTTTATTTCTGGGTGAATATATATGATTTATGCTTCAAGTTCCAAAGGTTTTTTTAAATGGCCATAGAGGAAAACATCAAAGAGCTTTTAAAAGATTTAACAAGTGAATATATTCAATCTTTTTCTATAGCAATATTTTTCAAATTCTGAACATGAAATTAAGCAAATGCACAAGAGTATTGTAAAACATACCACTATAGACCTAACTCTGTATGTAAATTAAAATTGACATGGATTGTGAAACTATGATACAAATACTAACTTAGACCAGTGATTTACAAAATAGCATAGACTATAAAAGGATAAAAATTTTAAAGATGAAAGTAAATAAAAAATAATGGCAAACATAAGGAAAGAGAAAATTAATATGCAGAAATACATGCTATTATATTCTACAAAATAATTAAAATGGAAAACAAATTCAGCTCTGAACTTCCTAATTATCAATATTAATCTTTTTAGTCATTATTTCTCTTTTTAGAATGAGCAAAGATTACATTTAAATGGTATCAGTTCAGTTCAGTTCAGTCGCTCAGTTGTGTCTGACTCTTTTCGACCCCATGAATTGCAGCATGCCAGGCCTCCCTGTCCATCAGCAACTCCCGGAGTTTACTCAAACCCATGTCCATCGAGCCAGTGATGCCATCCAGCCATTTCATCCTCTGTCATCCTCTTCTCCTCCTGCCCCCAATCCCTCCCAGCATCAGGGTCTTTTCCAATGAGTCAACTCTTCACATGAGGTGGCCAAAGTATTGGAGTTTCAGCTTCAGCATCAGTCCTTCCAATGAACCCCAAAGACTGATGGCCTTTAGGATGGACTGGTTGGATCTCCTTGCAGTCCAAGGGACTCTCAAGAGTCTTCTCCAACACTACAGTTCAAAAGCATCAATTTTTTGGCACTCAGTTTTCTTCGCAGTCTAACTCTCACATCCATACATGATCAGTGGAAAAACCATAGTCTTGACCAGACGGACCTTTGTTGGCAATGTAATGTCTCTGCTTTTAATATGCTATCTAGGTTGGTCATAACTTTCCTTCCAAGCAGTAAGCGTCTTTTAATTTCATGGCTGCAAGCACCATCTGCATGGATTTTGGAGCCCCCCAAAAAATAAAGTCTGACACTGTTTCCACTGTCTCCCCATCTATTTCCCATGAAGTGATGGGACCAGATGCCATGATCTTAGTTTTCCAAATGTTGAGCTTTAAGACAACATTTTCACTCTCCTCTTTCCCTTTCATCAAGAGGCTTTTTAGTTCCTCTTCACTTTCTGCCACAAGAGTGGTGTCATCTGCATAGCTGAGGTTACTGATATTTCTCCCAGCAATCTTAATCCCAGCTTGTGCTTCTTCCAGCCCAGTGTTTCTCATTATGTACTCTGCATATAAATTAAATATGCCGGGTGACAATATAGAACCTTGACGTACTCTTTTTCCTATTTGGAAAAAGTCTGTTGTTTCATGTCCAGTTCTTTTTTTTTTCTTTTTTTTTCTTTTTTTTTTCATTTATTTTTTATTAGATGGAGGCTAATTATCCATATCCAGTTCTAACTGTTGCTTCCTGACCTGCATACAGGTTTCTCAAGAGGCCGGTCAGGTGGTCTGGTATTCCCAACTCTTTCAGAAATTTCCACAGTTTATTGTGATCCACACAGTCGAAGGCTTTAGCATAGTCACTAAAGCAGAAATAGATGTTTTTCTGGAACTCTTTTGCTTTTCAATGAACCAGCAGATGTTGACAACTTGATCTCTGGTTCCTCTGCCTTTTCTAAAACAAGCTTGAACATCTGGAAGTTCACGGTTCACGTATTGCTGAAGACTGGCTTGGAGAATTTTGAGCATTACTTTACTAGCATGTGAAATTAGTGCAATCATGCTGTAGTTTGAGCATTCTTTGGGGTTGCCTTTCTTTGGGATTGGAATGAAAACTGACCTTTTCCAGTCCTGTGGCCACTGCTGAGTTTTCCAAATTTGCTGGCATATTGAGTGCAGCACTTCCATAGCATCATCTTTCAGGATTTGAAATAGCTCAATTGGAATTCCATCATCTCCACTAGCATTGTTCATAGTAGGGCTTCCTAAGGCCCACTTGACTTCACATTCCAGGATGTCTGGCTCTAGGTGTGTGATCACACCATCGTGATTTTCTGGATCATGAAGATCTTTTTTTTTTTATAGTCCTTCTGTGTATTCTTACCACCTCTTCTTAATATCTTCTGCTTCTGTTATATCCATACCATTTATGTCCTTTATCGAACACAATTTTGAATTGAATATTCCCTTGGTATCTCTAATTTTCTTGAAGAGATCTCTAGTCTTTCCCATTCTGTTGTTCCCCTCTATTTCTTTGTATTGATTGCTGAAAAAGGCTTTCTTATCTTTTCTTGCTATTCTTTGGAACTCTGCTTTCAAATGGGAATATCTTTCCTTTTCTCCTTTGCTTTTTGTTTCTCTTTTTTTCACAGCTATTTGTAAGGCCTCCTCAGACAACCTGTTTGCATTTCTTTGCCATGGGGATGGTCTTGATCCCTGTTTCTTGTACAGTGTCAGGAACTTCTGTCCATAGTTCATCAGGCATTCTGTCTATCAGATCTAGTCCCTTAAATCTATTTCTCGCTTCCACTGTATAGTCATAAGGGGTTTGATTTAGGTCATACTTGAATGGTCTAGTGGTTTTCCCTATTTTTTTCATTTTAAGTCTGAATTTGGCAATAAGGAGTTCATGATCTGAGCCACAGTCAGCTCCTTTTTTTTTTTTTTTTTTTTTTTTGCTGACTGTATAGAGCTTCTGCATCTTTGGCTGCAAAGAATATAATCAATCTGATCAATCTGATTTCAGTGTTGACCATCTGGTGATGTTCATTTGTAGAGTCTTCTCTTGTGCTGTTAAATTATATAGGTAATCTTAAAAGCTGGTTCTTTATATCTTCTAGTTGTTGAGGCTTGAAGTTAAAAAGAAACAAATTAAATTTAGTGGATTTTAAAAAATTGATTTCAGAGAACACGTTGATGGAGGAGTAGGTGGACATGGAGTACATCTCTCTCCATGGATACGTCAGGAATACACCATCAGACACAGAAGTGCGTGCACAATATCAGCTGAGAGAGGACACGAGTACCTGACCAGTGGAAAAGAATATATAGAACCACGGAAAACTCAGTAAGATGAAGGAACTAGGCATGTTAACTCCTTCTAACAGAGGTATTAGTAGGAATGGACCTACCCTCAGTGGGTGGTGGAACTGAAGCAGGGGTCTAATCCCCACATTGGGCCAACTGTCTAAATCAGAGGAAAGACATTTAAGGCTGAGAGTGAAACAACTGATCTGTAGCAGCCTAAATGGAATGAGAATAAGACAGTCCTTGTCATAGCCATATATACCCTGGACAGGGATGCAGATCCCCTAGAATGTGAAGCAGCTGGGAGCTGGATTTGAGGGACTTTGGAGCAATCCCAGGGTGAGGACTGCTTTTGGCTGTGGAGAGATGGACCAAAGGGAAGTTATGGAGTAGATTGTGGTGGGAAATGCCTGTGGAGAAAAACCAGGCAACCAAGGAAGCAAGGCAAAACTGTAGGGGGTGGGGCCATCACCATAGACTCTCTCTCCCCACAGGCCAGCATCAGCAGCTGAACAATAGAGAGGCTGGCCCATCAAATGCCTGACCTACTGAACTACATAGTAGGACCCCACACAGGGTGCTCATTTAAGTGACTGATGTGCCAAAATACAGAGTAGCACTCCATCCAGGGGGTACCCTCTATGTACCTGATGCACCAAACAACAGAGAAGGGCCCCAGGCAAGGGAGCCCTCTAAGTGCCTGAATAGGTGGAGCTATGGAGAAAGACTGGCCAAAGGAGGCTTCTGATCGACAGCTACAAGAGTCTTAAAAAAAAAAAACTGATAGGACCATAACTCCCCATGACAGAGGCAGTCCATGTCCCTGCACATCTAGTGCCACCAGGCTCCCCGCAAACCAAGTAGCTGCACTCACTGGGGCAGAGCTGCCACAGGCAAAAAAAAAAAAAAAAATCTTACATCTATGCACTCAGGGTTGCTTCAGTCATATCCAAGTCTTTGCAACCCTGTGGAATGTGGCCTGCCAGACTTCTCTGTCAGGGGGTTCTCCAGGCAAGAATAAAGGAGATTATTGACCAATACTGGTTGCCATACCCTTCTAGAGCACTATATTTTCTGCTGCCCTAGCCGCCAACTTCCCTGAGTACCTGGTGCTGCCAAAACCCCTGTGACCTCAGAGCTGCACCACCTCCACACCTGGCCCTCACTGAGGCAGACCCAAGTCTGCCATGGCAGCATCAGGAGCAAACCCCAGTGGACAGCCCACATGCAGAGGTGGAAATAAAACCACCATTGAAACCCAGGGGCAGTGTGGCAAAGGAAGAAGACCCAAAACCTTCCCATCAGCTGTACAAACTACATGATCAACTGGGCAAACTCTGTGTCTATGGAATATGTGAAAAGACACTGAGAGCTCCCACAGAAGAAAACACACTAGTTCTGATAGCTGTGGACACTGAAGGCAAGAACACAGGAGTAAGACCGGATTAGAATCTGAGTAGCCCCCACAGCAGGTCCAGAGACTAGCATAGTGTTGGAAGGCATCCTAGTGAGGTGAGGTGGGCTGTGACTCCCAGAGAGGGAAAGGACTCTGAAAGCAGTGACTCAAGAAAAACATGTAGTATTCTTCACCCTAGATAATATGCATGTTTTGATGCTGTTCTCTTGAAACATCCCACCCTCTCCTTCTCCCCCAGAGTCCAAAAGTCTGTTCTATACACCTGTGTCTCTTTTTCTGTTTTGCATATTGGGTTATCATTAACATCTTTCTAAATTCCATATAAATGTGTTAGTATACTGTAATGGTCTTTATCTTTCTGGCTTACTTCACTCTGTATAATGGGCTCCAGTTTCATCCATATCATTAGAACTGATTCAAATGAATTCTTTTTTAATGGCTGAGTAATATTCTATGGTGTATATGTACCAGAGCTTCCTTATCCATTCATCTGCTGATGGGCATCTAGGTTGCTTCCATGTCCTGTCTATGATAAACAGTGCTGCAATGAACATTGGGGTACACGTGTCTCTTTCAGTTCTGGTTTCCTTGGTGTGTATGCCCAGGAGTTGGATTGCTGGGTCATATGGCATGGAACAAAATAGAAAGCCCAGAGATAAATCCACATACCCATGGACACCTTATCTTTGACAAAGGAGGCAAGAATATACAATGGAGAAAAGACAAACTCTGTATCAAGTGGTGCTGGGAAAACTGGCCAACCACTTTTAAAAGAATGAAACCAGAACATTCTATAACACCATATACAAAAATAAACTCAAAATGGATTAAAGATCTAAATGTAAGACCAGAAACGATAAAACTCCTAGAGGAGAATATAGGCAAAACACTCTCTGACATAGATCACAGCAGGATCCTCTATGACCCATCTCCCAGAATATTGGAAATAAAAGCAAAAATAAATAAATGGAACCTAATGAAACTTAAAATCTTTTGCACAACAAAGGAAACTATAAGCAAGGGGAAAAGACAGCCCTCAGATTGGGAGAAAATAAGAGCAAATGAAGCAACAGACAAAGGATTAATCTCAAAAATATACAAGCAACTCCTGCAGCTCAATTCCACAAAAATAAATAACCCAATGAAAAAATGGGCCAAAGAACTAAACAGACATTTCTCCAAAGAAGACATACAGATGGCTAACAAACACATGAAAAGATGTTCAACATCACTTATTATCAGAGAAATGCAAATCAAAACCACAATGTGGTACCATTACAGGCCAGTCAGGATGGCTGCTATCCAAAAGTCTACAAGCAATAAATGCTAGAGAGGGTGTGGAGAAAAGGGAACCCTCTTACACTGTTGGTGGGAATGCAAACTAGTACAGCCACTATGGAGAACAGTGTGGAGATTTCTTAAAAAAAAACTGGAAATAGAACTGCCATATGTCCCAGCAATCCCACTTCTGGGCATACACACTGAGGAAACCAGATCTGAAAGTGACACATGCACCTGGATGTTCATTGCAGCACTGTTTATAGTAGCTAGGACATGGAAGCAACCTAGATGCCCATCAGCAGATGAATGAATAAGGAAGCTGTGGTACATATACACCATGGGATATTACTCAGCCATTAAAAAGAATTCTTTTGAATCAGTTCTAATGAGATGGATGAAATTGGAGCCCATGATACAGAGTGAAATAAGCCAGAAAGATAAAGACCATTACAGTATACTAACACATATATATGGAATTTAGAAAGATGATAATGATAAGCCTATATGTGAAACAGAAAAAGAGACACAGATGTACAAAACAGACTTTTGGACTCTGTGGGAGAAGGCGAGGGTGGATGTTTCAAGAGAACAGCATCGAAACATGTATATTATCTAGGGTGAAACAGACCCCTAGCCCAGGTTGCATGCATGAGACAAGTGCTCAGGGCTGGTGTGCGCTGGGAAGACCCAGAGGGATCGGGTGGAGGGGGAGGTGGGAGGGGGGATCGGGACGGGGAACACATGTAAATCCATGGCTGATCCATTTCAATGTATGACAAACCACACTACAATATTGTAAAGTAATTAGCCTCCAACTAGTAAAAAAAAAATACAAAAAAAACATGTATTACTCTTATGTTCTGAATTATTCTGTACATTCATTGGATTTTCTTTTCTTTTTTTCTGCTCCCCCCACCCCATTGTAGTTGTTGAATTTATTGGCATTATGAACTCTAGTTAAGCTTTTTGAGCTTTCTTTTTTCCTCAATCATATTTTTCCTGTTGTTATAAGCATCTGCCTCTACATTGGGCTTTTGCAGTTCTGTGAAGTTTTCCATTTTTCTTTCTTTCTTCTTCCTTTTATTTTTCTTTTCTGTTTTTTTATTTAAATCTTTATTTTTAATATCCTATTATTACTTTTTCTACATTTATTCTTTTGTTTGCTTTTTCTACTGTTTTTTCTCCTTGCAGTTAACCTTTAATGTATCAAAATCTTCTTTATCTGCCTTTATTTAACTTTCCATACCTATTCTTTCTGTTTTTCTTTCCATTCCTCAATATATTTGTTAGTTTTTTGCCATTGCTGTATTCCCCACTTGGCACCTTGCTTTAGTTTTGTTTTACAATTTGTGCTTTAGTTAGTTTTGTTCTTAACTAGTTAATATAATTTTTGGTTTCCTTTGTTCACTGGGTCAATATACTGTACTTTATCTTTGCTGGACTGCTTTGATTTTGCTTGTGAGTGTATATGTATATGTGTATATGCAGTCACATATGTCGCTCATGTTCAACTCTTTGTGACCCCAGGCTTCTCTGCCCATGGAATTCTCCAGGCAAGAATAGTGGGGTGGGCTGTCATTGCTTTCTGCAGGGGATCTTCCCAACACAGGGATCAAACCCAGGTGTCCTGCATTGCAGGCCAATTCTTGACTGACTGAGACACTCTGATGTACTTATAAGAAGAAATTTGAACACAGAGAGAGACACCAAGTGTACACATCCACAGGGGGAAGACCAGGTGAAGATACAGCAAAAAAGTGGACATCTTCAAGCCAAGCGAAGAGGTATCTGAACAAATCAAACTAAAGAAACCTTGATTTTTGGACATATAACTTGAAGAACTGTAAGAAATAAATTTCATTAGTTTAAGTCACCCAAACTATCATACTTTGTTGTGACAACCCTAGTGAACCAACACAGTTCCAGAGCACAGGGGAAAACTTCCAAATCCATATTTACAAGCCCATGTAACACTGATACCAATCTTTACAAAGCACACAAATAAAAAGAAAATCACAGAACAATTTCAGGTGGAAACACTGATGCAAAACCTTAAATAAAATATGAGGTTCAGTTCAGTTCAGTCACTCAGTTGTGTCCGACTCTTTGTGATCTCATGAACTGCAGCACTCCAGGCCTCCTTGTCCATCACCAACTCCCGGAGTCCACCCATACCCATGTCGATTGAGTTGGTGATGCCATTCAACCATGTCATCCTATGTTGTCCCTTTTTCCTCCTGCCCTCAATCTTTCCCAGCATCAGAGCCTTTTCAAATGAGTCAGCTCTTCGCATCAGGTGGCCATAGTATTAGAGTTTCAGCTTCAGTATCAGTCCTTCCAATGAATATTCAGGACTGATTTCCTTTAGGATGAACTGGTTGGATCTCCTTGCAGTCCAAGGGACTCTCAAGAGTCTTCTCCAACACCACAGTTCAAAACCATCAATTCTTCAGTGCTCAGCTTTCTTTATAGTCCAACTCTCACATCCATATATGACTACTGGAAAAACCATAGCCTTGACTAGACGGACCTTTGTTGATAAAGTAATGTCTCCACTTTTCAGTAGGAAGAGTTTAATCTTAGATAAATATTTTACATAATTGATCATACTAGTAAAAAGTCAGTGGAATTAAAATCATACAATAATTTTAATAAACACCTGGTGGGGTTTGACAAAAGTCAATATTAAAACATAAATTATTAATTTTTTTTCTTAACAAAAATATTAGTAGCTGGGTATTCCTGTCTTCTCAGGTAGCTCAGATGGTAAAGAATCTACATACAATGCATGAGACCCTGGTTTGATTCCTGGGTTGGAAAGTTCCCCTGGAGAAGGGATAGGCTACCCACTCCAGTACTCTTGAGCTTCCCTCATGGCTCCAATAGTTAAGAATCTGCCTGCAATGAGAGAGATCTGGTTTCTGTCCCTGGAATGGGAAGATCCCCTGGAGGAAGGCATGCAACTTACTCAAGTATTCTTGCTTGGAGAATCCCACAGACAGAGGAGCCTGGAGGGCTACAGACCATGGGGTCACAAAGAATCAGACACAACTGAGCAACTAACCACTGCACAGAATATTCCTTTAGAAGCTCTAGATATAATTATAGGTAAATATATATATATATATATATATATATATATATATATATATATATATCTCAAAACAAAAACCAGCACCATTTTATTGAAATATCATTGATATATAACATTGTGTTATATGGTTATGTGGGAATGTAAACTGGTGATTTGGGGGAGACGGTGGGCATCTATCAGGATTTAAAGTACAAGAATTATTTGAAGCACTCTTTCTTTTTTTTTGTTTTTTGAGTTATCATAATCTTTTTTTTTTTTTTTTTTTTTTTTTTTTTTTTTTTAGTTGGAGGCTAATTACTTTACAATATTGTAGTGGTTTTTGCCATACATTGACATGACCCAGCCATGCTTTTACATGTATTCCCCATCCCGATCCCCCCTCCCACCTCCTTCTCCACCCGATCCCTCTGGGTCTTCCCAGTGCATCAGGTCCCAGCACTTGTCTCATGCACCCAACCTGGGCTAGTGATCTGTTTCACCCTAGATAATATACATGTTTCGATACTGTTCTCTTGAAACATCCCACCCTCGCGTTCTCCCACAGAGTCCAAAAGTCTTTTCTATGCATCTGTGTCTCTTTTTCTGTTTTGCATATAGGGTTATCATTACCATCTTTTTAAATTCCATATATATGTGTTAGTATACTGTAATGATCTTTATCTTTCTGGCTTACTTCACTCTGTATAATGGGCTCCAGTTTCATCCATCTCATTCGAACTGATTCAAATGAATTCTTTTTTAATGGCTGAGTAATATTCCATGGTGTATATGTACCACAGCTTCCTTATCCATTCGTCTGCTGATGGGCATCTAGGTTGCTTCCATGTCCTGGCTATTATAAACAGTTGAAGCACTCTTTCATATCTAGGAATTCATTTGCAGATGTAATCATATAAGTTCCCAGAGATTAATACATTATTTATTATAGTGTGTGTTTGTGTACATGTCTGTCTGTCTATCTGTATGCCATGCTCAGTCTCTCAGTCATGTCCAACACTTTGTGACCCCATGGACTGTAGCCTGCCAGGCTCCTCTGTCCATGGGATTTCCCATGTAAGAATACTGGAGTGGATTGTCATTTCCTCCTCCAGACGATCTTTCCACCCAGGGATCAAACCAGGGTCTTTTGAATAGACAGCTTCTTTACCACTAAGCTACCTGGGAAGCCCATCTATCTGTATAGCTTGTACATTCTTAATCCATTTCTTGATGAATGCACATACACAAAATTTGCAAAATCTGTCAGCAGTTTGTTTGTGTAATGGAATTACTGCGGTCAGGGGTTGTAAGCTTTTTCACTCTATGAAAGTTGATATTTTTGCATTTTTACCATGATTATGTGCTTTGAATAGAAGTTTTAATTAAAAATAAGTAATTTACATAAAACCAATATGACAAACAATTAAGCAATTTTAAACAATGTTTTATTATAAATTATTATTCAAATATGCACATAAATATATGACAAATAGGATCATAAAAATTGTATAAAAAGGAATTGTACCAAAAAATAATAGATTTCAGTATCTTCCACTGTGTGAATATATCAAAAATTGTATGCATTTTTAGAAAGTTTCTAGAGCATAACTCACACAAACAGTGTGAGGAAAGCCTTTAGTTTGAGGCATCTAGATATGAAACATGTGTTCTACAGTTTAACATATGAACATTCAAAATAAGCATGAGACAAACTGGGGAAAGTTAAATATATATGTAGATACAGTAATATACATCAATATATATCTAATATTATATATGAGTGCATATACATATATACACATATATTCATCACTTTTGAATATTTTTTCTCCCAAAACCATAAAATTACAAATTGCTTAGGCTTCTTTCTAAATACTAAATCACTTAGTCAACATGATTCTTATGATATGGTTTTATATTTTATTGTAAAAGTTCATATAGGTCTAAAAATTTGTTATCCAAATGACACACTAAACTGTACATTATTTGATATATTAATTGACTCCTTTTTTTTTTACAAGTGCATACAATCCATAGGTGTTCATTCTTTTTTTAACAAATGTCTCCAAACTAGAAAATGCCCATATTCAAATACGTCTACTTGGAGCTGTAACTTATACTTCATTTGTTTTTAAAATTTTTTGAAGCTTTTGGTTTCCTCTGTTGTGCAAAAGCTTTTAAGTTTCATTAGGTCCCATTTGTTTATTTTTGCTTTTCTTTCCAAAATTCTGAGAGGTGGGTCATAGAGGATCCTGCTGTGATTTATGTCATAGAGTGTTTTGCCTATATTCTCCTCTAGGAGTTATATAGTTTCTGGTCTTACATTTAGATTTTTAACCCATTTTGAGTTTATTTTTGTGTATGGTGTTAAGAAGTGTTCTAGTTTCATTCTTTTACAAGTGGTTGACTAGTCTTCCCAGCACCACTTGTTAAAGAGGTTGTCTTTTTTCCATTTTATATCCTTGCCTCCTTTGTCAAAGATAAGGTGTCCATAGGTTCATGGATTTATCTCTGAGCTTTCTCTTCTGATCCATTGATCTATATTTCTGTCTTTGTGCCAGTACCATACTGTCTTGATGACTGTGGCTTTGTAGTATAGTCTGAAGTCAGGTAGGTTGATTCCTCCAGTTCCATTCTTCTTTCTCAAGATTACTTTGCTTATTCGAGGTTTTTGTATTTCCAAACAAATTGTGAAATTATTTGTTCTAGTTCTGTGAAAAATACCTTTGGTAGCTTGACAGGGATTGCATTGAATCTATAGATTGCTTTGGGTAGTATAGCCATTTTGACAATATTGATTCTTCCAGTCCATGAATACGGTATATTTCTCCATCTGTTTGTCCTCTTTGCTTTCTTTCATCCATGTTTTATAGTTTTCTATGTATAGGTCTTTTGTTTCTTTAGGTAGATATACTCCTAAGTATTTTATTCTTTTTGTTGCAATGGTGAATGGTATTGTTTCCTTAATTTTTCTTTCTGTTTTCTCATTGTTATTGTATAGGAATGCAAGGGATTTCTGTGATTATTCAGGATCGGTTTCCTTTAGGGCTAACTGGTTTGATCTGAAGGCTATCTTTTCACCTTGCTTATAGTTTCCTTTGTTGTGCAAAAGCTTTTAAAAATAATACATCATGACCAAGTGGGCTTTATCCCAGGAATGCAAGGATTCTTTAATATCTGCAAATCAATCAATGTAATACACCACATTAAAAATTTAAAGATAAAAACCATATGATCATCTCAATAGGTGCTGGAAAAGCCTTTGACAAAATTCAACTCCCATTTATGATTAAAACTCTCCAGAAAGCAGGAATAGAAGGAACATACCTAAACATAATAAAAGCTATATATGACAAACCCACAGCAAGCATTACCCTCAGTGGTGAAAAATTGAAAGCATTTCCCCTAAAATCAGGAATAAGACAAGGGTGCCCACTCTCACCACTACTATTCAACATAGTTTTGGAAGTGTTGGCCATAGCAATCAAGGCAGAAAAAGAAGTAAAAGGAATCCAGACAGGAAAAGAAGAAGTGAAACTCTCGCTGTTTGCAGATGACATGATCCTCTACATAGAAAACCCTAAAGACTCTACCAGAAAATTACTGGAGCTAATCAGCGAATATACTAAAGTTTCAGGATATAAAATTAACACACAGTCATTGGAAGGACTAATGCTGAAGCTGAAGCTCCACTACTTTGGCCACCTGATGTGAAGATCTGGTTTGATCTCCTTACTGTCCAAGGTACTCTCAAGAGCTCTGCAAAACCACAGTTCAAAAGCATCAGTTCTTTGGTACTCACTCTTTGTTAAAGTCCAACTCTCACATCTGTACATGACTACTTGAAAAACCGTAGCTTTGGCTATATGGATCCTTGTTGGCAAAGTAATGACTCTGCTTTTTAATATGCTGTCTAGGTTTGTCATAGCTTTCCTTCCAAAGAGCAAGAGTTTTTTTTTTTTTTTTTGTAGTGAATTTTGTCATACATTTCATAGCTGTTGTCATCATCTGTAGTGATTTTAGGGCCCAAAAAAGTAAAGTGTCACTGTTTCTACTTTTTCTCCATCTATATGCCATGAAATGATGGAACCAAATGCTGTGATCTTAGTTTTTTTAAATGTTGAATTGTAAACCAACTTTTTCACTCCCCTCTTTCACCCTGATCAAGAGGCTCTTTAGTTCCTGTTCACTTTCTGTCATTAGAGTGATATCATCTGCATATCTGAAGTTGTTGATATTTCTCCTGTCAATCTTGAGTCCAGCTTTGCTCTAAGCATATCAGCTTCCCCAAGTAGAACTAATAATAAAGAACCCACCTGCCAATGCAGGAGACACAGGAGATGAGGGTTAGATCCCTAGGTCTGGAAAATCCCCGGAATAGGAAATGGCAACTCACTTCAGTATTTTTTCCTGAAGAATCCCATGGACAGAGGAGCCTGGGAGACTATAGTCCATAGGGTTACAAAGAGTGAGACATGACTGAAGTGACTTAGCACACACCCACACTCTAAGCATAAGGAGGCACTTGGCCCTCTTCCCACTCATCATCACCTCTCTTACTTTCAGACTTATGTAGTGTTTGTATATGCTTTATAAAAACAAGAAAAAATAGCTTTACAAAAATTTGCCAACTTGAAACAGGTATGAATTCAGTCAATTGGATATTGGAGGAGGAGGATAGAGTCAATGTTAACTCACTTCTGTGCATTCATTTTTAAACTTATGTCAGAGGAAATTTGAGAGAAAAGAGGTCATAACAAGAGGTGAATGCTTTAGTAATAGTGAGAAAATACTTCCGTTACAATGGGAAAACACTGAAGTTTCAGGAAAAAAAAAAAAAACAGTTCAGTACCTTAAGCTAGTCAGTCAGACAGACCTCTTGTTAGATAGTTTTCATATTTTAACAAATGGGAGAAGATGTTTTGAAGTAATCAAATGAGTCAGGTAGTGAATATATTTTAAAGCATACATGAATCTATATTTCTCAAGATATAAGACTGTTGCCATTCATGTAATGAAAAGCACAGCAGATTAGGCCTTCAAGATAAAATGAGGGCTGTCCAATTAAATTTCAATCTCAAATGAACAATGAGTAATTTTCTAAGTTTCTTTTATATTGATATAATATTCAAATTTAGCTGAGTATCCTGTACTTTTATTTGCTATATCTGGCAACCTTGCGGTAGCAAAGATTCACAGATCCCTTAATTTTGCTTCAACTGCACTAATGTACATCTTAATATTTGCTTCTTAATATCAATTATTATACTTTTTAGCCCTAGAATTTCCATTTTATTTTTTGTTATAGATTTTGTTCCTTTAATATAATTCTGCTTTAATCTATTTTCTTGAAAACGTCAGCTCTTTTTAAGCTTGTGTCTAGTAACTTTAATATTCTGTGATTCCATTCCATTTTCTGTCTTGTTTTGTGCTATTGGTTTTCAATCATCTGATCTTACTTTCTGGCAAAAACTTTTTAAATGCTAAATACAGTGTTATGTGTAAATATGTAATTTCTTATCTGTATTAAAAGTCATTAAAATTTTGATTGATGATGTTATTTCATTCCACAAAGATTTGTATTTTTCCTAGCTGGCAAGTAGAATTAGAAAAGATATCTTTGATTCTTAGAATGCTGTTCTATATGTGTTTGATTATAAATTTAGGATGAAGGCCTCCTTAGACTTTTAAAGAATAAATTCCTTAATTCCAATTCTGGTTTCCTCAGACCACACAGTTGCTGAATTCTCCCTAAATATTTTGGGTCTTAAGAGCTAATTTCCCCATTAGTTATCTGCTCCTAAACTAAGTATGTGTGCAAGAACAGTATAGGGGTTGTCAAGTGTCTCATGAAATTCTATGCACAAAATCAGGTTCAGTTTTCTGCAATTAATTTTATCTGGGATTTTGGCCCTCTATGTCCACACTACTTTGTAACTCTGAACTCCAATCATGTCTCTTTAGTCTCTCTAGCCCGGTGATATTTCTGCAACATAGAGGCTCCCACACTGTTCAGTTTCTATACATTTAATGGAGAATTTACAAATGTACCAAAGATAAATCAATAATGCAGTGCTTGCCTCAGTGTGTTTCCACATGTGTCTGTGATTTTCAGCTCCTCAACTTTCGGCTGCCTTGATTGTTCCCTAATACTTTCAACCAGTTTGTAAATTAAGTAATTTATTTTAAGTGGAGGATAATTCAATCAACTTTTTTAAATGTACCCAATTTTGAAAAGGGTGTGGATGATAATTAAGGGTGTGGAATTGTAACTAGAACATGTAAAGAATACTCACAACTTAACAATGAAAATATCAGTAACCTCTCACACACTAGCAAAGTAATGCTCAAAATTCTCCAAGGTAGACTTCAATAGTATGTGAACCGAGAATTTCCAGATGTTCAACCTGGATTTAGAAAAGGCAGAGGAACCAGAGATCAAACGGCCAACATCTACTGGATCATTGAAAAAGAAAAAGTGTTCCTGAAAAATATCTACTTCTGCTTTATTGACTCTGCCAAAGCCTTTGACTGTATGGATCACAACAAACTGTGGAAAAGTCTTAAAGCGATGGGAGTACCAGACCATCTTACCTGCCTCCTGAGAAATCTGGATGCAGGTCAAGAAGCAAAAATTAAAACCAGACATGGGAAAATGGACTGGTTCCAAATTGGGAAAGGAGTACATCAAGGCTCTATATAGTCACTCTATTTAACTTATATGCAGAGTACATCATGCAAAATGCTGGGCTGGAAGAAGCACAAGTTAGAATCAAGATCAATGACCTCAATATGCAGATGACACCACTACTGTGGCAGAAAGCGAAAAGGAACTGAGGAGCCTCTTGATGAAAGTGAAAGAGGAGAGTGAAAAAGCTGGCTTAAAACTCAACATTCAGAAAACTATGATCATGGCATTCAGTCCCATAAATTTATGGCAAATAGATGGGGAAACAATGGAAACAGTGACAGACTTTACTTTCTTGGGCTCCAAAAGCACTACAGATGGTGACTGCCTGCAGCCATGAAATTAAAAGACTGATGCTTTTGAACTAGGTGTTAGAGAAGACTCTTGAGGGTCCCTTGGACTGCAAGGGAATCCAACTAGTCCATCCTAAATGAAATCAGCCCTGAATATTCATTAGAAGATATAAAAATGACCAATAAGAACATGAACAGATATCCAACACCACTAATATTCTGGGAAATGCAAATCAAAACCATAAGGAGGAACAACCTCACATGCGCTAGGAGGCTTATAATCAAAACAGTAAGATAATAACAAACATCTCTGATGATGTGAATAAGATATAACCCTTATACACTGCTGGTAAGACTGAAAAATAGCTCAGCCAACTTTGGAAAACAATCTGGCAGCTCCTCAAATGGTTAAATAGAGTTACTATGTTGTCCATCAGTTATTCCACTCTTAGATAACTATCCAATAGAAATAAAAAGTTATGTGTAGACATAAATTTATACAGGAATACTTACAGCAGCATTATTCATAAGAAGAGGAAACAACCCATGTCCATCACTGATGAGTGGATAAATAAATTGTGGTAAATAAATTCATATATACGAAGGAGTGAAGTACTGATAGCATGATAAAAATGAACAAATCTTATAGACATGCAAAGTAAAAGGAGTCAGTCACAAAAATCACATATTATATGATTCCATTTATATGAATGTCAATAATAGTTGATTCTGGGACTTCCCTGGCAGTTCAGTGGTTCAGATTTCACCCTTCTACTGCAGGGATTGCAGATTCATCCCCTGCTTGAGAAACTAAGATCTAACATGCTGCATCGTTTGTCTAGAGTTGGAGGAAATGGAGACGATAGATGGTCATTGATAAACAGTAAAGATTTTTTTTTTTGAGGTAATGAAAACATTCTAAAATTGACTATGGTCAAGGTTGCATACATTGGAAAATATACTAAAAATATAATTACTTATACATATTAAATGACTGAACTGTACTATATGCAAATTATATCTCAATACATCTCATTAGAAAGTAAATTCAGATTTTACCATTGTTCTTGGTAGGAAGGTTAGGCTGATGCCAGCTACTTTGCCTTAGTCTAAACCTGAAGTCAGACTTCGTTTTGTTTGTTGGAGAGAATAAATTTCACAATTTAAAGGAGTTCTTTTAGATGGGAATGTTGAAAAACTAGAGATTTGAGAAGCCAGTTTCTGTATTAAGGAACTTTGTTTCCTTAGCTTCTTCTTTCGATTTTGAATCATTGGTCAACTGAAAAAGTAGAAGGTCTTCCAGGAATTATAGGATCTAGGAAACAAATACTAGAATTAAATGAGTGTACCAGAGAGTACATGATGTTGCTCTATCAAGAGACACATAGCCTGAAGATGGATAACAGAAAGTCATTCAATATTACAGACCTTTATTTTGTTAGAGGATTTAACACCATTGTAAGAACCCCAAGAGACAGTGTTAAACTCACTGCTCAGGTGAGAAAAGGAATCAAATGTTCAAGTGAAGTGTGTTTACTAGAGTATTATATAAGCCTTGGTTATAAGACTAATACCTATCTTATTATGTAAGACTGGTAGTCCAATAATACAACTGTGTTCCTTAGGATAACATAGAGAATTTCCACATCTACCAATAAAATAAGGATGCACTTCTGAAGGGGGCAACAGCATCACTGGGAAGGTAAAATATGGCCATCCTCTGTAGGTAAAAGCTAATGATAGATGATGCTATTACAGAACTGGGCTCACTGAGAGCAATAGGAATTCCCAAATAACAGAAAATAGGTAATGGTGCTTAGCTGCCAGAAGCAAGATGAGAAAAATCATGAGAGGCAAGGCAATAGCAGCCAGAGAGTCTTGACCCTTAGAGAGGTGCAGATAGTTAAGATGATTTGGTGTTACCAATGGCAAGATGAATGGGAAGCCAACAAGTATATAAACCTGTAAAAATTAAAGAAATCAAGGACATATAGTCAGGAGACTAAAGACAACTGCTCCAAAGTCACAATTCTTCACCTAGTTTCTGGACCTAAGTGAATATTCAGACTTGTATTGGAATCCGATGACTAAAGGAAAAGCCCCAGGAGGATGTATACTACAACATAAGGGCAAGTGTATATAACAATCTTCCTAGTCCCTCCTTAATGCACCAAGTGTTCAAACATTTCAAGAACTATCTGATTCAGTATTCAAATAGATATTCAGGCATTTAAAGAATAAAAATGTCCCTGATGTTACAATAAATGCAGTACCATTGCAGGTTAGGCTTACTGATTCACTGGGTCTGCAGATTCACTCAGTGGTCATTTCTTCAGTCCCCAAATATATCATTGAAAATCTCATACATAATAGTGGGCATATCCCAAATATTTGTTCCTTGGTCTGTGAGATAAGAACTATCATCATTAGTTAGGAAGATAAATTAGAAGTATCAAAAAGAAAAGTATATGAAACTTACTTGCCTATCCATGACAAACCAGAGAGTAAATAAAAAATCAGTTATGTATCAAGGTCAAATGATAGGGATTAGTGCCACTCTTAGGGGCTTCTTAGTGACTCAGTGGTAAAGAATCTTCTGCTAATGAAGTTCAGTCCCTGGGTCAGGAAGATTCCCTGGAGAAGGAAATGGCAACTCATTCCAGTATTCTTGCCTGGGAAATCCCATGGACAGAGGAGCCTGGCGGGTTATATTCCATGGGGTTACAAAGACTCATACATGACTTAGCAACTAAACAACAAACAACAGCACCACTCTTAAGGACTTAAAGCATGCAGGATCAGTGACCTTGAGCCATAAGAAAACAGGTATATTTTGGAGGAGACAGCAAAACATTACAAGCCCAATCCATTAATATACATGGCATATACATGTATATATACATATACATTACATACATATATATTAATATACATGGTATATTTGATAAAGTAAATTAAAATGTTTTGTTGTTGTTTAGTTGCTAAGTCATATCCAACTCTTTCTGACCCCATGGACTGTAGCCTGCCAGACCCTTTGGTCCAGGGGTTTCCCCAGGCAAGAATACTGGAGTTAGTTGCCATTTCCTTCTCCAAGGCATCTTCCTGGCCCAGGAATCAAATTCCTGTCTCCTGCACTGGCAGGTGAATTCTTTGCCGCTGAGTCATCAGGGAAGCATATTATGTGGCCATTATGTATAAAATGCTTCTTTCCACTCTGTTCAGAAAGGTTGACTAAAAACTGTTTACATTCACCAAGAATAGAAAATAGTATACATCTATGGTACTTTTAACTCTTAGACTCTTTTTCATAATGTATTTTGGAAAAGACCTTGATGTTATGAATATTCAGCAGAACATCACACTGACTTACTATAACAGTGCCTTCTTACTAATTAGCCTAAATAAGTGAGAAAGAGCAAGCATGACAGATGCCTCTTTAAAACACATATACAGAAGATTAGTAACTGTGCTATGCCAATAGTTGTTATACCCTAAGACAAATAAAAAAAAATGATGCTGATCCTGTCCTTATTTAAACAGTTGATCATTTGTTCATCATGGAATTTTTGGATAATTTGATCTGTAAAACATTGCATTAAATATTTATCTTGATTGCTGAGTTTTTTGCTGTTCCCTTAATTCCTGTGGTAAATCCCTCATTTGTTTTACCCCTATCCCAACTACTCAGACTCAAGAAATTAGTAAAGATTTTGAGGGTCCAGTGACCTGCAACACATTTGGACATTTCATCCAAAGTAAAGAAAAAATATTGCATCTCTAACCTACCACCTCTAAGAGGAAGCACAACATCTTGGAGGCCTTTATTGGAATTGGGGGCTGCACATTCTGTTCTTAGGAATGCTGCTCCCACCTCTCTATCAGATGATATGAAAGGCTACTATCTTTCAATGAAGCTCAGAGCAAGAAAGCGCTCTGCAGCATGTCTGGGCTTCAATGCTTGGGTCATATGATACAGCAGACTCTACTGTGTTTAAGCACCACATGGGAAAAGATGTGGGAAAAGACATCATGAAGAACTGATGACAGTACTTTGGGGAAACCACAACATAAGCCCCAGAATTTGAGACAGGATCATGCTGTCTGTAATAGATAATAACTTGAAAAATAACTCCAGAAATGCTATTGGGCCCCAGTAGAGACCCAGCCCCTGATAATGGATAATAATTGCCCATAACAAGATAAGATCTGTTGATCCATAAAGGTGGGTAAAGCAACAATCCATCACAATGTAATTGATATAAAAGGGATCAAGTCTTACTTAAGTAAGGCTAGATGCCATATGTAAGACACCTGAGCATGTATCCAAGATTTTTATATTATTTATTATGATCACATCTATATCCCTCTCACATTCCATAACTTGACTTTCTCCAACTTAACTTTGTCTCAGCCATGTGCCTGGTTTTAGGTGCAACAAACAGAGGCTTTAAACTTATTTGTGTGACTGAACTGGTTGTTTGTATATTTGTTGTTGCTCTGAGTATAATATGTTGTGGCTAGCTTGCTGCTCTCAAAAAGGGAGTGAGTGACATGCAAAGCAAAACCACCCAGTCATTATGAATGCATGTGTAATAAGTTGTTTCAGTCGTGTCTGACTCTGCAACCCTATGGACCATACACTGCCAGGCTCCAGAATCCATGGGATTCTCTAAGCAAGAATACTGGAGTGGGTTGCTATGCTCTCTTCCAGAGGATCTTCCAAACCCAGTGATTGAACCTGTGTCTCTTATGTCTCCTGCCTTGGCAGGCAGGTTCTTTACCCCTAGAATCAGCTAGAAAGCCCTCCCAGTTATCACAGCCTAAACCAAATTCACCTCAATGGGCCTGTAAAATTGTGAATAAAAGAAATAAAAGCTTATTATAACATGCCACTGAGATTTCCAGGTTGTTTACATACAGCAGTACTGGTTTAATATATCAAACAATAATTGCAAGATGAAAAGGAGTACATCAAGGCTGTATATTGTCACCCTGTTTATTTAACTTATATGCAGAATACATCATGAGAAACACTGGGCTGGAGAAAGCACAAGCTAGAATCAAGATTTCCGGGAGAAATATCAATAACCGCAGATATGCAGATGACACCACCCTTATGGAAGAAAGTGAAGAAGAACTAAAGAGCCTCTTGAAGAAAGTGAAAGAGGAGAGTGAAAAGATTGGTGTAAAGCTCAACATTCAGAAAACTAAGATCATGGCATCCAGTCCCATCACTTCATGGCAGGAAGATAGGGAAACAGTGGCTGACTTTATTTTTCTGGGCTCCAAAATCACTGCAGATGGTGATTGCAGCCATAAAATTAAAAGACGCTTACTCCACGGAAGGAAAGTTATGACCAACCTAGACAGCATATTAAAAAGCAGAGACATTACTTTGCCAACAAAGTCTGTTTGGTCAAGGCTATGGTTTTTCCAGTGGTCATGTATGGATGTGAGAAAGCTGAGTGCTGAAGAATTGATGCTTTTGAATGGTGGTGTTGGAGAAGCCTCTTGAGAGTCTCTTGGGCTGCAAGGATATCCAACCAGTCCATCCTAAAGGAGATCAGTCCTGGGTGTTCATTAGAAGGACTGATGTTGAATACTTTGGCCACCTGATGAGAAGAGCTGACTCATTGGAAAAGATCCTGATGCTGGGAAAGATTGATGGCAGGAGGAGAAGGGGACGCAGAGGATGAGATGGTTGGATGGCATCATTGACTCGAAGGACATGGGTTTGGAAGGACTCCAGGAGTTTGTGATGGACAGGGAGGCCTGGCATTCTGCGGTTCATGCGGTTGAAAAGAGTTGGACATGACTGAGCGACTGAACTGAACTGAAATGAAAAATTCTGAAACAAAAATAGAACTCAAGTAAATGTTTTCTTAAAGCATAAAAGAAAACAATAAAAGAACCAGAATGTATCTGCCAGAGAAACACTAACCAAATTTTTTTGAAGTGGTATATTTATATTTGTTGTTGTTTAGCTGCCTTAGCAGGGTCAATGCTTTTGTGACCCCAAGACTGTAGCTCACAAGAATCCTCTGTCCATGGGATTTTCCAGACAAGAGTACTGGAGCGGTTGTCATTTCCTTCTGCAGGGAATCTTCCCATCCCAGAGATCAAACCTGCATCTCCTGCATTGACTGGCAGATTCTTTATCACTGAGCCACCAGGGAAGCATTGTTATATTTAATAAACAGCAAAGTACACTTAAGACAAGAACTATTATTATAAAAACAATTATTTAATATCAAATATTATACTATAATACAAAATATTATATTTATGATTTATATATTATGTGAACTATCCTATAATTATAAATTATATATAAATTATAATTATTGTTGTTGTTCATTCACTCAGTCATGTCCGACCCTTTGTGACCCCATGGACTGTAGCATGCCAGGCCTTCCTGTTCTGCACCATCTCCCAGAGCTTGCTCAAATTCTTGACCATTGAGTCAGTGATGCCATCCAACCATCTCATCTTCTGTCATCCCCTTCTCCTCCTGCCCCCATTCCCTCCCAGTATCAGGGTCTTTTCTAATGAGTCAACTCTTCACATCAGGTGGCCAAAGTATTGGAGTTTCAGCTTCAGCATCAGTCTTTTAATGAATATTCAGGACTGATTTCCTTTAGGATGGACCAGTTGAATATCCTTGCAGTCCAAGGAACTCTCAAGTCTCCAACGCCACAGTTCAAAAACATCAGTTTTTTGGCACTCAGCTTTATGGTCCAACTTTCACATCCATACATGACTACTGGGAAAACTATAGCGTGAACTATATGGACCTTTGTTGGCAGAGTAATGTCTTTGCTGTTTAATATTTCTGTCCAAGTTTGTCCTTTTCTTCCCAGTAGCAAGCCTCTTTTAATTTTGTGGCCACAATCATCATCTATGAGTGATATTGGAGCCCAAGAAATAAAGTCTGAAAACAAATTTTTGAGCCCAGGGATATAAAGTCTGTACTTTATTTATTATTATAATAATATAAAATGTATATTATTTTATAACAGAAAATAAAATATGATTATTTTATATGATCATTTATAATTATGATATAATACAAAATTCATATTATAATTTTACATAAATATAAAATAATATAAAGTACTAACATGATAAAATAGTTATTAATATAAAAAGCCATCTTACATTGTGAAAAAACTCAGTTCAATTGGAATATAAACAATACTAGATTTGCATCTAATAATTTCAAAACCCACAAAATAGAATTGATAATACTCAAAAGAGAAAAAGAGAACCAAAGAAATACACAATTATAGTTTGAGATTCAGTTACATTCAGTAACTGAGAAAACAAGTAATCCAGTAAAATAGTAAGAGCATATGAGATTTGAACAATGAGGTTTACAAAGTTGACCTAATTATCATATATACAACATCCAACAAATCCAGGATATAGATTCTTTAAACTTCACACAGAAACTTTACTAAAACTTACTATACTATACTAGTCCACAAAGTAATTCTCAACAGATATTAAAGAAATACAATCATGTACAGCATATTGTCTGACTGCACTAAAACTAAGATAAAGAAGATGCTTTGAAGAAATACAAATATTTAGAAATTGAGCAGTACAGTTTTCACAACTCATGGGTCAAAAAGGAAATTAAATATATTTTGAACCAGAAGGCAATGAAATACAACATATCAAAACTTGAAGGATGTAGCTAACCAAGACATAGATTTTAATAGCTTTAAATGAACTTTTCAGAAAACCTTTTTGTGAGTTCAAAATATAAACATACATTTTAACAGACTAGAAATTACAGCAAATTAAACCAAAAATAATGTAAGCAAGGAAGTAATAAAGATAAGAGCAGAGATCAATAAAAGTTAATGCAGTACAGCCATAGTAAAATTAATTTAAAAAAAGTAAAACAATATTGCTTTTACCCTTTGGAAGAATAATAGTATTGTATATCACTGACATTAGAAAGAAGATGGTCCTAATCACCAATATCAAGACATCTTCACATATTAGACAGATAACACAGGTTATTATTCATTGTTATTTTATACCAATACATTTAAAAGTTTGGATTAAATGAACAAGTTTCTTTGAAAAAAGCCACCTCTGAATAATGACAGAAAAGACAAAGCAATCTTAGTTTTTCTCTAGTATCTCTCAAATATCTCTAGTTGTTCTCTATTTATCAAACAAATTTAATCTATAAGTGTATTCATAAAGTAATTTCCAGATCCAAGTGTATTGAGCAGTGAACACTTTCTAATATATTAATACATAGAGGAAAACAACATTAATGTTTCACAAACTCTTTCACTGAATAATATGAGATGGAATCACTTTTTTCATTTGTTTTAAGAAACTATCATAATCTGAGTAAGAAACAAAAATAAGTTCTTTGCCATCACAAATATAAATGACAAAATCTGAAACAAAATATTACCAACTCATATATTTTGATATGTGAAATCTTAGAAAATGTATTATTCCATAGTTGGATTTATTCAGGAAGGCAGGGTAGCTTTGACATTTGACTATCAATCAGGATAATTTATCAAATTAACAGGGTAAAGGAGAAAAATTATATGATCATCTCGAGAGACACAGGAAAAAATCATTTAATCAAATTCAATTTTGAAAGCTTGTAGTCAATCATCTGCAAAATCCTATAGTAAATATGATGCTTAATGGTAAATAGTGAACACTTTCCTGTTGAATTTAAGAATGACAAAATTATATAATATGTATTTAATGCTATAACTGGAGGTTCCTGCTACTGAAAGAAGGCAAGGAATTAAATAAAAGGTATAAAGTTTAAGAATAAGGAAATAAAACTCTCATCATTCACAATTGATGGGTGAACATGTCCAAAATATCTATAAATAAAATAGTGAGATAAAATGAATTTACTAAAGTCGTAGGATATAGTCAACATATAAAATCAAATGTTTTATTATATGATAGCAATATGCAATTGGAGAATGAGTTTGTTAGAAGATGTCATTTACACTAGCATAAAAGAATTTCTCAAACATCTGGAAACACACCTGGCAAAAATGGACAATGCCTCCATATAAAAAAACTGAATAAACCTTGCTGTAAAGAATTAAAGAAGCACTAACAGTCCATTCGGTCACAAAAAAGTCAGACACACCTAATGACTAAAACACACAAGCATAAGTAAACAGATATGTGGATTGAAGGATAAAATATAACGATGTCATTTCTTCTTAAAGTTATATATATATATATTTGTATACATATATATTCAATACATTTTTAATCCAAACTCAGTATATGTTTTGTTCTTGTTCAAAAGAATATATCATTCTGATTCCAAGAATACATGGTAATGAAAAGGTCCAAGAAGAGCCAAAAAAATCGTGAATAAGAATAACCATATTGGAGAATTTAAACTATCAGATATTGAATTATAAAATACATCAATTAGAACACCATTTCAACCTATATTTTATCAATAATTATTTTGGTATTTAATTTTAGTAAAAGATAGAGCACATAAATTATGATGTATTTGTAGGATGTAAATTTCTGCAGCCATTAAAATTTAGAAATGTCTATTTTATTGGTGATGATATTGAATTTATGAAAATATATTATATTCATTTGATATTACTAATTTAAACTAGTTTAAGAAATTCAGCTTATTTAAAACAACATTTTGTACACACTGTAGAATATCAGGAAGGATGTTTTCAAAACGTTAAGTAGTGTGAAAGTGTGATTTTAGAGGTCAAGTTTACATCTCTGTAAACTTTTGGTGAGTTTATAATCATAAAAAAAAGTTTGAATAAACATAATCTCACTGAGATGAGAGAGGGCAAAAAAAAGAAAGAAAGAAAGAAAGAAAATCTCTCCTAATTGTGATCATGTTCACGCATGTTCAGTTGTGTCTGACTCTTTGCAACTTCCTGGACTGTAGCCTGCCAATCTACTCTCTTCATGGAATTTTCCAGGCAAGAATACTGAAGTGGGTTGCCATTTCCTACGCCAAAGGATCTTTCTGACCTAGGGACTGAACTCAGGTATTTTTACATTTTATGCTTTGTAAGGCAGATTCTTTACCACTGTGCCACTTGACCCATTTGTTAATGAAACAACCACTTGAGACTTAATCTAGGAGCCTGAGCCAACAACGTTTCCCAAGTACACGTCTGATTTTTTTTTTGCATGTCAAAATGCACATGGCAAGTAGAAGGAAGTATTTATAGCCATCACTTCACTAGCTAAAACATACCACTCTAAAATTGCTAACTTTCAGGGAGAGGGAAAAGCAAACAGAAGAAGTAGAGTTGAGAAAAAAAAAAGTATATTATGTACTCAGAAGCTTCCTATACCAAGTTTATGATTACTCTACCATTGCACATCAAAGTAGGAAACTGATAAGTATGTTGTTTTTATGATTAGTATCAAAGAGATATTTAATGCTATAACTATATATATGCTATATATATATATATATATATGCTATATATATATATATATATGCCATATATATGGTTATATGCTATAACCATAATTAACTATAGTTGAGATAAGCACCCAGGTGTTCAGATATTTACCTGAGAATAATTTAAACTCTTCTCTTCTGTCTCTCTGCCTTTTTGTCTCTCTCTCCCCCTCTTTCATTCTGAAATCTGGGTGAGAGATTTTAGATATGAAAGTCTGTCAGAAGATATTACTGCTAAGTTTTGCTATCTATGCCTGGAAATTCTATAAAAGTTACTCATTTCCTGACATGTTTTAACAATATCTCCTTTTCACCTGAAAAAAGAAAAATGACATTCAAAGATAAACCAAATTTATAATACAGAATACTTACTCAAATTTTTTTTCATGAGCAAGGGAACTATTTATTATAGAATTAAATGTTTACATTGATGCAAAAATACTTTAAGTTCTGAATGAGCTTAAAAATTGAAGTTTACACATCATAAATGTAATTTATTATTTAAGTAAAATAAAATAGTATTTCAAGAAAATCTATAGCTTCAAAAAGAAAAGAAATTCAAATCTTTCTTAAGCTGAGTACTGAAAACAATAGTGCTCAATCAAATCTGAGATATTCTCTTTTGAAGGGTGTTTGTTTTTCTACGACAATGGCTCAAAACACTGTAGGATTGCAAAACTGATAGAAAAGATTCATTGTCACGTTGCTGTGATTTTTTTCTAAAAAATTTTTATTACAATATGATTTATGTACAATATTATATAATTACAAATATACTATTTAGTGATTCACAATTTTTAAAGGTTGCACTTCATTTATGTCATTGCTGTTGTTTAGTCACTAAGTTGTGTCCAACTCTTTTGTGACTCCACTGACTGTAGCTCATCAGGTTCCTCTGTCCATGGGATTTCTCAGACTAGAATACTGCAATGGGTTGCCATTTCCTTCTCCAGGGGATTTTTGCAATCCAGGGATTGAACCCATGTCTCCTGCATTTGCAGGTGGATTATTTACCTCTGAGCCAACAGGGAAGCCCACATTCCATTTATTTATTATAAAATATTGTCTGCATTCTCTACATTGTACAGTATATCCTCATAGTTTATTTTATTTATTTATTTATTTTTACTCTTAAGTTTTCTTTTTTCAGTTGTATTTATTTATTTATTTATTTTACTTTAAATATTGTATTGGTTTTGCCATACATTGACATGAATCCGCCATGGGTGTACAAGTGTTCCCCATCCTGAACCCACCTCACGCCTCCCTCCCCATCCCATCCCTCTGGGACATCCCAGTGCACCAGCCCGGAGCACCCTCCCTCATGCATCTAACCTGGACTGGCGATCTATTTCACGTATGTTACTATATATGTTTCAATGCTATTTTCTCAAATCATCCCACCCTCGCCTTCTCCCACAGAGTCCTACAGTCTGTTCTTTACAGCTATGTCTCTTTTGCTGTCTCAAATTTGGGTCATCATTAACATCTTTCTAAATTCCATATATATGCATTAATATAATGTATTGGTGTTTTTCTTTCTGACTTATTTTGCTCTGTATAATAAGCTCCAGTTTCATACACCTCATTAGAACTGATTCAAAGTAATGCTTTTAATAGCTGAGTAATATTCCATTGTGTATATGTACCACAGCTTTCTTATCCATTCATCTGCTGATGGACATCTAGGTTGCTTCCATAACCTGGCTATTGTAAACAGTGCTGTGATGAACATTGGGGTGCACATGTCTCTTTCAATTCTGGTTTCCTTGGTGTGTATGCCCAGCAGTGGGATTGCTGGGTCATATGGCAGTTCTATTTCTAGCTTTTTAAAGAATCTCCACACTGTTCTCCATAGCAGCAGTACTAGTTTGCATTCCCACCAACAGTGTAAGATGGTTCCTTTTTCTCCACACCCTCTTCAGCATTCATTGTCTGTAGACTTTTTGATAGCAGTCACTCTGACTAGCATGAGATGGTACCACATTGTGCTTTTGATTTGCATTTCTCTGATAATAAGTGATGCTGAGCATCTTTTCATGTGTTTGTTAGCCATTTGTATGTCTTCTGTGAGAATTGTCTGTTTAGTTCTTTGGTCCATTTTTTTTTATTGGATCACTTATTTTTCTGTAATTCAGCTACAAGAACTGCTTGTATATTTTTGAGACTAATTTTTTGCCCATTGCTTCATTTGCTATTATTTTCTCCCATTCTGAAAGCTGTCTTTTCACCTTGCTTATTGTTTCCTTCATTGTGGAAAAGCTTTTAAGTTTCATTAGGTCCCATTTGTTTATTTTTGCTTTTATTTCCAATATTCTGGGAGGTGGGTCAAAGAGGATACTGCTGTGATTTATGTCACAGAGTGTTTTGCCTATGTTTTCTAGGAGTTTTATAGTTTCTGGTCTTATGTTTGTATCTTTAACCCATTTTGAGTTTATTTTTATGTATGGTGTTAGAAAGTGTTCCAGTTTCATTCTTTTATAAGTGCTTGACCAGTTTTCCTAGCACCACTTGTTAAAGAGTTTGTCTTTTCTCCATTGTATATTCTTGCCTACTTTGTCAAAGATAAGGTGTTGATAGGTGCATGGATTTATCTCTGGGCTTTCTATTTTGTTCCATTGATCTACATTTCTGTCTTTGTGCTGGTACCATACTGTCATGATGACTGTGGCTTTGTAGTAGAGACTGAAGTCGGGCAGGTTGATTCCTCCAGTTCCATTCTTCTTCTTTCTCAAGATTGCTTTGGTTATTCAAGGATTTTTGTATTTACATACAAATTGTGAAATTATTTGTTCTAGTTCTCTGAAGAATACTGTAGGTAGCTTAATAGGGATTGCATTGAATCTATAGATTGCTTTAGGGAGTATGCTCATTTTCACTATATTGATCCTTCTGATCCATTAACATGGTATATTTCTCCATCTATTTATGTCCTCTTTTATTTATTTCACCAGTGTTTTATAGTTTTCTCTATATAGGTCTTTTGTTTCTTTAGGTAGATATATTCCTAAGTATTTTATTTTCTTTGCAACGCTGAATGGAATTGTTTCTTTAATTTCTCTTTCTGTTTTCCCATTGCTAGTGTATAGATATGCAAGAAATTTCTGTGTGTTGATTTTATATCCTGCAACTTTACTATATCCATTGATTAGCTCTAGTACTTTTCTAGTGAAATATTTAGGGTTTTCTATGTAGAGGATCATGTCATGCTGCTGTTTTTAAGACTTTTAATTTCTAAATATAAAACTCAAAGAGATAAGCCATGAATCAACTATGGCCTTGATTAAAACTTCAAGGTCTACGACTTAGGAGAAAGTTTTTTATGATAGCATGGGCTCTGACAAGAAGCTTAGATCTGCTCTTCACAGGAGTTTTATCTTCTGCTCATTACTGAATAGTGAGCGATGTTCCACACTATTAATATTGCAATCAATTATGATTATTACAAAACTATAGGGAAACATTCCAAATAATATTTATATCCTTGCATACATCATTCCCTAATTTTCAATAATATCTGAAAATAATATCAATATGCACTGAAACTCTTAGAAAAATCACAAGAATGAGAAAAAAATCCTATGTAAATATTTCCCCAAGAAATCTTTATTAAATGAGATATGAATGACTATTAAAACAGTACATGTCAATTTACATTCCCACCAACAGTGCAAGAGCATTGCCTTTTCTACAGCATTGATATGGACACTATGGAATATGGTATGGACAGTCCTTAAAAACTAGGAATAAAACCGCCATATGACCCAGAAATCCCACTCCTAGGCATATACTCTGAAGAAACCAAAATTGAAAGAGACACATGTATCCCATTATTCACTGCAGCACTATTTGCAATAGCTAGAATATGGAAGCAACCAAGATGCCCATCAACAGGTGACTGGATAAAGAAGTTGTGGTACATATACACAACAGAATATTACTCAGCCATAAAAAGGAACACATTTGAGTCAGTTCTAATAAGGTGGATGAACATAAAACCTATTATATAGAGTAAATTGAGTCAGAAAGAGAAAAATAAATATCATATTTTAATGCATATATATGGAATCTAGAAAAGTGGTACTGAAAATTTACTTACAGGGCAATGATGAACAAACAGATATAGAGAATAGGCTTAAGGACACGGGGAGAGGGGAGGAGAGGGTGAGATGTATGGAAAGAGTACCATGGAAACGTACATACCATATGAAAAATAGATAGCCAATGGGAATTTACTGTATGGCTCAGGAAACTCAAACAGGGGCTCTGTATCAACCTAGAGGGGTGGGATGAGGAGGGATATGGGAGGGAGTTTCAAAAGGGAGGGGATGTAGGTATACCTATGGCTGATTCATGTTAAGGTTTAACAGAAAACAGCAAAGTTCTGTAAAGCAAGTATCTTTCAATAAAAAATAGATAAATTAAAAAAGAAAAGAATTGCGGTAAAACAATGACCAAAAAAAAAAAAAAACAGTATATGTCTAACTTCACTCTATTTTCATTAATGGAATATGCTTAATCACTATTCAAGTCCCTCCCATACATTCACACGAACACTCCCCTCTACCTTGTTCTTTGCCTCTGGAGAAAAAAACATCAGAAACTATCAACAATTAAGAAAAGATCTGATCGGGCAGAGAGGGAGGTGGGAGGGGGGATTGGGATGGGGAATACATGTAAAACCATGGCTGATTCATGCCAATGTATGACAAAAACCACACAATATTGTAAAGTAATTAGCCTCCAACTAATTAAAAAAAAAAAGAAAAAAAGACAAGATCTAATTCAAATGTGTTTTTCTTAATAGCTGAGTAATATTCCATTGTGTATATGTATCACGAATTTCTTATCCATTCATCTGCCAATGGACATCCAGGTTGATTCCATGTCTTAGCTATTGTAAACACTGCTAATAAAAGAACACATTTGAATCAGTTCTAGTGACATGGATGAAACTGGAGGCTATTATACAGAGTGAAGTCAGAAAGAAAAACACCAATACAGTATATTAATGCATATATAGGGAATTTAGAAAGATCATAGCAATGACCCTATATGCCAGACAGCAAAAGAAACACAGATATAAATAACAGACTTTTGGACTCTCTGGGAGAAGGCAAGGGTGGGATGATTTGAGAGAATAGCACTGAAACTTATGTAAAATAGATGACCAGTCCAAGTTCTATGCATGAAACAGGGCACTCAAAGCTGGTGCACTGGAATGGGATGGGAGGGGGGTTCAGGATGGGGGACATATGTACACCCATGGCTGATTCATGTCAATGTATGGCAAAAACCACCACAATTTTATAAAGCAATTAGCCTCCAATTAAAATTAATTAAATTTTAAAAAGGCAACATCTAATACACATATGAAGACTTGATTGCAACCAAAATAATATCAATTTGCATTGTACTAACTGCCTTCTCAATAAAGGCCAATGTTTAAAAAAATTCAAAATGCTATGTAAACTTTATACTGAGGCTATTACATTTATTATTCCAAAGGATTCTTGAGACTTTCCTTTCTAGCCTTTCAGATAAGTGCCTTTGACTTTCAGGAGAAGCAAGAACAATAATAACAAGACAGTAGGTACTTTTTGTCTTCAGTGTTACTCACTTTCCCTTTCACTGTTGTTTTTATGCATTTTGGCCCCATCTATGACTCCCTCTCATCAACAAATTTTCTCCCTCCCAGATTCCTTGCCTACTTATTTGCAAGATTCTGCTGTCAGGAAAAAAGAGGATGTCATTGTTACTAACAACTTGGTTTCAATACCTTTTTTTTTTTCACTTATTTTTATTAGTTGGAGACTAATTGCTTTATAATATTGTAGTGGTTTTTGTCATACATCGACATGAATCAGCCATGGATTGACATGTATTCCCCATCCTGATCCCCCCTCCCACCTCCCTCGCCACCCGATTCTTCTGGGTCTTCCCAGTGCACCAGGCCCAAGCACTTGTCTCATCCATCTAGCCTGCTGGTGATCTGTTTCACCCTAGATAATATACATGTTTTGATGCTGTTCTCATGAAACATGCCACCGTTGCCTTCTCCCACAGAGTCCAAAAGTCTGTTCTATACATTTGTGTTTCTTTTCCTGTTTTGCATATAGGGTTATCATTACCATCTTTCTAAATTCCATATATATGCATTAGTATACTGTATTGAGTTTGAATACCTTTAATGGGCTATCCTTCCCTGATGGGGTATGAGCCTGAAGAAAGAATGCCTAAAATTAGAATTTTAGGTGTAAAACAAAAGGAACTCTGAAATTCCTACAGGTTATACCACATGTGCAACTGCACAAATCTTGTGTCTTTCAGGTTCCTGTTTTCCAAAATAAGGGAATCAGAGAGGGGCCAAATTAGAGAATCAGGGAACAATTTTAGCTCTGCTACTTCAATTCATACTCAGAGGACAAGATAAAGTAGCATAGAAGTAGCACACAAGAGCCTAGTCTCATAATTTCTGTCTCAGTCACTTTTTCTCTAAAGGAAGCAAACATTGTCACCATTTCTAGGAGTAACTGGCCCAGAACTATCCAAAGACTTTCAGCTCTTGGGTTTTTACCTTGGTGCTAAAGGCAGTGAATGGACAAAATGCTTTTTATTTTCTCATGATAGCCAAAAAATATTTCAGCTGGAAATGTTCTCTGAATGACAGAATATCAGGTTTGAAAGAAATATTTTCATGAATAATGTCTCCCTTTGGGATATATCTGGTTTGCCCATTAAGACACTGCTGCCCATGCCCATGAGTTATAGCTCATTCCTTCCCTCAAATACACATTTTACATGATCTTAATATCAGTGTGGTCTTACTATTAGTCAGTGAGTTTAGTCGCTTAGTTGTGTCTAACTCTTCATGTCCTCACGGACTGCAGCATGCTAGGCCTCCCTGTCCATCACCAACTCCTGGAGCTTCCTCAAACTCATGTCCATTGAGTCAGTGATGGCATCCAACCATCTCATCGTCTGTTGTCCCCTTCTCAACTTGCCTTCAGTCTTTCCTAGGAATATGACTGACTTTCCAGTGAGTCAGTTCTTCATGTCAGCTGGCCAAAGTATTGGAGTTTCAGCTTCAGCATCAGTCCTTCCAATGAATATTCAGGACTGATCTCCTTTAGGATAGATTGGTTGGATCTCCTTGCAGTCCAAGGGACTCTCAAGAGTGTTCTACACCACCACAGTTCAAAAGCATAAATTCTTCTGCACTCAGCTTTCTTTATAGTCCAACTCTCACATCCATATATGACTACTGGAAAAACCATAGCTTTGACTAGATGGACCATTCTTGGCAAAGTAATGTCTCTTATTTTTAGCATGTTGCTTAGTTTGGTCAAAATTTTTCTTCCAAGAAGCAAGCATCTTTTAAATTCATGGCTGCAATCACCATCTGCATTGATTTTGGAGCCCCCAAAAGTAAAGTCAGTCACTGTTTCCACTGTTTACCCATCTATTTGCCATGAAGTGATGGAACCAGATGCTGTGATCTCAGTTTTCTGAATGTTGAGTTTTAAGCCAACTTTTCACTCTCCTCTTTCACTTTAGTTCTTTTTCGCTTTCTGGCATAAGGGTGGTATCTTCATATCTGATGTTTTTGATATTTTTTCCAGCAATCTTGATTCCATGTTGGGCTTCATCCCTCCCAGCGTTTCTCATGATGTACTCTGCATACAAGTTAAATAAGCAGGGTGACAATATACAGACTTGATGTACTCCTTTCCTGATTCGGAACCAGCTTTTTTATTCATGTCCTGTTCTAAGTCTTGCTTCCTGACCTGCATACAGATTCCTCAAGAGGCAGGTAAGGTGATCTAGTATTTCCATCTTTTTAAGAATTTTCCACAGTTTGTTGTGATCCACACAGTTGAAGGCTTTGGCATAGTCAATAAAGCAGAAAAAGATGTTTTTCTGGAACTCTCTGGCGTTTCCAATGATCCAACGGATGTTGGCAATTTGATCTCTGGTTCCTCTGCCATTTCTAAATCCAGCTTGAACATCTGGAAGTACACTGTTTACATACTATTGAAGTCAGACTTGGAAAATTTTGAGAATTTGTTTACTAGCATGTGAGATGAGTGCAATTCTGTGGTGGCTCGACAGTCTTTGACATTGCCTTTCTTTGGGATTGGAATGAAAACTGACTTTTTCCAGTCCTATGGCCATTGCTGAGTTTTCTGAGTTTGCTGGCATATTGAGTGCAGCACTTTCATAGCATCATCTTTTAGGATTTGAAATATCTCAACTGAAATTGTATCACCTCCACTAGCTTTGTTCATAGTGATGCTTCCTAAGGACCACTGGACTTCACATTGCAGGATGTCTAACTCTAGATGAGTGATCATACCATCATGATTATCTAGGCCATAAAGATCTTTTTTGTATAGTTCTTCTTTGTATTCTTTCCAACTCTTCTTAGTATCATCTGCTTCTGTTAGGTCCATACCATTTCTGTCCTTTATTATCTCCATCTTTGCATGAAATGTTCCCTTGATATCTCTAATTTTCTTGAAGAGATTTCTAGTCTTCCCCATTCTATTTTTTTCCTCTCTTTCTTTGCACTGATCACTGATGAAGACTTTCTTATCTCTCCTTGCTATTCTTTGGAACCCTGCATTCAAATGGGTGTGTCATTCCTTTTCTCTTTCGCCTGTCACTTCTCTTCTTTACACTATTTGTAAGGCCTCCTTGCAAACAGTATTTTTGTAGATACTATTTTTATTTACAAACTGTTTTTTGTAAGAACTCATCAGAGAACCATTTTGCCACTTTGTATTTCTTTTTCTTGGGGATGGTCTTGATTCCTGCCTCCTGTACAATGTCATGAACCTCCATCCACAGTTCTTCAGCTCCTCTGTCTGTCAGATCCAATCCCTTGAATGTATTTCTCACTTCCACTGTATAATCGTAATGGATTTGATTTAGGTTATACCTGAATGGTCTAGTGGTTGTTCTTACTTTCTTCAGTTTAAGTCTGTATTTGGCAATAAGGAGTTCAATCTCTGAGCCACAGTCAGCTCCCAGTCTTTTTTATTTTTTTTGCTGACCATATAGATCCTCTTCATCTTTGGCTACAATGAATATAATCAGTCTGATTTCATTATATACGAAGATAGTAGGCACTGGAGCAGCAGCTGCACAGCTCTGGAGTGAATTTTAGGAGATAACCCATGTCCAAGGGTAAAGAAGAAGCCCCAGCAAGATGGTGGGAGGGGCAAAATCATGTTTAGAGTCAAACCCCATACCTTCCAGAGATGCTCAGAGGACTCAAACAAACCTTGTTTGCACCAGGATAGAGACTGAGACAGAACTGTGCTTGTGTGTCTACTGAGGAGTTAAGGGTCAGCAGTTGACTACTGTGGAGGTCAGGGGCTCTGAGTACAGCAGACTTGCATATGGCATAAGCCCTCTTGGAGGAGGTCACCATTAACCCCACCATAGAGCTGACAGAAGTTATATAGGACTGGAAAAATAGACTCTTGGAGGGCACAAACAGAACCTTGTGTACACCAGGACCCAGGAGAAAAGAGTCATGACCCCACAGAAGACTGACTCAAACTTGCTCGTGAGTGTCCAGGAGTCCCCAGCAGAGGTGTGAGTCAGTGGTGGCCTGCTGCAGGATTGGGGTCACAGAGTGTAGCAATGCATGCATGAGACCTTTTGAAGGAGGTCTTCATTATCTTCATTACCTCCACCATAGTTTGGTCCCAGGTAAATAGCAGAGAGGGAACACAGCTCAACCCATCAACAGAAAATTTGATTAAAGATTTACTGAGCATGGTCCCACCCATCAGAACAAGACCCAGTTTTCCCCTCAGTCAGTCTCTCCCATCAGGAAGCTTCCATGAGCCTCTTAACCTTCTCCATCAGAGGGCAGACAGACTGAAAATCACAATCACAGAAAACAAGTCCGTCTAATCACGTGGACCACAGCCTTGTCTAACTCAGTGAAACTATGAGTCATGCCGTGTAGGGCTACCCAAGAGGCACAGGTCATGGTAGAGAGTTCTGACAAAATGTGGTCTTAATATTGGGGAATGTAAATGTGTTTTCCATATCCTTGAGTTACCATTACCTTTTTAGGAGCTTCCCACTTCTGGGTATAATGCAGGCTAGGAAAATAGAAACTGAATACATATTAACATAGTAAATAAGTGAAATTAAGTGGAAAGACCACTTGTTGCCTTATATTTTTTACATAAAGTTGTGTAAATTTCTCTTTTATGATTGTTTGTCTTCATACTGTAACAGAATCTACAACACCCAACATAACTTTTGTATCAAATAAAATGTAGTAGAGATTTGAAGTTAGGGGTGTGACTTACAATGATTACAGTTTAAGTGATATAACTTATTTTAAAGCAATATAGTTGTTTCTGTTGATATTCTAGTTACTCACACTGATTTAGTTCAAATTAGGAATAAGTTAGTTTCCTCTTTTCTTCAACTTCCTAATTTGTCAAGTTACCACTTAGTGGAACTTGATATAGGATAGATTGTCTACCGTCTACATAAAAGGCCTCTATAGCCCATGGTATCAAACACAAACTGACAGTATACTCATAAATCTCATTGGGGAATCTAACATTTGATATAATACAACATGCGGCTTCTATTTCATCTTAATCAACTCTTAGTAGCAATTTGCAATAGTATTATGGTTTTATTTTTGATGTTGAATTTTCCACAAACTGAAATAGTCTTTAGAAGAGGTTGACTTAGAAAGCCCTGTCACCAAAGCATATCTGTTTCAGTTCCAGGAAACAGAGGTAAAATGGTTCTGTGAAGATGCAGATAAAATGCTATGCTATTGAGCTTTATAATCTAACTCTTCCATTCACAAATTATAACACTTCTTCTGCATACATAAAAATGTCCAACATCCTAGGTATCTTATGCCTGATTCAAACATTTCAGGGAAAAAATATGATAACATGGTACCATAACTGTCATATGTTTGGAACCATAAATTTGAAAACCTACTTTTATACATTGTATACTTAATCTCTTCAACAAATATATGACTGATATCATTATTTCCATTTGTATATGTGAAGAAAGTGATGCTCAGAGAATCCATGCAATTGCTCAAGGCCACCAATTAAAGAAATTGGATAATCAGTCTATAAACATAAAACTGTGTCTCTAGCCAATCATATTATATCAATATATCATATCTCATCTTCCAAACTCAAATCAGTCAGTGCAGCACTTTATTTCATTTATTCTATTTTTCTTAACCATCAGGGTCATGATTAGAAACAAAATTTTGGTTTGGTTGGATCATAGGTATGAAGCTGCAGGGTGAGTTGTTGTTTTTTTCTCTTTATGTGTGAGGAAAAAGAACCCTGGTAATTAGGGAAGGAAAGGACAAGAAAACAAAAATATGATGCTAAATTAAGAACTCTCTGTACTATAGAATTACTTCACTCATGGTATGGTCTCAAAAGTCCAATTATAGTAGAGTGGCCATGTTTCTCATGCTTCATCAAGTATTAAAGCATAGATCAGTATCTATGACTGGTTGCTAAAATGTTCTAATATTGCAATGAGTTATGAAAAGCAAGCATTTCTATTTTATCTGGAAAATGGAATTTTAGAATCACCTGCCTCTTTCTTGATTTAGGGATTATAAACTTCTACCTTCAACTTACATATTTTAGATAAATCTTCTCCTCCATGTTAAGCATTATATAAAATATGAGATTAGCTTTTAATCTAAAGTTTAATACTAATACTTTCAAAAATAGTGTTATTGAATTTATTGTATATTATTAATATAGTATTAATTTTGTTCTCACATTACACTTAACTTTAGAAAAGCACATTGCTGTTTAAAAATACACAAAAATGTGGGAGATCCCTGGTATCCTAGTGGTTAGAATTATGGGCTTTCACTGCTGTGGCTGAGGTTCAATTCCTGGTTGTGGAATTTAGATGCTACAGGCCACACAGCATGACAAAAAAATAAAAAAATACACTTTTGTAAGTATACAAAAATAATTCTCTCTTTAACTTTGCATGATATAACAAGAGAATCCACACTTATTTATTAAATTGAATGCATTATTTTTGTTATATTTAAAAGTATCAGAGAGTATTAATATTCATTGTGACAAGATTTCAAGTATCACATGTTAGTAACATGACAGTTGCAGCATTAATGAATGCCACTTAATAAGAATTGAAATGTTTCCTAAGTAATACACTTCATTAACACAGGAATTTTTCCCACATTGATATTCAATTATTTGCTTCTTTATCCAGCAGAGTTAAAACTAGACTTCTCTGATGAAGCATATTCCTAGTTAAAATAATTATTTGTTGCCTTATTCTATTTTTCAGAAAAAATTAAGTTTGCATAGCAAATCAGTATTCACATAACTCAATATGTCATCTCTACTCATCAAACTAATGAAGATGAGCTATTTTAAAAGGTGTCTTCACTACATACTTAGCTAGGAAAATTGTCTCATATCAAAAATGGAAATAATAGGGTGAAATAATTATGAATCAAAATTTCATATCCAAGAAATATTAATATCTGACTAAAGTATAAGTAAGAAAGCTATGATTTTACTGAAATTTTATAAAAATCTAATTTTCCAAAATGGCATGTCAGTAAAACACTTTTGTTCAATATTTTTGGTAGAAAAACAAAGATGATGGCTCCATTTCTTTTCATATGAAGTAAATAGTATCCTTGTTGACATATTTTTCACACCTTGGAGTTGAGGCCATAAATACAGATATCTATAGAACACAGCCATATATTAAAAAAAAAAAAATGAATGTTTCAAGACAGTGTAAATTAGTGGGTAGCGGTAAGGATTGTGAAAAATCCCAGCTCTATCACATACTATCTTTGAGACAATAAGAAAATTACAATATACTCTTAAGCCTCAGTTTTTTTAATTGTTAAAATATTAATAATAATAACCACCCTTTATAGCTACTATAAAGACCAAGATATATAATGTGCTTAATGATCCTAGCATCAGTGAATGACACATAAAAGGAGTCTAATATACAGTGAGAACATATGTCCTAGTTTTCCTGGGATAATCTCAATTTTTAATTATATTGTAAGTTAGCCTCTAGCTAATAAAAATAAATAGAAAAAAAATAAACATAATTTAATCCTCAAAAAAAAAGTGTCCAGGTTTGGAGATATACCAGATTAGTGCTCCGTTTTAATACTAATAATGGAATGGAAGAATGTATAGGATGACAGCTGAGCGTTTTCCACTAACACTACCAGATAATTATATATCTTCATGTTCCTTAAGATTCTAGGGTAATATATTCTCATTAATGGAGTGTTTGAGTCTTTATACAAAAGTACATATTCTGATCCAAACTTTCCCCAGTATTTCCACTTACATAGGTTCCAGAGAATCTTTGCCTCTTCACTCACCTGCATTATGCATATCTTTCTTTTAGTTAGGCTGGCAGGCAGTTCAGTGGCTCAGTTACATCTGACTCTTTATGACCACCATGGACTGTAGCACACCAGGCTTCCCTGTCCATCACCAACTACTGCAGCTCATTCAAATTTATGTCCATGGAGACGGTGATGCCATACAACCATCTCATCCTTTGCCATCCCCTTCTTCTCCTGCCTTTAATCTTTCCCAGCATCAAAGACTCTTCCAGTGAGTCAGTTCTTCACATCAGCTGGCCAAAATACTGGAGTTTCAGCTTCAACATCAAACTTTCCAGTGACTATTCAGGACTGATCTTCTTTAGGATGGACTGGTTGGATCTCCTTGCAGTCCAAGGGACTCACAAGAGTCTTCTACACACCACAGTTCAAAAGCATCAATTCTTTGGCACTCAGCTTTCTTTATAGTCCAACTCTCACATCCATATATGACTACTGGAAAAATCATAGCTTTGAATAGACTGACCTTTGTTGGCAAAATAATGTCTTTGCTTTTTAGCATGCTGTCTAGGTTGATCACAGCTTTTCTTCCAAGAAGCAAGCATCTTTTAATTTCATAGCTGCAGTCACCATCTGCAGTGATTTTGGAGCCCCAAAAATAAAGTCTTTCACTGTTTCCATTGTTTCCCCATCTATTTGCCATGAAGTGATGGGACGAGATGCCATGATCTTTTTTTGAATGTTGAGTTTTAAGCCACTTTTTCACTCTCCTCTTTCACTTTCATCAAGAGACTCTTTAGTTCTTCTTGGCTTTCTGCCATAAGAGTGGTGTTATCTGTGTATCTGAGGTTATTGATATTTCTCCCAGCAATCTTGATTCCAGCTTATGCTTCATCCAGCCTGGCATTTTGCATGATGTTCTCTGCACCTAAGTCAAATAATCAGGGTGACAATATATAGACTTGCATACTCCTTTCCCAATTTGGAACTGGTCTGCTGTTCCATGTCCGGTTCTAACTGTTGCTTCTTAGCCTGCATACGTATTTCTCAAGAGGCAGATAAGGTGGTTTGGTATTTCCATCTCTTTAAGAATTTTCCAGTTTGTTGTGATCCACAGTCAAAGGCTTTAGTCTAGTCAGTGATGCAGAAGTAGATGTTTTTCTGGAACTCTTGATTTTTCTATGATCCAATGAACATTGACAATTTGATCTCTGGCTCCTCTGTCTTTTCTAAATCCAGCTTGAACATCTAGAAGTTCATGGTTCACATCCTGTTGAATTTTGAGGATTACTTTGCTAATGTGTGAGATGAGTGTAATTGTGAGGTAGTTTCAAGATTCTTCGGCATTGCCCTTCTTTGGAATTGGAATGAAAACTGACCTTTTCCAGTCCTGTGGCCACTGCTGAGTTTTCCAAATTGACTGGCATATTAAATGAAGCAATTTCACTTTTAGTGATATGTTTAGTGGTACTGAAAAATCTATATCATACTAGGATTTGAATGAACAAACTAGAAACATGTGTTACCTTGAGTCAGAATTTTGTCCCAAGGGTTTTTGGACTAAGAGTCTAAGATCCAACATGGGATTCAGAGGAAGATACCTCAGGAAGTTTTCTGATTCCCATAGAAATACCTCTAATTAAGTTAACACTATATAAACAGCTCCTATAGTTCAGCCGCTCAGGCGTGTCCACTAACCATCAGGGAATTGAAAATGAAAACCACCTGAGATATCATCTCATACCTGTCAGAATGCCCATCACCAAAAAGAACATAAGTAACAAATGTTGCCGAGGCTGTGAAAAAAAGGAAATCCTCCTACACTGTTGGTAGGAATGTAACTTGGTATAGCCACTATAGAAAACTGTGTGAAGTGAAGTGAAGTCGCTCAGTCGTGTCCAACTCTTTGCAACCCCATGAACTGTAGCCCACCAGGCTTCTCCGTCCATGGGATTTTCCATGCAGGAATCCTGGAGGCACTTCCTCAAATAACTAAAAATAGAACAACCACATGACCTAGAAATCCCACTCCTGGGTACATATCTGAAAACAGCAAAAGTACTAACTTGAGAAGATGTATACACTCCAATTTTCATAGCAGAACTATTTATAATTACAAAGATACAGACACAACCTATGTTGCCCATCAAAAGATAAATGATTAAAGAAGTGGACAAACTCTATGTATGAGCTAAAACACTTCAGTCCTGTCCAACTCTTTGCGACCCAATGGAATGTTTTCTACCAGGCTCTTCTGTCCATGGGATTTTTCATGCAAGAATATTGGAGTGGTTTCCCATGCCTCACTTCAGGATATATATGTGTGTGTGTGTGTGTGTTTGTATATATATATATACATATATATATACATATATATATATATATTCATATATATATAATGCAATACTACTAAATAGTGGTAGTATAAAATAAATCATTATAATAGCATATATTATAGTAACATACTATAATATATGCTATAAAATATTATATACTATTATAGCATATAATATAGAAATATACTATAGTACTATACTATATTATATAATATTATAGTATATATTATAGTGTGTGTATATATATATATAATATATACTGTATTATATATAGTAACATATAATAAAATACTACTCAGGCATCAAAAATAATGAAACATTGCATTTGCAACAACATAGACGGACTTGGAGGGTATTACACTAATTGAAATGTCAGAAAAAGAAAGATACTGTGTAATATCACTTATATGTGGAATATATAAAGTACAGCACATTAGAAAATATAACAAAAGTGAAACAGGTTCACAGATATAGGGAACAAACTAATGGCTACCATTTTTGGAGAGGGGCAATAAAGGGTGGGGGAGGGTAGAAAGTACAAACTTTTATGTATAAAATAAACTTATGTATAAAGTATATTGTGTAAAATAGATAATACAGCCAGTATTTTATAATAACTATAAATGAAGTGTAACTTGTAAAATTGTGAATCATTATATTGTACACCTTAAAATTACATAATATTGTTCATCAACTATACTTAAAACCATAAAATAAAAGAGACAGCAAAAAAAAGAAAGAAAACAAATACTCATTTCAACTACATGATAATGGTAATCAACCAGTCAGCAAATAATTCTTTCAGATAGTTTATATAAATATGAACAAAAATAAGATACAGCTTTGAAAATACATAAACTGTTCTATTTAGAAGTCCATTATGTATATGTTAACTTACATTTGGTATGTGTATTTAAAACAGAAATTGCTTCTTATATTTGTCTCCAATTTCGAATCTAATTTTGACAAAAATGTTGTTAATACTGATTACCATGTGCATACATGCTAAGTCACTTCAGTCGTGTCCAACTCTTTGCGATCCCATGTAACAAAGTAGCCCTGGCAGGCTTCTCTGTCCATGGGATTCTCCAGGCAACAATACTGGAGTGGGTTGCTCATTGATTACTACTAAATACTAAACAAGAAACGTCATTCTGATTTCTCTCTAACATAGTCTTCTGATATATATTTTTATCATGATCATCTTAAAGCAATAGGAATGCAGACTAGGTTACCAATACCTGAATCTATACCGATTGATAGTTTTATTACTATTTTTTCACCAATATGGTGAATTATCCTATAAAAAATTTTTGAGAGGATATAGTATTCAATATTTTAAATGCAAAGGACATTATGAAGATTTAATCTATAGTAATTTCCTAGGTCTTCATCATAGGCCATGGTATTTCAGTTAATTTATTTTAATTATTTTAAAAATCTAATTACTTTACAATATTTTGGTGGTTTTTGCTGTACATTTACATGAATCAGCCATGAATGTACATGTGTTCCCCATCTCGAACACCCCTCCCACCACCCTTCCCATCCCATCCCTCTGGGTTGCCCAGTGCACTGGCTTTGAGTGCCCTGTTTCATGCATTCAACTTGGACTGGTCTATTTCACATATGGTAATATACATGTTTCAATGCTAATCTCTGAAATCATCACACCCTCACCTTCTCCCACGGAGTCCAAAAGTTTGTTCTTTATATCTGTCTCACATATAGGGTCATCATTATCATCTTTCTAAATTCCATATATATGTGTTAATATACTGTATTGGTGTTTTTTGTTCTGACTTAACTTCACTCTGTATAATAGGCTCCAGTTTCATCCACCTCATTAGAACTGATTCGAATGTGTTCTTTTTACTAGCTGAGTGATATTCGATTGTGTATATGTACTACAGCTTTCTTATCCATTCATCTGCTGATGGACGTCTAGGTTGCTTCCATGTACTAGTTATTGTAAACAGTACTGTGATGAATATTGAGGTACATGTGTCTCTTTCAATTCTAGTTTCCTAGGTGTGTATGCCCAGCAGTGGGATTGCTGGGATGCCATACTACTATGGCAGTTCTATTTCCAGTTTTTTAAAGAATCTCCTCCATAGTGGCTATACTGGTTTGCATTCCCACCAACAGTGTAAGAGGGTTCCCTTTTCTCCACACCCTCTCCAGGATTTATTGTTTGTAAACTTTTTGATAGCAGCCATTCTGACCAGCATGAGATGGTACCCCATTGTGGGTTTGCATTTCTCTGATATTGAGTGATGTTGAGCATCTTCTCATATGTTTGTTAGCCATCTGTATGTCTTCTTTGGAGAAATGTCTGTTTAGTTCTTTGACCCACTTTTTTTTTAATTGGGTCATTTATTTTTCTGTTATTGAGATTCATGAACTGATTGTATATTTTTGAGATTGATTCTTTGTCCGTTGCTTCATTTGCTCTTATTTTCCCTCATTCTGAAAGCTGTCTTTTCACCTTGCTTATAGTTTCCTTTGTTGTGCAAGGAACACACCTTTTTTAAGTTTAATTAGGTAACATTTACTTATTTTTGCTTTTATTTCCATTACTCTTGGGGGTGGGTCATATAGGATCTTGCTGTGATTTATGTCAGAGAGCATTTTGCTGTGTTTTCCTCTAGGAGTTTTATAGTTTCTGGTCTTGCATTTATATCTTTAATCAATTTTGAGTTTATTTTTGTGTATGGTGTTAAAAAGTGTTCTAGTTTCATTCTTTTACAGGTGGTTGACCAGTTTTGCCAGCACCACTCGTTAAAGAGATTGTCTTTTCTCCATTGTATGTTTCTGCCTCCTTTGAAAAAGATAAGGTGTCCATAGTTGCATGGATTTATCTCTGGGCTTTCTATTTTGTTCAATTGACCTATATTTCTGTCTTTGTGCCACTATCATACTGTCTTAATCATTGTAGCTTTGTAGTATAGTCTGAAGTTAGGCAGATTGATTCCTCCAGTTCCATTCTTCTTTCCCAAGATTGCTTTGGCTATTCAAAAGTTTTTTTTTTTTTTCCCCCATAGAAATTGTGAAACTATTTGTTCTACTTCTGTGAAAAATACTGTTGGTAGCTTCACAGGGATTGCACTGAACCTATATATTGCACTGAGTAGTATAACCACTTTCACTATATTGATTCTTCCAATCCATTATCATGGTATATTTCTCCATCTATTTGTGTCATCTTTGACATCTTATTATTGTCAGGTTGGCTGATATATTCAAATATATTTTGCTAAAGTAAGTCTCCCCAAAACAAACTGTTCTCAAGAAATTGCTAAATCTTTAAAGTTACATATTTAAAACAATGCATGAAATTTTGTTTTATCTTTATACTTGTGTGAAATTCAGTTTAATATTATATGAGAAAGGGAATCCTTAAAAAATTGTAATCATTAACTCAATACACATATCACAATTATTATAATCTATTAGAATGAAATTTTTCAGTTCTATTTCATTAATAATGTGGTGAAATTACACTACTTCTACTATTACACACTACCACTAATGTAGTGAAATTCATAATCTAATTTTAATTTCTTTACTCTGTTGGTCCTTTAGTGGACCAGAACCTGGTGGTCTGGAGTCGACGATGAGAAATTGAAAGAAGGAAAAAGGCTAATATTCCCTTGGTTACACAGCCAACCTTCACAGTCCAGAGAATCAGCCAGAAATAGAGAGAGAGAGAGAGAGAGAGAGAGAGAGAGAGATGGGGACTCAAGCTCTGATGGAGCAAAGGTGTTTTATTCAACATGGTGTGGGCATATATACTGTTTTACAAGGTAGCTATTCTCAGCAAAGTTAAAAATCAAACTTTCAAATTTACAAAACATAAAGTGATCCTTATCAAAGAGAGAGAGAGTTGTAAAAAAAATCACTTTTACCATATGGTTCATAACAAGGAAGAGGGTTGTAAATAGTTACTTATCACCATATGGAGAAACTAACAAAAGAAATGCATGCATTCCTCAGTCCCGCAAAAGGCTTGCCTCTCCTCTTAATTCCTGAATACTCCTGAATTAATAAGGAACAGAGGATTCATGACAGAACCAGAACAGCACACAGGAAGCCTCCTGTTAAATGCTTCCTGACATTGCTCTTCTTCAAATAAAGCAGTAATTATTTTCCATTTTTTAAGATTTGGTTTAATGTTTTTGATAAACATAAATTTTAAAATATAATTTTATACAGCAGGGCTTAGATTAGACTGTAGTTCAAAGGAATGGGCTATGTGATAAATATGGCCAAGAAATGATTAAGTTCTGTCCTTCCCTCCAGGCTCTTGACACATCTGGCTAGTCTGTTGAGAATTACCCACTCTCTGAGATGTTTAATATGGTGGAAACCCTTTGCTCAATATGACTCCCCTAAAATTATACAAGCATAAAAAAATAGGAAAGAACTCTAAGAACTAAAACTTGTTAATAAAGTAAAGCATAAACTTCTAAAAATAATTATCTTGCTTGTTTGTTTGAAGCAGAGGGTGTCATATGCAGTGAGAGGCTCTCATCAAAGATTTGGATATTTTACTATTGCTTAAAATGTCTGCAGGAAATTCATAAATCTCCTACCTTGAGCTAGTCTTCAGCTCAGTTCAGTCACTCAGTCGTGTCCGACTCTTTGCGACCCCATGAACCGCAGCACACCAGGCCTCCCTGTCCATCACCAACTCCTGGAGTCCACTGAAACCCATACCCATTGATCGGTGATGAAATCCAACCATCTCATCCTCTGTCATCCCCTTCTTCTCCTTCCCTCAAATCTTTCCCAGCATCAGGGTCTTTTCAAACGAGTCAGCTGTTCACATCATGTGGACAAAGTATTGGAGTTTAAACTTCAACATCAGTCCTTCCAATGGACACCCAGGACTGATCTCCTTTAGGATGGACTGGTTGGATCTCCTTGCAGTCCAAGGGACTCTCAAGAGTCTCCTCCAACACCACAGTTCAAAAGCATCAATTCTTCAGTGCTCAACTTTCTTTATAGTCCAATTCTCACATCCATAAATGACCACTGGGAAAACCATAGCCTTGACTAGACAGACCTTTGTTGACAAAGTCATGTCTCTGCTTTTTAATGTGCTGTCTAGGTTGGTCATAACTTTCCTTCTAAGGAGTAA
>CM035303.1:59243117-59372194 GCA_020226075.1 Hydropotes inermis | reverse complement strand
CTGGTTGGATGTCCTTGCAGTCCAAGGGACTCTCAAGAGTCTCCTCCAACACCACAGTTCAAAAGCATCAATTCTTCAGTGCTCAACTTTCTTTATAGTCCAATTCTCACATCCATAAATGACCACTGGGAAAACCATAGCCTTGACTAGACAGACCTTTGTTGACAAAGTCATGTCTCTGCTTTTTAATGTGCTGTCTAGGTTGGTCATAACTTTCCTTCTAAGGAGTAAGTGTTTTTTAATTTCATGGCTGCAATCACCATCTGCAGTGATTTTATCCACACCATCTGTAGAGCTAATCTTACCTCATTTTAAAGGGACTAACACCAGAAACTGGCCTATAGGTTGGAAGAATCTCTGACATATACTGACTCAGAATAACAGAGTGATCTTCAGGATCTGCTGTGCTTGTAAATACTGGACTAGCTTTTAGTTTCCCACTGTTCTAAGATTTTAAACTGTTCTATATATAGAGCTTAATGCCCTCTTCCTTTTCTCTCTGTAGTGTTCTACTTGATATAAAGATGCATAAAAATATGTTTAGTTGTTTTTGTTTGTTTGTTTTCTTTTTCATGTATAGCCTTCTATGACCTTCTCTTTTATCAAGAAAACCTGCTAAATTTCCAAGGTGATAACAGCAGTAATTGAAAGGGGACATGTTTTCTGTTTTTTGTTTGTCTGTTTGTTTGTTTCTGTTTATTATTCTTGCAATGTTACCAAAATTTAGGAAAGCTAGTGGAAGAAGTCAAAGACTTTAGTTTTTAGTTAATTCTACTTATGAAAGCACAATATGCCCTGGTGGAGTTTCCCAATAGAAAAAAATATATTTTGTGTCACTTAATCATTTTTTAACTTTATTTTCAAATAGGTTAAAAAACTCAACAGAAGTATTGCAAAAATTCCAATTTATGCTTGGCTGAGATATCACATTTATTAGTACTTTCTTACATTTGCTTTGTTGTTCTCTTTCTATTCAGATACATTATTTTTAGAAACATTCAAAATTTAGTTGTAGATATGATATCACTTTACCCATAAGACTTCATTTATTTTCCAACAATAGGAATTTGTCTTATATCAGTAAAATTATCATGACCAGGGTATTTTTCAAACTTCATAAACTGTTCCAATTATGTGCTTTCTAATAAAAGAAAAAATCATTGTAACCCAGAATCAGGTCTATTGTATTTAAGTGTAATGTCTACTTACTCTCTTTTAATCTGGAATATTAATAATTGCTCAATCGTTCCTTATGCAGGGATATAGTGAGAGAATGTAACCTTGATATGTTTGAAGATTACAGACTGCTTATTTATGTATTCTTTATATTTGCATTTGATATGTTCTTGTGATTAGATTCAGCTTATAAAGGAATACTAGAGAAATTATGACCTCTGTTCAGTTCATGTCAGGAAGTATGCAAATTTTGCTTGTCCCAATATTTTTGATATTAAATTTGCTTTGTTAAGGCATTTTCTGTCATGTTTTATTACTGTACAGTCATACATATACAATTTATTCCTACAGGAAACTCTCTAGGATCACATAACCTTTACAAATATTTGTTTATACAATATCCAGTAAACATTGTATTTTGGCTTTTTATTTCAAAGATATCTAAATAAATCACCTGATTAAAAGTCTTATTGAGAAGAGGGTGGAGTAGAAGGACATGAGCTCACCTTTTCTTACAGAAAATTAAAAAAAAAAAGTCACAACTAAGTCTTAACAGTCATTGACAAAACATGATACTGCTGCTGCAACTAAGTTACGTCAGTCTCTACCAAAATGATAGGCAACATTCAAAGACAAGGAAGAAGCCAAAATGAGATAGTAGGAGGGGCACAATTATGAATAACTCAAATTCCATGCACACTGGGCGGGTGGTCCACAAACTGGAAAATAATTATAGCACAGAAATTCTTTCATAGGAGTGAAAGTTCTGAGCCCTGCATCAGGCTTTTCAGTCTAGTGATATGGCATTGGGGGAAGAGACCCCAAAAAATCTGGTTTTAAAGGGCAACAAGATATGATTGCAAGAATTCCACAGGACTGAGGGAAATAGAAACTCCTCTCTTGGAGGGTGCACAAGACCCAGAGGAAAAAAAGCAGTGACCTCATAAGACACTGAGTCAGACATACATGCTAATATTGTAGGGTCTCCTGCAGAGACATACACCCAAGGAGGAATGCGCTGAGACACATAGAAATCAAACTGACAAAAGTAAAACACTAAGAGAAAAATATTGAAGGAAACAGAGGAAAAATCACAAATAACATGCAAGGGAATTCCCGTAAGGTTATAACCTGATTTCTCAGCAGAAACTCTGTAGGCCAGAAAGGAATAGTGTAATATATTTAAAGCAATGAAAAGGAAGATCCTACAACCAAGAATACTCTACCCAGAAAGAGTCTCATTCAGATTTGATGGAAAAAACAAGAGCTTTACAAACAAGCAAAAGCTAAGACAACTCAGCACCATGAGACCAGCTTTGCAACAAATACCAAAGGAAATTCTCTGTGTGGAAAAGAAAAGGCCACAACTAGAAACAAGAAAACCACAAACGGAAAGGCTCACCAGTAAAGGCAAACATACAGTAAAGATAGAAAACCATCCACACACAAATATCATATCAAAACCAGAAATTGTGAGAAGAGGAGAGCACAAATGCAGGATATTGAAAATGCATTTGAAATTAGAAGACCAGTAACTTAAAACAGTCTTGTTTATATATAGATGCCACATCAAAACCTCATGGTAACTGCAAACTAAAAATCTATTATAGCTACACAGACAAAAAAGAAAAAGGAATCTAAACTAAAGTTAGTCATCAAATCAGAGGAGAAGATAACAGAAGAGGAAGGGAATAAAAAAGACCTACAAAAGTAAACCCCAAATAATTAACAAAATGGCAATAAGAATATGTATATATAGATAGGTACTTAAATTTAATATTACCTTTTCATAAACATATTTGATAGGACATGCTAATATAGGTTGAAATTTTGCCTTTTAACACACTTTTGAGGATCCAAAAATCTTTTTCACCCATTATTTTAAAACCCAATTCTACAAATAAATGAATGCAAATTTAAACTTGATAAAATATGAATGATCTTGAAATTGGTTAGTATGGATATTTAATAGTGAGAATAGAAAATACTGTCTTTTTCAAACACATGAGATTGCTAAAGTTTCTCTTCCTCTCCAAAAATCACATAGCCTGTGTAATATTTCCAAACATTTTACCCACAACTTTGTTCACCTAAATATATTCTATGTATAAGGAGTTGAAGATACTTGCAATAGGGCAGCATATGAATTAATACATTAGCAATCAATCAGGAAAATTCTGTTCAGTAAGAATGAGCTATATATATATACATTTATTTATATATATTAAATATATAAATATAGCTCAGTAAGAATGAGCTATATATATATACAATATATAATTTATTTATATATATTATATATATAGATAATAAATAAATATGTATATCTGACTCCAGAAATCAGAATTAAATTATAAGTGCATTGAAATGAACTTGTGGTTTTTAACTTTTATAAGATAAGTAATTATTGGAATTATATTGGAGCAATAGAAATATATATTGGAGCAATATATATTGGAGCAATAGAAATAAGGAATTTGATGTTGCATTTAAAGTACATTTAAAGTTCTTATGTTCTGGATGTTAGCAATAATTTAAGAGCTAATATATTTATATTTATTTTTATTCATCCCACATCTTTCCAAAAGAGATATGAAGCAGCTTGTGATAAAATATTTAAATAAAATAAAATAGCATTGTGTTGACTTGTCAATTTCTTGATTTTAACACAGTAAGAATTGTTTACTAATAAGTGCTATATTAATAGCAGTTTTGAAAAACACTATTATGCCCCATATCATTTATAATTCTGTATAATGTATTTACAAAATGTAAAATTATAATGCTAATTTGTTAATACATGTTAAATGAAGTAGTTGCTTCTTTAATGCTAATTTTCTTTTAAGTAAATTTCAATTTTATTATTTTTATATGTGGGATTTTGTTTTAGGTATTGGTGTCCAACCATATAAACTTTATTGTTTCTTAGATCACAGTAGGCATCTCTTGTTTCCACTGTTCAGAACACTCTTCACCCAATAGATTCATATCATTTCTCTCAAGCTCTTTAAGCCTTAGCTCAAAAATCACTTTCTTGGTAAAGCTTTCCCTTACTGTCTGATCTAAAACCACATCACTTTAGCATCCACACTCCTTTGCCTTTTATTGGCACTCTATGCCCCCCCAGCTTTATTTTTCTCCATCATGATGTGATAGACATGTATTTATGTATTGTATTTCTTCTCCATTACTATGTAAACTCCATGAGGACAGGGGTTTTGTGTGTTTTGTTCTTTTCTGTATGTCTAGTTACCAAGAATAGTGTATGGCAACTATTAGGCACTTAATACCTGTTGAATCAATAAATCAATGAAAAGTGGACTCTCAAGTAGTGTTGTATTTTTGCATCTTCCAAACTAGCTATAGAAACAATTTTTCAAGTATAGCATTTTGGTATGGGAAAAGACTGTGAAACCATAGCTTGGTTGGTAAGAACACCAAATTTTTCCAGTAAAAAATCTTAGGATTTGCAAAAGTCACAAAACCTATTTGTTCCTCAGTGTGCTCAGTTAAAAATAAATAATGATTACTATTTCAAAGGTTGATGTGAGATTTAAAAAAAAAAAAAAAAAAAAAAAAACTTTTTTTTTTTTTATTTTGCATTGGGGTATAAGCAATGAACAATGTTGTGATAGTTTCAGGTGAATAGCAAAGGGACTCAGCCATATATATGCCTTCTCCCCCAAACTCCCCTCCCAACCAGGCTGCCACATAACATTGAGCAGTGTTCCATGTGCTATAGAATAGGGCCTTGCTGGTTATCCATGTCAAATATAGCAGTGTGTATATGTCCATCCCAAATTCCCTATCTTTCTTTCATCATACCTCCCAGCAACCATAAGTTTGTTCTCTAAGTCTGTGAGTCTCTTTATCTTTTGTTGTTTTTGACGTTTCTCAGTTACTCAGGTGTGTCTGACTCTTTTCAATGCCATAGTCTGCAGCACGCCAGGCTTCCCAGTTCTTCAACATCTTGCAGAGATTGCTCAATTCATTGCCGTTGAATCAGTGCTTCCATCCAACTACCTAATCCTCTGTCATCCCCTTTTCCTTAACTCTTTCCCAGTGGCATCAGTGTCTTTTTCTAATGAGTTGGCTATTAGCATCAGGTGGCTAAAGTATTGGAGCTTCAGCTTCAGCATCAGTTCTTCCAATAAATATTCAGCATTAATTTCCTTAAGGATTGACTGAGAGTCCAAAGGATTCTCAAGAGTCTTCTCCAACACCACAATTTGAAAGTAACAATTCTTCAGCACTCAGCCTTCTTTATGGTTCAACTCTCAAATCCATACTTGACTATTGGAAAAACCATAGCTTTGACTATACCAAACTTTGATGACAAAGAAACGTCTCTGCTTTTTGAATATGCTGTCTAGGTTTGTCACATATTTTCTTCCCTTGTGCAGTGGTTTTGGAGCCCAAGAAAATAAAGTCTGTCATTGTTTCCATTGTTTCCTCTTCTATTTGCCATAAAGTGATGGGACCGAATACCATGATCTTAGTTTTTTGAATGTCGAGTTTAATATCAGCTTTGTCATTCTCTTCTTTCACCTTCATCAAGAGGCTTTTTAGTTCCTCTTTGCTTTCTGACATAAGGATGGTGTCATCTGCATTTCTGTGGTTATTGTTATTTCTCCCAGAAATCTTGATTCTAAGTTAAATAAGCAGGGTGACATATACAGCCTTGAATTTTTCCCTTCAATTTTGAACTAGTCCATTGTTCTATGTCTGTTTCTAACTGCTGCTTCTTGACTTGCCTATAGGTTTCTCAGGAGACTGGGTTGTCTGGTATTCCCATTTCTAAGAATTTTCCACAGTTTGTTGTGATCCACACAAAGGCTTTAGTGTAGTCAATGAAACAGAAAATGTTATTTTCTGGAATTCTCTTGCTTTTTCTATGATCCAATGGATGCTGCCAATTTGATCTTTGGTTCCTCTGCTTTTTCTAACTCAAGTTTGAACAGCTGGAACTTCTCAGTTTATATACTGTTGAAGCCTAGCTTGAAGGATTTTGAGCTTTAGCTTGCTTGTGAAATGAATGCAATTGTGTGGTAGTTTGAACATTCTTTGGCATTTCCTTTCTTTAGGACTGGAATGAACACTGACCTTTTCCAGTCCTGTGGCCACTGCTGAGCTTTCCAAATTTGCTGGTATATTGAGTGAAAGACTTTCACAGCATCATCTTTTAGGACTTGAAATAGCTCAACTGGATTTCCATCACTTCCACTAGTTTTGTTCATAGTGATGCTTCTTGAGGCCCACCTGTCTTCACATTCCAGGATATCTTGCTCTAGGTGAGTGATCACAGCATTGTAGTTACCAGGGTCATTAAGGTCTTTTTGTATATTTCTTCTGTGTATTCTCACCACCTCTTCTTAATATCTTCTGCTTCTGTTTTGTAAGTAAGTTCATTTGTATCTTATGGGCATTGGAATTATTTGGAAATAGCTGCTTTAGTTAGCTTTTCCATGACTAAATTCAAGCTATTATAATTAAAACAAAATGGAGAGCAATTGGAAACTTGTCATCATAGAGACTATTAAATGTACAAACTGAAATTTTACTTCCAACTTAGCACAAATAAAGAAATAGGTGTGCTCATTCTAGTGCACACAAGTCTGTGTGCATGTGCATGTACATACACAAAAATATGCAAACATACAGAAAAAAAATCAGGGGCATATATGAAAAAATATATATAAAATTTCCTTGGCAACGATTTCCTTTCCAAATTTAATATCATCTATTAAAAACTCCAAATCATAGCTCCTTACATTATTTTCTACTGGTTTCATAAAAAGTGCCTTTGTTCACACAATTTGAACTGAGCTCCTTTAGAGATAATAAACAAATTATTTCTTTCCTAAAAGGACTCAGCACCAGAGAATACTTACACATTTCAGTGTTAGTAAAACATTGAATTATTGTCCAGTGCTTCAAATAATGTAGAGAAATCATACTAAATATAATAAGCAAAGGACTATATTTAGAAAACTAATTTTCATGTTCATCCTGCAAGTTTGAGAGTTTCATATGAAATTTCCATGATATAGAATTTGATTAAATGTAATTTTCATTATTAAACACATTTAAAATTAATTTTAAAATAAAAATATCAATAACCTCAGATACGCAGATGACACCACCCTTATAGCAGAAAGTGAAGAGGAAATAAAAAGCCTCTTGATGAAAGTGAAAGAGGAGAGTGAAAAAGCTGGCTTAAAAGTCAACATTCAGAAAACTAAGATCATTGCATCTGGTCCCATCACTTCATGGCAAATAGGTGGGGAAGCAGTGGAAACAGTGACAGACTTTATTTTTGGGTAGCTCCCAAATCACTGCAGATGGTGACTGCAGCCATGAAACTAAAAGATGTTTGCTACTTAGAAGGAAAGCTATGACAAACCTAGACAGTATATTATAAAGCAGATACATTACTTTACGGACAAAGGTTCATCTAGTCAAAGCTATGGTTTTTCCAGTAGTCATTATGAATGGGAGATTTGGACCATAAAGAAGGCTAAGCACTGAAGAATTGATGCTTTTGCACTGTGGTGTTGGAAAAGACTCTTGAGAGTCACTTGGACTGCAAAGAGATCAAACCAGTCAATTCTAAAGGAAATCAGTCCTAAATACTCATTGGAAGGACTGATGCTGAAGATGAAGCTCCAATACTTTGACTATATGATGTGAAGAGCCAACTCATTAGAAAAAACCCTGATACTGGGAAAGATGGAAGGCAGAGGAGACAGGGTTGACAGAGGATGAGATAGTTGGATGGCATCACCTACTCAATGGACATGAGTTTGAGCAAGCTCCAGGACATGTTGAAGGACTGATACTGAAGATGCAGCTCCAATACTTTGGCCACCTGATGCAATGAACTGACTCATTGGAAAAGCCCCTGATGCTGGGAAAGATTGAAGGCAGGAGGAGAAGGGGACAACAGCAGATGAGGTGGTTGGATGGCATCACCAACTCAATGGACATGAGTTTGAGCAAGTTCTGGGAGTTGGTGATGAACAGGGAAGCCTGGCTTGCTGCAGTCCCTGTGGTCACAAAGAGTCAGACATGACTGAGCGACTAAACTTACTGAAAATTAATTTTAACTCAAACTATAGGAAAAGTAAAGAAATTTAAACATATCTAAGAAAATCCTGATCCAGTAAAGGAGTATGGATTATAATTTATCATAATAATAAATTATTTCAAAAAGGCACACATGCTAACTTAGCATATTAAATTTCATCTGAATTTGTCACCTTCAACTTGAAGAATTAGTCAAAAAATAACTACTTGAAATCACATAAATCACCTTAGTTATAAATATAAGGCTATAAAAACATCATGTGATATTATATGGAATGTCCACTATTATTCTATAATTTAATCTGAAAGCCTTTTCAGACAGAAACAAAAAAATGTGTTGTTTTTTGTAGATGTGATACATTCTTTAGCATGACAAAATTCACTACAAATAAAAAAAAAAAAGAAAAAAAAAAGCATTAGTTCAATAAAAGAAAAAAATTCAAATAAGTGCCAGGACCTCTAGAAGCAAACTCTAGAAGTTCCAAGACCTCTAGAAGCAACTGAAATTATCTTAAATATGTGGAATTGATGAATTGTCCCATGAAAGAGTCCAGTTGTTTACACACTATGCATTCTAGTAACTTTACCTTAGGTGTCAGACAGTATATAGTCCAGGTACACACCAGTGGGTTTTTTTGTTTGTTTGTTTGTTTGTTTTATTTTGTTTTTAATTGCTTAAAACATTTACACTATATTCAAACAAGGGTTCCTCATTTAATTAAGAAGCAATACCTCACAAATACATGATGAAATTACACATAAAAAAAAAAGAATTTCCCTATAGAACCCCTGAAACAGTAAGATATCTTGATGCATTAAAATGGGTTTTGGTTAAGGGAAAATTTTCTCTTCATTATTTCAAGAACATTTCTTTTAATCTGTGCATTTTTAATTTGTTACCCAACAAGCTTTTAAGACAATTCTCATTCTTTTACACTGTGGGCAAAGAAATCAGATCATACCCTTTCTCCTCGTTTGCTTTCTGACTCAAATTCTTTTTGTCGTCCCACACAAGCTGTATAAGGGGGATTCCCTCATAGCTCAGTCTGTAAATTATCTGCTTGCAGTGCAGGAGACCCTGTGTGGAAGATCCCCTGGAGAAGGAAATGGCAACCCACTCCAATATTCTTGCCTGGAGTATCCCCTGGGCAGAGAACCCTGACAGGCCACAATCCACGGGGTCTCAAAAGTCAGACATAACTTAGCGACTAAACCACCACCGCCAAGGTGTATAAGAGTAATTTCTACAAATAATGTATTTGACTAAAGTTGTTGATGTTGTCAGTGGTTTAGATTATATGATTTTTTGTTTAAAATTTTTCTTAAAAATCCCGTAAAGAATATATTTTAAAATTTCAATGCCTGCTCTTATCAATGATAAATCACTTTACATCAATAAAGCAAGTCAATTTTCCTAGATTCCAGAAGAGGAAAATATGTCTAATACATTGGAATTCTGCTTCCAACTCTGAACGTAGCTAGGGAAACTGCAAAGAAACAGAGTTTACAGATCAAGCCCAGGGATACTCCTAATTATATATTAAAACAGAAAGAAACAACATTCATGGGATAAAAATCATATAATCCATAATATCCACAATTTAGCATTGATAATGCTCAGGATATTATACAAAATTATCAAAAAAGTGAATAAAGAAATGGAATGTCTTCTGAGATAAAATAGATGTTTTAACTATTAGGGAAAGATTTTGTTTTCCCAACAGACTGTTTCTCTTATCTTTATGTAATGTCCCTCTTTGTCTCAATTTTATTTGCTCTAAACTCTACTGTATCTAATAACTATGTCCACTCCTAATATTTTTTTCCTGGATTAATGTTTGCATGGTATATTTTTCCACTATTTTATTCTCAATTTACCTATATCATTGTGTTTGAAGTGAGCTTCTTATAGTCTGCATACATTTGGATTAAGTTTGTATTTTTAAATCCATCTTTTCATCCTCTGTTTTTTATTAGAATATTTATACCACATATATTAAAATTTTAGACCATCAATATGTTAGAACATAAGTTTGAATGCTATCTTTTTTCTCTATTTGTTTCCACTGTTTCCTTTTCCTTTATTTTTGTTTTCTTGAGTTCCACCGGTTACTTGAATATATTTATGATTATATCTTATTTATTTTATAATACTTTTGAGTATGTCGCTTTTTCTTAGAGAGGTTGTTCATGATATTAAAATATGCATAAGTATCTTATTTCAAACTACTGGGATTGACATTTTATCACTTCTAGTGAAGTGTAAAATTTCTACTTCCATTTAGGTTTCTTTAACATCCAGGTTTTTAAATATAATTTTCTTAGGTATTTCCTTTACATGCAGAGTAGCACACCTGAGATAGCATCATATTTATTTCAAGTAATAAATATGACTTAAAATAAAAGTGATTCTATTCATAATAATAAAACGTTTTTTTTCTATACTCTTTTTACCCATTTTGATGTTCTTATATTCTTGAATTCTCAAACATTCATCTATTTCTATTTTCTTTCTTTTTAGAGAGCTTATTTAGTCATTCCTTGAGTGTAGGAGTGTCTGTATTATCCCTTTTATTCTTGCAGAGTACTTTTGCATATATAAAATTTGAAATTACTACTAATTTGAGTTGGTAGTCTTTTATGAACAATGCATAATTTCTTTATTTTCTTTCAAGGTTTTTTTTTCTTTGTCTTTTATTCTCAGAAGTTCAATTATGATTTTTCTTGGTATAAATTTCTTTGGTTTTATTCTGAGTTTCATTTAGCTTCTTGAATTTGTAGGCTTATGAGGAGTTTTTGCAAATTTGGCACTCTTTCAGTACTTATTTCTTTTTTTTTTTTTTGACAGTTGTAACAAAGGGTTTATTATCATTTGTGTATGAAATAAATGCACCATCCCATACCTGAAAGGCTTTCACAAACCTTAAGCATTATTCAGACTGTACCAAGGCACCACCACTGCCTCGGTAACATGCCCATTTCTAGTAAAACTTCCCTCAACATCAGTTCTGCAATGCTTTTTGGTTTATTATACACTTCCAAAACAGCAAAAACTTGCAAAAATGTGCACATATTGTGGTCCATGCGTTTACTGCTTAGTCATCATCTTCCTCCTCTTCTTCCTCTTCCTCAAAGCTGTCTTCAAAGCCCTCACTGTCTTCCTGGTCTTCATCCCCCTCTATTGCTCTATGCCACTGTGGGTGATTTTCTGGCACAGGCTTAGCCTCATGAACTTCCAACTTCAGTGGTTTAATCTGATCCAAACCCATATAGGAGTCTTCTCTTAGAAACACCGTATATTGATAATTTCCAGGCTTGCCTGGTGCAGGAAACTTCAGTTCTACCTCTTCCGTATCTTTTAGTGTACACACATGATATGGCATAGATATTAATGTCTGTTCCCTCCTATCCACTATATAAAGCCACCACCATTCTTGCTTTTCCTCAGGAAAGTAAAGACTATAGACAGGGTGTGTTATCTTTGATTTGGTTTCCAGTAGTGCTCTCTCCTTTCGTTGAATACTTTGTTGTAATTCTTGCCATTTTGCTTCATCATCCTTGTTTTGTTTTTCATCTTGCTCTCTATCAGAGTCTCTGTCACTACCATCATCTTTTTCACTCTGAGAGTCTCTATTGGTTTCTTCTTCCTCAGAGTCACTGCCTTTGTCAGAAACTTCTTCTTCATCTTCCTTTACTGCAGCTTCACTCCCAGCGACTCCATTAGCCTGCTTTTGCTTCTGTTGCTTTGGTTGAGATAAGGGCACAGGTGTAGGCTTTTTTTTCAAAGGTTTCTTTTTTTCTTTTTGATTTAGCAGTTTTCTTGGGTCCTTTACTCTTCTGTTGCCAGCCTCCTTTTGTCTTGTTCTTGTTAGTATCACCCTGCCCATCTTCTGCTGGCTGTTCCTCTGTAGCACAGATGGACTGCTCCTTTTCAAATACTTCTGCCATTGTTTGCCTTGTCAATTTAACCAAAACTGTAACTAAGGATCCTACTGTGATGTTGTTGCTATCTTCATCATCCAATACCTGTGACTTTATGTCCATAGTCACATACGGAAAACTCCCAAGAACAGCCATAACCTCCTCATATTTTTCATCTTCAAGGAAATGCAACAGATTGTGGCGATCTGATTCTTTTAAAGTCACCAAATCCTGGATAGTTTTAAATTTGAAATTTTTATGATTATAAACTCTTCTAAGATTGTCTTCTTCAATGTGAGGGAGCTGCAGAAGGGGAGATTTAAACTGCTGAAGGCCTTGAACAGCCATCTGGGAAAGCTTCATGCAGTTTTCAAGGGATGCCAAAGTTGGAGCATGAAACTCCCTTTCTTCACGGCTCCTGGCCATTATTATTAGTTGGCAGATTACATTAACCATTTCTTGAAGTAGGGAAGGGCATTTTTTCAGCATAAATTGCTGATCTTCTTCAAGGGTCTCAGGAATTTTCATTTTAGCAAGATGAGACAGTAAAAGAACTCTGGCCTTCAGGCTATAAGGGCAGGTAAGTGGAGGCTCATTCTTCTTTAAATTAATGCTGCCAATTTCTCTGATGAGCTGAGGTATTAAAATATTATCTGTCGGTCTGCTTGTGGCATCTTTATTATACTGAGGATCAAATTCAGAGGCTCCAGCCAAAACCATGATAAGACGTTTCATATCCATATTTCGAGTTTTATAAACAAAGTAGGTATAAATCTGTGTTGTGCATATTAGAATCTGGTCTCCACTATAGCGTATTGAGCGATACCACCAAGAGCCCACAACAACTGGAAGGATAACCATGAATGCCAAGCCATATACAAGTAAAACCAATATTGAATTTTTCTGGTCAACAATCCAAGCTGGGAGGGCAATTCCAAAGCTTGTGGCTTGAGGCCCATCTGGATTTCCAAACTCTTCCCAATTTGTCCGGGATTCTTCATCAGTTAAAGGTGCATAAGCTTTTGCTATTCTCATGAACATAACTTCATCACCTCCTTTATCTGGATGATATTTAAGAGACAGCAAACGATACTGTTTCTTAAACTCTGCTACAGTTGCCCGGGGATCTAAATTTAATACTTCATAAAGATTGTATTCTTGATATTCTCGGTCTGTTTTGGAAACTTCGTATGCAAGGAATAAGAACAATGCCCATCCTGCTAGAAGAACTGTTTTCTTGACTGTAGGAATAATATTTGGCTGGAGTTTTAATAACCGTAAATGGTACCATATACATCTTCCATATACTTTTCTGATATTCTTTAATCGATTTTGCTCGGCATTCTGATCTCGGGGCCAGAGGTAGTATGTGGCCGGAATCACGATGAGCCCCACGAAGGAGGTGAGGAAGTAGAAGAAGGTGTTCCCGCTGTCATTGTACTGGAATTGCTGCCCCGCCATGGCTCCCCTTCCTCTGCCTCCCTCTTCTCACTGCCGCTGCCACGACCCAGCTCTGCAATCCAGCTCCCAGCTCCCCGCCCCGTGTGGCGTAGCTCCTACGCCGCCGCCGCCGCCTCTCCTCCCTGCCCCCTCAGTCCTTATTTCTTTACATGTTTTTCCAGGTTGACACTCTATTTCTTCTGGGGTCCCAGTTATGCAGATACTGAGCCTTTTGTTATTGCCCCACAAGTCAGGACATTATGAGAACAGTCCTGCTTCTGCTACTAAAGTTCGATAGTAGCAAGTTAAAACAAAACAAAACATCTCCCATTCACTTTTTTATGTCTATTTTTTCATGTGTTTAGATTGGGTACACTCCATAGATCTGCCATCGAGTTGACTAATTCTGTCATCATTGCTTCTACCTTATAATTAAGACCATTCAACAAGTTTTCTTTCAGTTACTATATTTTTCAGTTATCTAAATTATATTTGGTACTCTTTTTAAAAAAAATTTCTCATTTGTCACTGAGATTTTCTAACTTTTTATTTGCTGTGAGGAAATGTATAATGGGTGTTTGTTGCAGCAAATGTTGCTTGTTTGCAACATTGTATGATGACTTTTTCTAATCCTTATCATGTAATTCCAATATATCATTCATCTTGGCATTGATATCTATCATGGACTGAATTGTGCCTCATCCCTCAAATTTATATTTTGAAGTCCTAACCACTGGGACATGAGAATGTGACTGTATTTGTAGACAGGGACTATACAGAAATGATTATGTTAAAATAAGGCAATTAGGGTGGGCATTAATCCAATCTGACTGGTATCCTTATAAAAGGAGGAAATTTGACATGCTGAATGAGAAAATCAGAGATACACTCCACACAGGAAAAAACACCATTTAAGTCACAATGAGAAGATGGCCAGCTACAAGCTAAGGAGAGAGGTCTAAGGAAAAAAAAAAAACTTATTGACACTTTAATTTTTGACTTCTAGCCTCCAGAATTGTGAGAAACAAATTTTTGTTGTTTAAGCCAGCCATTGTGTAGTACTTTGTCACAGCAGCTCTAGCAAATTAAGAGTTTCTGTTTATTTCCTTTTCTTATTTAAGTTGTGATTTTCTCTTGCTATGTATAACACCACTTCATTGCAAATGGGTGATAGGAAATTCAGATCACACCTTGGTCTGCTGAGATCTTCTCAGTGCAAGTGAAACACTGACTTGCACTGTCTCATTGTTTCCAAGTAGGGTGTCATATCCGTTCCCTACTGGGCCCTGCAGCCTCCAGGGCAGCAAAGGAAAGGATGAACACACACACTGCTTTTTTGCTTCACGGTGGGAACAGAAGTTCAGCTCCCCACTGACTTCATTAGTGGGAGGGAGAAGTGGAGTACTAAATGTCTCAGGTTCCTACCACCTTACTCAACATCATTGATGCCTGATGGGAGTGGAGGTGAAGCTTTCCGCTGGGCCCTGCTAAAACCTCGGGTGGCAGTAAGTGAGAGCAGAAATAGTGGCAGAAAATGACTAATCCTGACTTGCACCACCTTTGTCAGTCTTGTTCAAGAATGGAAGGTGTAGAAGGCTGAAAAAGCTGTTAGCATGAAGGATTTTAAACCAAAAATTATAATTATCTTCAATGAACAAAATATTTTCAATGAACAAAGACTTCAGACATGGAAGTTCTCAATAATGAAGTAGGAGAAAAAAAAAAAAGAACCAAATGAAAATTCTGGAACTCAAAAATATGATTCCTGTAATGCAAAAAATGATAAATATATAGCAAAACGGAACATGAAAGATGCAAGAGTGTTAGGTCTAGCTACTGAAATGATCTAAGATAAAGAACAAAGAGAAATAAAATTATAGAAAAGATCCTCAGAGAAAAGTTAGATGACATCACATTGTCAAATAAATGTGAAATGGGAATATCAAAATACTGGGCTGGCCAAAATGTTTCTTTGGGTTCTTTTTTTACAAGATATCACTGAAAAGCCTGAATGAACTTTTTGGCCAACCCACGATCAGTGAGAGAGGAAAATGAGGCTAAAAAATAAAAATAAAAAATCTATAGCCTGAAAATTTCCCAAATTTGATGAAAGACAGAAATTTTCAGACACAAGATATTCTGAATACCAAGCAATATACAAAAAAGTTCATACATTGTGGCATTGTATTCAAACTATTAAATCAAAGAGGAAGAGCAAATCCTGAAAATATAAAGATGAAAACAATATGCTACATACACGGGGGTAAAAATAATACAATTAGTTGCTGACATCAGAAACAACAGAGGCAAGAAGAGAGTAGGAAAAAATGATTTAAATATTAGAAATAAAATAACCATCAGTTTACAATCCTGTATGCAGCAAAAAGTCATTCAAGAATTAAAGTGAAATAAACACATTTTCAAATAAATGAAAGCTAAGAGAATTCATCATCCTCTGACTTATAGTACAAGAAATTCTCAAAAAATTATTTAGGCTAAAGCAAAGGATAACAGGTAGATAATCAGACTCTTGAGAAAAATTAAATAAATTCATCAGAAACAGTAAATATATAGGAAAATATTAAAGACAGTTGCTTTTGTCTCTCCAAATTCTTTAAAATCATATAACTGCTTAAAAACTAATATTTTAGCATTGTTCTATGGGTATTTAATACACACAACAGCTATAACATTAAGAACAGGCTGGAAAATATGGGTGTACAAGATGAAAGATTTCAATATTTATTCTGAAAATATTCAAATGATACAAAAGAGTTAAGGCAGGACAAGAGAGTACAATGTACAATGGAAACAGGTAAAAAACAAACCAAAAAAAAAATGAAACAGGAAATCCACATATAACCACATCAATAATAACATAAGTTTCTCATGGTATAAATACTCTAATTAAAAGGCAGAAATTGTCAAAATGAACAAAAGATAAGGCTCACTTTTATCCTGTCTTAAAAAGATGCACTTTAAATACATTGAATGTAAATGGATGAAAACTAATTTACCATGCAAATCATTAGCATATAAAGACTGATGTATTAATAGTTATATTTTAGCAGATAAAATGTTTCACTAAACACTTATCATTATGGTCAATTCAAGAAGACATTAAAATCATAAATGTGTCTGCTCCCAAAAGGAGAACTTCAAATTATATAAAGCAAAAATTTGTAAAATTAAAGGAGGAAATATAATTCAAAAATAGTAATTGGAGAATTTAAAATCCTCTTAAAGAAACTGATGGAACAGCTAAATTAAAAAAATCAGCAAAAACATGTAAAGTAAAATAGCACTTGTAAGCTCCTTGATCTGATTGGTATTTATACCAAAACTTAACAATAGCAGAATACATATTCTTGCCAATTGCATGTGCATATAAACCTCACTCTGGGTCATAAAAGAAGTCTACTAAATTCAAAAATATTGAAATTTTCTCATCACAACCTATTTCAGTTAAAAATAAATAATAAAGAAAATCCCCTAAATTTGAAAATAAATAATGTATTCCCTGAATAAACATTTCATTGAAGTAGAAGTCAATGAAACAGTAACTATACTGGCTGAATGAAAAGACAATATACCAAAATTGGTGTGATATAGCCAAAACAGGACATAGATATTTATACCCTTTAATGTCTGTGTTAGTAAAAATGAAGTTCTTAACATATTATCTAAGATGTTTCTTTAAGAAACTGAAAAGAAGAATGAATTAAACCTAAATCAAGTGGAATAAAGGAAATATTTGAGAGAAGAAATCAATTTCATTGAAAACAGAAGACACAAAAATAACAAAACCAAAATCTGATTCCTTGAAAAATCAGTAAAAGTGATAGAACCCTTGTGATTATCTTTAAGAAAAATAAATGGGAAAACTAATTAGCCAATATAAAGAATTAAAGATGGGATATCACTACACACATTTCAGACATTAAAAGAAAAAAATAATTATTATAAACAAATTCATACAAAGAAATTTGACAACTTAGATGAACTGGAAAAATTCAGAAAAAAATTTATCCTAACTTTCTCAACTTGTAAATTTATGCCAATTAATAAAATCAAATTCTTAATGTTAAAGATTTCCAATAAGAAAACTCCAGGTCCTGATGGCTTCATTGGTGAATTTTATCAAATATTTTTTAAAGGCATAATATCAATCTTGGAGAAGCTCTTTCAACAAATAGAGAAGCAAGGAACACTTTCCAACTCATTTTATGAGGCCAGCATTACCCTGATTCCAAAACCAGATGAAGACATTGCAACAATTCTATAGACTGATAGCATTCATGAACATGGATACAAAAATAATTATCTAAATAATATCAAATCAAAAATATTTCAATGACATTACATCACACCCATGTAGAATTTATCTTAGGAATATGAGGTTGGTTTTACATCTAATAATCAACCATTGTCAGATACCATTTTAATACAATTGAGGACAAAATTATATCACCATTTCAAAAGATGCACAAAAAGCATTTGAGAAAATTCATTGCCTTTCATGATAAAAATACTATCAGCCAACTAGGACTAGCTCAGAATTCCTTCATATTGACTAAGATATTCATGAGAAATCTACAGACAAAATCACTTTAAACAGTGTGTTTCTGTGTAAGTTGAATAACATAGGAAAGACATCATTTTTCAATATTATTTTTAATATCATACTTAATATTTTGGCAGGAGAAAGAAATAAAGGGTGTATTGATTGGAAAGGGGATGGCAAAACTGTCTTTATTTTTAAACAATTTGATCTTATGGAATTAATGGAAATCTACCAGAAATAATAAAAAGTCAATATAAAAATCTTTCCCATGCTTATACACTAATAGTAAACAACTAGAGAATGAATTTAAATCTTCATTCAAAATAGTATCAAAATAAAATAGTTAGGAATAAATTTAATTTTAAAAGAAGTCTACAGCAAACCACACAACATTGAAAAAGGAAATTAAAGAACACCTAAATAATTGGAGATAGATATTTATAGATTAGAAAATATTGTTAAAATGGGAATCTTCCCCAAATTGATCTATAGTGACATTTTAAAATGAATCAAAACCCTAACAGGTTTTTTAAAACAAATCGAAAACCTGATTTTAAAATTTTGTGTTAAGGTAAATGACCTACAAAGGCTAATTAAGTAAAAAATCATTGAACTGTATATTTTAAAATGCATAAATTATATTGTAGATAAATAGTACTTAAGTTAAGCTGCTGAAATACAAGAAGTTACATAACCTGATTTCTTCTTTTAATACTTAATATAAAACCACACCAGACAGTATGAAGTTTAATGACATACAAATTAATACATATCAATTAGTCAGAATAAAAGTATATAAATAAAGGGGTCCAGTTTACCTCCACTTAGATTATTAGGCTAAGAGAGAGAAGGCAAAAGTGGTCTCTTGGGCAATCAACATTTGGCTTTAAGATTTTTCTGCACCTCCTCCAACCACTGTCTCTTTTGCCTCTCACACAGAATTTTGGCTAATTCTTAATTGTGTTCTCATTGAATGATTCACACATGCTTTCTCTTGGCTCACACAGTTATGGTTCCTACTATAATTCACTACTTTAGTTTTATCAATGTTTCAGTAGTAACTTCAGATCTTTTACACATTTGAGATATACTGTATTTCTGGGAAATGTGTGCTGCAAAGTGTCTTTTGGGCTGATTCGAGGAACTACCCATCATATAACAGCAGGTTGATAGCCCTACTCCAATTAGAAAATGCATTTCAAGTTCTATGTTGTCACCATTTAGGATATGTTTCATTTGGATGTTGGAAACTGTGTTTGTTGTTTGTATATTTTTGATATATAAAATAATTTAAAATATATTCTCTTTAAAAGAAATTTATAATTATATTCATCCTATTAGTCACAATTTTGATTGTTTAGTAAAAAAATTAAGCATCAGTACCCCCCAGGCCCTCAGTCTTCTTGTCTAAATGTGTTATATTATGGCCTGCTTACTTGGGTAGAATTTATGCTACAAATTTTAGAGCTAATCAGAACTGGCCTCTATGTGGCAGGACAATCAGGGAGGTACTTTTTGGGGTGAATGTTTCTTTATATTTTAGGTAACACTATTCAGGCAGCTACTTATGGAAAAAAGGTGACTGTTGTGCTCAATGTAGGTGTTGTTGACCATTTTTTATTGTATATGTGCATAAGCCTTTTATCTGGTTGAGTATGTGGTGTACTGTGGGAAATAAAAATAAAGTATGTTCAGCATTTTGGCAATTAAAAAATTTTTTTTGAGGTAAAAAAAAATTTTTTTGACCTACAAAAGCTAATTAAGTAAAAAATCATTGAATTGTATGCTTTAAAATGCATAAATTATATTGTAGATAAATAGTACTTAAGCTGCTGAAATACAAGAAGTTACATAATCTGATTTCTTCTTTTAATACTTAATATAAAGCCACACCAGACAGTATGAAGTTTAATGACATACAAATTAATACATATCAATGAGTCAGAATAAAAGTATATAAATGGACTTAAACTTACATATTCAACTGATTTTTAACAAAAGTAAATCATTGGAGACAAGATATTCTTTTCAAAAAGTATTTCTGAAATAACAGGATGTCTACGTGGGGGAAAAAAGCCTCTGCTTTTATCTCACACCATACACTAAAAAATAATTTAAAATTATTTAAAATATTTAAAATTACAGAAATGTAAGAGAGGAAGTCAAAGGGAACGTTAAGAAAATGTCATAGACTTGAAATTCATAGCTTGCATATTCCCAGACACCATCAAATGCCCCAGAGATGGGATAAAAATCAATATATATATATCAAGGTAAATCCTTCTAAAATTTCAGAACACTGTCCAAAAATAAACTAACCTACAAACTTCTGTAAAAGAGAAAAGGAATTGCTTAAGCAAAGATCAAGTAGAAGAATGGCCTCAGACTTCTCAACAAAGACACAGATGCTATACGATAGTTAAGCAATGCTTTCAGTTGTGAATGAAAATGATTTCCCACTTAGGAATCTTTGCCCAAAGAGTTTTAACACTCAAGTATGAAAGAAGAGGGTTTCCCTGGTGGCTCAGACAGTAAAGAATCCCCCTGCAGTTCGGGAGACCTGTGTTCAATCCCTGGGTTGTCAAGACCCCCTGGAGTGGGGATTATGGCAACCCACTCCAGTATTCTTGCTTGGAGAACCTCCATGATCAGAGGAGCCTGGCAGATTACAGTCCATAGGGTCGCAAAAAGTCAGACACGACTGAGCGACTAAGCGTATAAAAGAAAAATTGAAACATTGTTAGACCAATAGGCATAAAATAAGTCATATGCCATGGGACCTTTCTCAAAATATGTCCTGGAGAGTATGGTCCACTAAATAAGTGATTAAAAAACTAAGAAGAGGAAACCATGGGACTCTGAACAGCATCCAACAAAATAAAAGAGCAAATTAATCTCCAGAACATTTGCAAAGGGCAGTTCTGAAATGGTAGCTACAAAGGAATTCTAGACAGCAAGCAGTCAAGTTTGCAGTAGGTCATAAGGCTCCAGGAGGGGTCTCTTCAAAGAGATGAAATTGATAGAATGTGTGTGAATGTATTAAAAATAGAGACTTCTACTTGGAGAATGTGAAGTTCAATTAATAAAGTACATAGCAACAAACCAATGAGAAGGGAAACTATTACTACACGAGGATGAATAACATATTGTACAAGAGAAAAAAGAAATAAGAATGGTGAAGTAATTGACTGATTTTACAAAGTTATAATAAAAGCACCAAGTAATATTCTAGCTAGAATTGCAATGTAGCTCATGGAAAAATGAGAGGAATGGGAAGTATGTGTATGCAATTATGTGTGTGTGTGTGTCTGTGTGTGTGTGTCCATGTTAAGTGGGGTGGGGAAAGTATAACAGAGGACTGAATTTAAAGTCAATTCTTGGGACTTCCCTTGTGGCGCAGTGGATAAGAATCTGCCTGCCAATGCAATGGGTTCAATCCCTGATCTGGGAAAATTTCACATTCTGCAGAGTAACAAATCCTTGCTCAACAGCTACTGAGCCTGTGCTCTAGAGAATGCACATTTCAACTTCTGAGCCCATACAATACAACTACTGAAGCCTGTGTGCCTAGTGCCTGTAGTCCACAATAAAAGAAGCCACCACAATGAGAAGCCCACACTCCACACAACAACTAGAGAAATCCCAAACAAAGAGAGGAAGACTCAGTGCAACAACAACAAAAAAAAGATAAATAGCATCAATTCTTAATATGTATTACATATATGTTCAATAGATATGCTGCTATCTTAAGTTTGGAGTATATCATTTGGATTGTATAAATATATTGTCTTTCTGTTTTCAAATAACTTATTTTATAGGTAATGAAGAATCTATAAATAAGGAATATAGATTGACCAATTGCACATTGGTTAAAACACTGAAGCTTAACTGTCACTTTTAAAGGAACATTGAAGGCACATATTTGGAAAATTTTTAAGCTTATGCATTTGCTTTCTACTACTCTCTGTCCTCTTCCAAGACACATTTCTAGCTTCTTCTTCATCTTTTATTTTTTTTTTTGGAAATCAATGCCCCTCTCCTATTTAAGATGTGAGTTGAAAATTAGTTTGTCTTAAAAGCCTTCCCTGATTCATGCTACTCCACACTAAACACTTGTTCCTTTATGTTATTTTAGCACATGATTGTATTCAGCACTTTTCCCACTTCTTAATATATTACTTCACTCTTAGCTCAAGGTATTACTTGTATTTATAGCTTTTCTTCTCTAAGTAGACAATCAACTTATTTAGAATAGTTCTGCACCTCATTTCCTATTACACTTACTAGTCCTGTGATAGATTAAAAATAATTTATGTCTGAAAATACATTAGGGAAATTTAGCAATTTTATCTTTAAGTCTAAAGGCAGAGTACAAGCAAGCCTTCCCAAAACATGGGTCAGAGCCAGTATTCCTTCAGTCAATAGCATGTCTTGATTATTGTCTATGTGTTCATTGATCTGTCAAATGCTGAAAATACAAAAACATTTGAAATTCAATACAGCTCTTTATACTGCCTCACAAGAAAATAAGACTCTCAAGTAGAGGATGAATATCAGATTCACAGTTGGGGACAATAATAAATGAGCTAAACATGATCAACAGGCTAGCAGTCTAATGTGTAATCAGATAAATGTAAAGCTATAATATGATAAGAGGAAGACAAGATGTGAGGGACTTTATCGCAGAGAACGAAGAAAAACAAATGTAGATTCTGCTCCACATAATCATGATCAAAAAACTACAATGAGATATCACCTTACATCAGTCAGAATGATCATCATCAAAACATCTATGAACCAGAAATGCTGGAGACAATTTGGTGAAAAGGGAACCTTCCTCTACTGTTGATGAGAATGTAAACTGATGCAGTCATTATGCAGAAAAGTGTGGCGTTTCCTTAAAAACCTAAGAATAAATATATCATATTACCCAGCAAACCCACTACTAAGCATATACCTTGAGAAAACCATCACTGAAAAAGACACATACACCCTAGTGTTAATAGTAACACTATTTACAATAGGCAGGATTTGGAAGCAACCTAGATGTCCACTGACAGATGAATGTATAAAGAAGATGTGGTACATATATACAATGGAATATTACTCAGTCATAAAAAAAATGAATTTGAGTCTGTTCTAATGAGGTGGATGAGCCTAGAGATTGTTACAGAGTAGAGTAAGTCAGAAAGGAAAAAAAATATATATATAGTATATTAATGCATATATATGGAATCTAGAAAAATGGTATTGATAAATCTATTTGCAGGGACAGAAGTGAGGTGCAGATGTAGAGAATGGACTTGTGGACACAGAGAGGTAGTGAGAGAGTAGGACAAATGGAGAAAGTAGTATCAACATATATACACTATCAAGTGTAAGATAGATAGCTGGTGAGAATTTTCTGTGCAGCACAGGGAGCCCAATCTGGTACTGTAAGATGACCTGAAGGGATGGGATGGAGGGAAAGGAAGGAAGCTAGGGAAGGAAGGAATGTTTGCATAATTAAGGTTGATTTGTGTAGGTGCATGGCAGAAACCAAAACTATATTGTAGAAATTAAAAGAAAATTAAAAAACAAAAAAAATTACTAACCTCATTGAGCCTAATTACACATCTCTTCATTTATCCTGTCTTATTTTGCAATGCATGCTTCCTTATTCTCTCCATTTTAGTCACACTGGCCATCATCCACAATCTTCCATTGGTCCACTTCAGTGTGCATCCTTTTTTATTGGAACCTTTTTATCAACATTGATCACCTAGGTATCATATAGCTATCCTTTAGCTTTCAACTTAAGTGTCACTTCCTCAGATATTTCTTCCTGTTCTTTTAAAATTCTATACCCAAAATTGTGAGATATATTGTAAAATTGTGTACCTTGTATTTTTCAGGAACTCTTGTCATAGCTGCAGTTTTGCATGTATTTATGTGACTGATATCTATTTCCCAAATTATACAGTCAGCTCTTCCAGAAGAGTAGGTTTTTTGTTGATAACAACTTACCTCAATGCTTGAAATAAAATAGTTACTCAATATACAGCAGTAGAAAAAATTAAACAATGTGATAAGAAAATTAAAAAATGAGGCAATCACTTTGGGAGACAAACAAAAAATACAGAAACAGTATGTTATTATCTTTATTATTTTGGGACCATAGGATTTCACCAGGTCATCAGAAAAAGAAAAACTGCTCAAGTCCTAGAGGTAACACAAGAAGACTAAATAAATAACAGTAAGACAATTCATATAGATGAATATAGGGTTAGATATTTCTTCATCTGGAGATAAGTTCATCCTCTCATGGGTGGATTTTCCTAGAATATTGAGACATAGAGGGTATGTATTCTAGTACTGAGGATGCAAGCTATTAGAGTGTGGCTCTGAAAGAACCGATTAGAAGGTAAAGCATCTTTGGTGAGTATTAATTTCTCCCCAAGACTCAGAAATCTTGTTCTTTGACTAGAAACATATACCCTAATATTATACTCTTTTCTCAGTTATCTGAAATTCCAGCACTATATAGATTTTCTTAAATAGTTTAGATTATTTTTAGGGAATAAAGGCCAACTTAGATAAATTAGTTAACTAATGCCTTTTGCTGATTGTTAGGAGGTATATTTTAAGTGCTGCACTCAAGGAGCTACAATTTCAAATGACTAGTATATTTGCTAGAGTTTAGATGCAGGAAAAAACAAAATGGACCAAGATGGACAGGGAAATTTTCATGGAAGATGAAAAGTACAATAGAAATGAGAAGGTATTTTAAGAGAGGAATGATATAAACAAAGACCTAATTCTATTAAGAGCTCATGATATCCATAGTTTAAGTTAAATGCTAGTTTTTTCATGGTTTAGTCAGTTTTTCATATTATTTCTGATTAGAGAAAACAGGGAAATAATTAGATTTCTTCTACAACAAAAGAGTGTTGACAAGTGTTAAAAGTTCAATTAAACTCTAGAATAGCAGATATGGGTTCAGAAATGACAAATAAATGTACCTATTTCCTTCCTGAAAAAGTCAAATAGTGATACAAAAAATATCTCTTCAAAAAAGAAAAATGTCATTTTGTCAATGTCTGAGAAACAAGAGTCTTTGTTGTAGTTGCTGCTATGGAATATACTATATTTTATTAAACTATATTAACAACTCATTCAGATAGCACAGTCCAAGGATAAATATGTTACTGCTGATACCTCCTTTTTATATTGAAAATATTTATTTCATTCTAACCTAACTTCTCTGTTGAACCATCCCCATTCCTGTACTACTCTTACTTCTATGATGGAATTAACTTAGTTCCCCATTTATATTTCCAATGGCTTTTTCAACTAATTTTTCCATAATAATAAAATAATATGGCAAACCATAAAGTTTACACAAAATGGAGTTACACTTTGAAAATATGTAAGAGTACTAAAAATATAAAATTAAGATGTATGTGTTCAGTAGCGCAGTCATGTCCAACTCTTTGCCATCCCATGGACGGACTAAAGACTGCCAGGCTTCTCTGGCCTTGGAATCCTCCAGGCAAGAATTCTGGAGTGGATTGCCATTTTCTTCTCCAGGGGATCTTCCCAACCCAGGGGTCAAACCCATGTATCTTGCATCCCCTGCAACAACAGGCTGATTCTTTACCACTGGGCTACCTGGAAAGCAACAAAATTAAGATATTTTATTTAAATGTAAGATGCTGATTTAGTTATTAGGCTCTAGCTCTCATTTTCTTTTTAAATTGGTCTAAGTATCTGAAAAAAAGTTTATTTAAATATTATCTAATTAATTCTAAAAGAAGCTTACATGCTCTCTTAAAAAATTAAAGATATTAAATATTTCTCAACATTATAACGACTAACATCTTACTTTTCTCAAAAATTGTCTTCTTAAAGTTAGATAAATTAAGATCCTAATTTTTCCCCATAAGAATCTGAAATACTTCTGCTATTTTTGCCATTACCTTGTGTGTAAATAGATTTTTATGAATAGGTTGCACTTAAATTTCTTCAAGATTTCTTTTATATATGTTTAGTAAAACTTTTGAAACTGTCAAAACTATGGGAATTTCATATAGAAATATGGCTTTTAAAGAAAAGGCCTTATTTATTTTGGTGCTATCAATCGGTCAGCACTTTCTAAATTTAAAAAAATGCATTTGCCTGTATATTTGTGGAACACCTATTATGCTAGGTATGGATGTGATAGTCGTTCGAGAGGAATAACCTAGTAACAACATAGTCTTCTTTAAGGGTCACAAGCATTGTAGGGACCATTAGAACCCTGCATACATCTTTCACTTTGGATGCCTAGAAATACCTTTTCTTACTTAGTTTTAGTAGTTTCATGTGTGATACACCTGCTTTAATTTTGAAAATAACTATTTTCAAATATATTAATGACATCTGCTAACATAGGTACCAGTTTGCCTGTGGAGAAAGTAACTGACAACAGGGCATCAGTCACGCTCTCCTGCCCCAGTCTCTCACAGCCTTTTACTTTATGTTTTGTAAACAATGATATTGCTGACCTTGGTAGCACTGGACCCGCACACCCACTTGGCCATGGGCCACTACTTTGTATCTCTTACTATATCAGTAGTCTTTGAAGACTCCCTGCTGCTACTGCCCAGAGAGAAGAAACATGTCTGCAGTCCCCACAGCTCCTCAAGTCTTCTTCCAGCTTCCCTGGTTACACCTTATCTACCTTGGGTTTAGTAAACAGTGTGAGTACCAAGACATTGCCCATGCTGTCTCAATTTTAACAGTTACAGTGCCATATTTGAGGAAACCCCTCCCGGGATGATTGATCATTCTCTGTGTACCATCCAAGATTAGAAACATTTGCTACCAAATGAGGGTATCTATACATCCATAAAATAAAATAGTAATCACCTTTACTGGTAAAACAATACCTGGCAGATAATAAAAGACCCTAAATAAATAACAAAATAGCAAACTCTTGCCACTTCTCCAAAATTTACAGAAAGCGATTTAGTTTTACTAGGAAGTCAACCTTTAAATCTTTGGTTATGATAGAAACGGGAGTCATCAAAGAGCTATTTTGATATTAAACAGGTTAAAAATGTTGGCTGGTTAATCTGTTAATGAAAATCAAAAAACAAAAGAAAGAAAATGGCTTGCAGCTATGCTGTTTACTTACATATCAACACTCATATGCTTTATAATATGATCTGTATTGCTAAACATATGAGAGCAATTATCTCATCATTGTTGCTCATTCAATTAAACACTTACCTTTTTAATTTTTTAATAATATTATTTATTTATTTATTTTTGGCTGTGCTGGGTCTTCATTGCTGTCAGGCTTTTCTCTAGTTATGGTGAGTGGTGGGGGGTTACTTTCTAGTTGTGGTGCATGGGCTTCTCATTGCAGAGGTTTCTCCAGTTGCAGAGCATGGGCTTTAGGACATGCAGGCTTCAGTAGTTGTGGCTCCAGTCTCTAGAGCACAGGCTCAATAGTCTTGTCACACAGGCCTAGTTGCTCTGAAGACTGTGGGATTCTCCCAGATCAGGAATCAAATCCATGTCTCCTGGACTGGACAGCAAAATCTTATTACATATATTTTTCTGCACAGGTAAAACATCACAGGCCATACAAGTAAACCAGAAAAAGAAAAAAAACAAGGAGTGAACTGATATTTGGCTTACAAGGGTTTATTATGCTCCAGCCTTTAAAACATAATGTATAGAGGGGAAAAACAAATTTTCCTTATATACTGTAAAAAGACTAAGAAGTAAAATAAAATACTGTCAACTTAAAAAAATAATGTCAAAATGTATTTTATTTGCCATTTTTTCTTACTATAGCATACTACAGAGCTTCTTTTCTAATGGATTTTTCTGGAGACTTTTGTTAAGCATTTCATATAGCCTGGGCAACTTGAATAATTTTATTCTGCAACTCCATGCCTTCAGATTCATGTAAACACTTGTAACTTGGTCTTCTCATCTTCCCTTGCTTAAAAATTTCCTCCATGACAACTGTCTCCTGAGATAAATCTGCATTTGGGGGTATTTTAATTAGGGGCATTAAGCTATTATTTGAAACTATCCTCAATTAAACTTTGCCTAATATTAAAAATAAATGGTTTTATTTAACACCTTACATGTGTTAGAAAATCAATACTGATAGTGATAATGGAAACTTATTTATTAAGTTTTCTGATGAGAAGTTTAAAATTAAATTCATTCATTGCCACAACAGAAAAAAGCTAAGCAATATCAGTTAATAAAAGAAATGTAGCATTATTCACTGGTGCTTTTATAGTAAAGGAATAATTTTATATTCAATTAATTACAAATTATTAAAAGTAACTTTTTCCACAGAGAAAATCATAAATTGCTAAAAACTGTAATATATCAAACTGGTGTTGTAATTTTTAATATGTACATAATATATAATCATAAGATTCTAGTAAGATGTGTAATTATACTACAATTATGAGATTAAAATGACATTTTTAGACTATAAAGCATTTTATTCTGCTCCCTTCTTTTTCTTTTTTTTCCCCTTATTTTTCTTAAGTGACAAATTACCATGTTCTAGATATCTAAAATATTGGGAGATAAAAACGATTACTTGTAGTTTTTTTTTTTTAATATATATTGTAGGTCTTAGTAAATTCTGTATTCTATCACAATCTTAGCATCATGGTCACAGGCTTCATAAACCTCATGGGTCATTTAGAGGTCTGTAAATTAGCAATTTTATCAGACACAAATAGCCTTTGCCTACATTCAAAGGTTTAAAACTATAAAAATAAGAGGATGAAACTTACAGTTTCCAACAATTAATATTCAATAATAATGCATTTCGGTGGTTGTCAATATCACCTTGTTTCCACTCTTTCTCAAAGCTTAAGGGAATTGTTTCAGACGCTTTATCTCATTCTGCACTCACCTGTCAATTTTCATCTTATCTAAGCAGAAAATAATTTTCAAAATTATCATATCAAAAGTAATATTGCTTTAATATATGAAAATCATGCAAAGGATGAACAGCCATTGAACAGGAAATGTGAGGCAACAATATGAGAAGGGAGATATCAGCCTGAGTATTTGAAAAATAACAAATTAAACTGTCACTTGACTCTTCACTATATTCTCTCTCCATCACTATGCTCCTTCCCTAAACCTTTCTCACAAATTGTGCAAGCTTATGGGAATCAAAGCGAATTACAAGGTGGCTGCTACTCTTCCCTAACCACAGACCTTACATGATTTCGATGGATCGCACAGAAGTCACCGGCTGCAATGGACGTTGCAGAAGCATGGCCGTGAAGAGCTACCCCTCGCCCAAGGTCAGGGGTAGTAACCACGAGCGCCAGGCTGCAACATGGCAGGAGTGGCGGCCTAGAGGAGCTTCCCCACGTCTGAGGTAAGGGGCGGCAGCTGAGAGGAGCTTCCCCATGCCCGAGGTCAGGGGCGGCGGCAGAGAGCAACTGCCTCACCAAGGAGGTCAGGGGCCCCGCCCAAGAGGAACTACCCCACCTCCAAGGAGCGGTTGCTATGCAGGCACAGGAGGGCTGAGAGGAGCTACTCCACGTTCAAGGTCAGGGGGGGGGGGGGGTAGGTGGCATGAGAAGATACCCCTCTTCTGAGGTAAGGAGCAGGGGCTGCACTTTGCTGGAGCAGCCCTGAAGAGATACACCACGTCCAAGGTTAGATAAATGCAAGTAAGATGGTAAGTGTTGCAAGCGGGCATCAGAGGGCAGACACACTAAAACCACATTAACAGAAAACTAGCCAATCTGATCACAGGACCACAGTCTTGTCTAACTCAGTGAAACTAAGCCATGCCTTGTGGGGCTACCCAAGACAGTCAGATTATGGTGGAGAGGTGTGACAGAATGTGGTCCACTGGAGAAGGGAATGGCAAACCACTTCTGTATTCTTGCCTTGAGAATCTCATGAACAGTATGAGAAGGCAAAATGATAGGATACTGAAAGAGAACTCCCCAGGTCAGTAGGTGCCCAATATGCTGCTGGAGATAAGTGGAGAAATAACTCCAGAAAGAATGAAGAGATGGAGGCAAAGCAAAAACAACACATCCACATACACAGTTGTGGATGGGACTGGTGATAGAAGCAAGGTCCAATGCTGTAAAGAGCAATATTGCATAAGAACCTGGAATGTTAGGTCCATGAATCAAGGCAAATTGGAAGTGATCAGACAGGAGATGGCAAGAGTGAATGTCGACATTCTAGGAATCAGTGAAATAAAATGGACTGGAAAGGGTGAATTTAACTCAGATGACCATTATATCTACTACTGTGGGCAAGAATCCCTTAGAATAAATGGAGTATCCATCATAGTCAACAAAATTGTACAAAATACAGTACTTGGATGCAATCTCAAAAATGACAGAATGATCTCTGTTCGTTCCAAGGCAAACCATTCAATATCACAGTAATCCAAGCCTATGCCCCAAACAGTAATGCTGAAGGAGCTGAAGTTGAGCGGTTCTATGAAGACCTACAAGACCTTCTATAACTAACATCCAAAAAAGATATCTTTTTCATTATAGGGGGCTGGAATGAAAAAGTAGGAAGTCAAGAAACAGCTGAAGTAACAGGAAAGTTTGGCCTTGGAGTACAGAATGAAGCAGAGCAAAGGCTGATAGAGTTTTGCCAAGAGAATGCACTGGTCATAGCAAACACCCTCTTCCAACAAACAAGAGAAGACTCTACACATGGAAATCACCAGATGGTCAACACCAAAATCAGATTTATTATATTCTTTGCAGGCAAAGATGGAGAAGCTCTATACAGTCAGCAAAAACAAGACTGGGAGCTGACTGTGGCTCAGATCATGAACTCCTTATTGTCAAATTCAGACTTAAACTGAAGAAGGTAGGGATAACCACTAGACCATTCAGGCATGACCTAAATCAAATCCCTTATGAGTATACAGTAGAAGTGAGTAATAGATTTAAGGGACTAGATCTGATAGACAGAGAGCCTGATGAACTATGGACAGAGGTTCATGACATTGTGCAGGAGACAGGGATCAAGACCATCCCCATGGAAAAGAAATGCAAAAAGGCTAAATGGGTGTCTTAGGAGGCCTTACAAATAGCTGTGAAAAGACAAGGAAAAAGCAGTGGATGAAAGGAAAGATATTCCCATTTGAATGCAGAGTTCAAAAGAATAGACAGGAGAGATAAGAAAGCCTTCCTCAGTGATCAATGCAAAGAAATAGAGGAAAAGAACAGAATGGGAAAGACTAGAAAATTTTCAATTCAAATTTTCAATTTCTCTTGAAGAAAATTGGAGAGACCAAGGGAATATTTCAGGCAAAGATGGGTTCGATAAAGGACAAAAATAGTATAGACCTAACAGAAGCAGAAGACATTAAGAAGAGGTGGCAAAAATACACAGAAGGACTGTACAAAAAAGATCTTCATGATCCAGATAATCACAATGGTGTGATCACTCCCCTAGAGCCAGACATCCTGGAATGTGAAGTCAAGTGGGTCTTAGAAAGCATCACTAGGAACAAAGCTAGTGGATGTGATAGAATTCCAGTTGAGCTATTTAAAATCCTGAAAGATAAGGCTGTGAAAGTGCTACACTTAATATGACAGCAAATTTGGAAAACTTAGCAGTGGCCACAGAACTGGAAAAATTCCCTTTTTCATTCCAATCCCTAAGAAAGGCAATCCCAAAGAACACTCAAACTACTGCACAATTGCACTCATCTCACACGCTAGTAAAGTAATGCTCAAAATTCTCCAATCCAGGCTTCAGCAATACATGAACCGAGAACTTCCCGATGTTCAAGCTGGTTTTAGAAAAGGCAGAGGTACCAGAGATCAAATTGCCAATACCCGCTGGATAATCAAAAAAGCAAGAGAGTTCCAGAAAAACATTTATTTCTCCTTTATTGACTGCGCCTAAGCCTTCAACTCTGTGGATCACAATAAACTGTGGAAAATTCTGACAGAGATGGGAATACCAGACCACCTGACCTGCCTCTTGAGAAACCTGTATGCAGGTCAGGAAGCAACAGTTAGAACTGGACATGGATCAACACACTGGTTTCAAATAGGAAAGGGAGGACATAAAGGCTGTATATTGTCACCCTGCTTATTTACCTTATCTGCAGAGTACATCATGAGAAACTCTGGGCTGGAAGAAGCACAGCTGGAATCAAGATTGCTGGGAGAAATATCAATAATCTCAGATATGCAGATGACACCACCCTTATGGCAGAAAGTGAAGAGGAGCAAAAAAGCCTCTTGATGAAAGTGAAAGAGGAGAGTGAAAAAGTTGGCTTAAACCTCAACATTCAGAAAACTAAGATCATGGCATCTAGTCCAAACACCTCACGGGAAATAGATGGGGAAACAGTGGAAGCAGTGTCAGACTTTATTTTTTAGGCTCCAGAATCACTGCAGATAGTGACTGCAGACATGAAATTAAAAGATGCTTACTCCTTAGAAGGAAAGTTATGACCAACCTAGATAGCATATTAAAAAGCAGAAACATGACTTTGCCAACAAAGATCCATCTGGTCAAGGCTATGGTTTTTCCAGTGGTCATGTATGGATGTGAGAGTTGGACTGTGAAGAAAGGTGAAGGCTGAAAAATTGATGCTTTTGAACTGTGGTGTTGGAGAAGACTCTTGAGCATCCCTTGGACTGCAAGGAGATCCAACCAGTCCATCCTAAAGGAGATTAGTCCTGGGTGTTCATTGGAAGAATTGATGTTGAAGCTGAAACTCCACTACTCCAGCCACCTCATGTGAAGAGTTGACTCATTTGAAAAGACCCTGATTCTGGGAGGGATTGGGGGCAGGAGGAGAAGGGTAAGACAGGATCAAATGGCTTGATGGCATCACCAACTCGATGGGCATGAGTTTGAGTAAACTCTGGGAGTTTGTGATGGACAGGGAGTCCTGGCGTGCTGCAATTCATGGGGTCGTAAAGAGTCGGACACGACTGAGTGACTGAACTGTACTGAACTGTACATATATACTATCCCATTTCATCCTTAAAACATTTCTTTGAAGCAAATCATATTATATAGAAATTATAATGTATTTGTTGTATCATTGTTTATTATAGCATAATTATACTATGCATTATACTATACAGTATACTATACATTATACAGTATACTATATTATTCTATACTTTTATTCTAAATTCCCTGAAGAACAAGCTGATGTTGGCAATTTCAAATTCAGTGCTCTTCAATGCAAAATATGTTATTGTCATTTTATACTAAAATTGCTCATTGTTTATTCTAGAGTTTATGGTAACAGAATCATTAATATGTAGAGTAAGTAGTAGTTTCTCTTAAAAGAGTACAATAATGGTTTTCTATCTATAGCTCTTTTGTTCCTTTAGGTAAATTTTTTCTTAAGTATTTTATTCTTTTCATTCCAATGGTGGATGTGATTGTTTCTTTACTTTCTCGTTCTGTTTTTTTTCATTGTTAATATATACTAATGCAAGGGATTTCTGTGCATTAATTTTATATTTTGTAAATTTGCTTTATTTATTGATTAGCTCTAGTAGTTTTCTGTGGTATATTTAGGGTTTTCTAAGGAGAGGATCATGTCGTCTGCAAACAGTAAGAGTTTTACTTCTTTTTTTTTCTATCTGGATTCATTTTATTTCTTTTTCTTCTCTGATTGCTGTAGCTAGGACTTCTGAAACTATGTTTAATAATAGTGATGGGAGTGAGCACCCTTGTCTTATTCTTGATTTAAGAGGAAATGCTTTCAATTTTTCGCCATTGAGGATAATGTTTGCTGTGGGTTTGTCATTTATGGTGCTTATTATGTTGAGGTATGTTCCTTCTATGCTTGCATTCTAGAGAGAGTTTTATTACAAATGGGTGTTGAATTTTGTCAAAGGCTTTCTCTGCATCTATTGAGATAATCATATAGTTTCTATCTTTCAGTTTGTTAATATAGTGAATCACATTTATTGATTTGTGAATAATGAAGAATCCTTGCATCCCTGGAATAAAGTCCACTTGGTCAAGATGTATGATCTTTGTAATATGTTGTTAGATTCTGTTTGCTAGAATTTTGTTGAGGATTTTTGCATCTATGTTCATCAGTGTTATTGGCCTGTAGTTTTCTTTTTTTCTGGCATCTTTGTCTGGTTTTGGTATTAAGGTGATGGTGGCCACAGAGAATTAGTTTAGGAGTTTCCCTTCTGCAATTTTATGGAAGAGTTTGAGTAGGATAGGTGTTAGCTCTTCTCTAAATTTTTCGTAGAATTCACCTATGAAGCCATCTGGTCCTGGGCTTTGTTTGTTGGAAGATTTTTGATTACAGTTTCAATTTCCATGCTTGTGATGGGTCTGTTAAGATTTTCTATTTCTTTCTGGTTCAGTTTTGGAACCTCATACTTTTCTAAGAATTTGTTCATTTCTTCCAAATTGTCCACTTTATTGACATATAATTGTTCATAGAAGTCTCTTCTGATCTCTTATATTTCTGTGTTGTCTGTTGTGATATCTCCATTTTCATTTTTGATTTTATTGATTTGATTCTTCTCCCTTTTTTTCTTAATAAGTCTGGCACATAGTTTTTCTATTTTATTTTTCTTCTCAAAGAATCAGTTTTTCGTTTTGTTGATCTTTGCTATAGTCTCATTCATTTCTTTTTCAGGTATTTCTGCTCCGATTTTTAGGATTTCTTTCCTCTTACTAACTTTGGGGTTCTTGTGTTCTTCATTTTCTAGTTGCTTTAGGTGTAAAGTTAGGTTGTTTATTAGATGTTTCTCTTGTGATGAGATATCAAAGATGACACAAACAGATGTAGAAATAACACCATTTTGGAAGAATAACACTATTTTGGAAGAATCAAAATAGTGAAAATGAGCATGCTACCCAAAGCAATCTGTAGATTCAGTGCAATCCCTATCAACCTACAGATGATATTTTTTCACAGAACTAAAACAAATAAGTTCACAGTTTATATGAACACTCAAAAAAATCTCAGATAGCCAAAGCAATCATGTTAAAGAAGAATGGAGATGAAGGAATCAACCTTCCTGACTTCAGACTATACTATTAAGCTACAGTCATCAAGACAGTATGGTACTAGCACAAAGACAGAAATATAGATCAATGGAACAAAATAGAAATCCCAGAGATCAATCCACATACGTATGGACAACTTGTCTTTGTCAAAGGATGAAGAAATATACAATGGATAAAAGACGATCTCTTTAATAACTGTTGCTGGGAATACTGGTCAACCACCTATAAAAGAATGAAACTAAAACATTTTCTAAAACCATACACAAAAATGAGCTCAAATGGATTAAATATATAAAGGTAAGATCAGAAACAATAAAACTCAGAGGAAAACGTAAACAGAACACTGTTTGATATAAATCACAGCAAGATCCTCTATGACGCATCTCCCAGAGTAATGGAAATTAAAAAATTAAACAAATGGGACCTAACTCAACTTACAAGCTTTTTCACAATGAAGGGAACTATAAGCAAGGTGAAAAAACAGCCTTCAAGATGGAGAAAATAATAGAAAATGAAGCAACTGACAGAATTAATCTCCAAAATATACAAGTAGCTCAGGCAGCTCAATACCAAAAAAATGAACAACCCAATCAAGAAGTGGGTCAAATAGCTAAACAGACATTTCTCCAAAGAAGGCATACAGATGGCTAACAAACAAATGAAAAGGTACTCAACATCACTCATTATTAGAGAAATGCAAATCAAAACCATAATGAGGTACCATCTCACACCAGTCAGAATGGCTGCAATGACAAAGTCTACAAACAATAAATCCTGGAGAGGGTGTGGAGAAAAGGGAACCCTCTTACACTGTTGGTGGGAATGTAAACTCGTATAGCCACTATGGAGAACACTGTGGAGATGCCTTAAAAACCTGAAAATCTAACTGTCATATGACCCAGCAATACCACTGGTGGGCATGCATACTGAGGGAACCAGAATTGTAGGAGACATATGTACTCCAATGTTCATTGCAGTAATGTGAACGACAGCTAGGACATAGAGACAGCCTAGATATCCATCAGCAGACAAATGGATAAGGAAGTTGTGGTTCATATACACAGTGAGATATTACTCAGCTATTAAAAAAGAACACGTTTGAGTCAGTTATAATGAAGAGGATGAAACTGGAGCCTATTATACAGAGTTAAGTAAGTCAGAAAGAGTGACACCAATACAGTATACTAACTCATGTATATGGAATTAAGATAGACAGTAATAACCATCCTATATGCAAGGCAGCAAAAAAGACACAGATGTAAAAACAGAGTTTTTGACTCTGTGAGAATGTGAGGGTGGGATGATTTGAGAGAATAGCATTGAAACATGTATATTACTGTATGCAAAATATGATAAGACAGCCTTCAATGCAAAGAAATAGGGGAAAACAATAGAAGCGGAAAAACTAGAGATCTCTTCAACAACAACAACAAAAAAAAGGACAGAAATGGTACAGATCTAACAGAAGCAGAAGATATTAAGAAGAGGTGGCAAGGATACGCAGAAACTATACAAAAAAAAAATGATTCTTATGGCCCAAATAACCACGATGGTGTGATCACCCATCTAGAGCCAGATATCCTGGACTGCAAAATTAAATGGGCCTTAACAGCATCATTACAAACAAAGCTAGTGGAGCTGATACAATTGCAGTCAAGCTATTTCAAATCCTAAAATATTTTGATGTGAAAATGCTGCACTCAATATGCCAGCAAATTTGAAAAACTCAGCAGTGGCCACAGGGCTGGAAAAGGTCAGTTTTCATTTCAGTCCCCAAAATGAGCAATGCCGAAAAAATAGTCAGACTACCACCAATTTCACTCATCTCACATGCTAGCAAAGTAATGTTCAAAATTGTCCAAGCAAAGCTTCAACAGCACATGAACTATGAAGTTCCATATGTTCCAGCTGGATTTAGAAGAGGCAGAGGAACCAGAGATAACATTGCCAACATCTGTTGGATAATAGAAAAAGCATGAAAATTCTAGAAAATCATCTACTTCTGCTTTATTGATTACAACAAGGCCTTTGACTGTGTATATCACAGCAAACTGTGGAAATCTTAAAGAGTTGAGAATATCATCTTACCTTACCTGCCTCCTGAGAAATATGTGTGCAAGTCAAGAAGCAACAGTTAGAACCAGACATAGAACAACAGGCTGATTCCAAATAGGGAAAGGAGTATGTCAAAGCTGTATATTGTCACCCTGTTTACTTAATTTACATGCAGAGTACATCATGCAAACTGCTGGACTGGATGAATCACAAGCTGGAACTAAGATTGCTGGGAGAAATATCAATAACCTCATATGCATAGATAACAACTCCCTTATGGAAGAAAGTGAGGAAGAAGAAAAGAGCCTCTTGATGAAAGTGAGAGAAGAGTAGAAAGCTGGCTTAAAACTCTACATTCAAAAAAGGAAGATCATGGCATCCAGTCCCTTCACTTCATGGCAAATTAGATGGAGAAACAATGGAAACAGTGAGAGTCTTTATTTTCTTGGGCTCGAAAATAATTGCAGAAATTAAATAACTCCATGAAATTAAAAGACATTTGCTCCTTAGAAGAAAAACTATGACCAACCTAAACAGCAAATTAAAAAGCAGAGACATTACTTTGTCAACAAATGTCTGTCTAGTCAAAGCTATGGTTTTCTGGTAGTCATGTATGGATGTGAGACTTGGACTATAAAGAAAACTGAGTGCCAAAGAATTGATGCTTTTGAACTGTGGTGTTGGAGAAGACTCTTGAGAGTCCCTTGGATTTCAAGGAGATCAAACGAGCCAACTCTAAAGGAAATCAGTCCTGAATATTCGTTGGAATGACTGAGACTGAGCTGAAGCTCCAATAATTTGGCCACCGGATGCAAAGAACTGACTCATTGGAAGAGACGCTGATGCTGTGAAAGATTGAAGGCAGTGGGAGAAGGGAGCGAGAGAGGATGAGATGGTTGGATGGCATCACCAACTCAATGGACCTGAGTTTGAGCAAGCTCCAGGAGTTGGTGATGGACAGGAAAGCCTGGTGTACTTCAGTGCATGAGATCACAAAGAGTCGGACATGACTGTGCGACTGATCTGAACTGAAAATAGATGACCAATACAAATTTGATGCTTGAAACAGGGCACCCAAAGCCAGTACTCTGGGACAATGCAGTGGGATGGGGTGTGGAAGGAGATGGGCGGGGGATTCAGGATGGGAAGACTCATGTGTACCCATGGCTGATTCATGTCAATGTGTGACAAAAACCACCACAATATTGTAAAATAATTATCTTCCAATTTAAATAAGTAAATTAATTTTTAAAATAATACAATAATATCAGAAAAGAGTAATTTGCTTAGTTAATATTCACTTTGTGATTTCAAATTATCTGGCGAGCTCTTTAAAATCTGCTGAGCTGAAAAATCATCAAATGCTGACCATACACAAATTTGTATACCCTGCGTGGCCCTCATCTATAAGATCAATAAAACAGATACTCTTATTCAAATCACCTGTACTTCTCCACTTAAACACCTAAGAATCATCTCTAACTTAATTGTCAAAAACAATCAACTAATTGCCTCCACTTCTCAAACACCTTGCTTCTCCCGCTTTATTCCCTATAATCAGGGTAAGTCTACAACTCATCGTTCAAACAGAGGTAGGTTTAAGATTGAGAGGGGGAAGGTTAATAATCTTTCTCAATAAAAGGTAACTGTTTTTATTCATTCCCAAAGCTTAAACTATTGGAATCACTTCTGTGAACTTTTAATTTCATATCCTGTATCCGGTCTGTCAGCAAATATTATCAGTTCTGCATCAGAATTAGATTATTTTTTACTACTTCCAGAATTACACATGCTGTATTATAATCCCTTTTCTATACCTTCTCTAAAATATCCTTGCCTCCACACATGTCTCTCTAAAATCTATTTTAAGCACAGCATCTGATATAATCCTTTTAAAATATAAATCATGATTATGTCATTCAAAATACTCCTATAGTGTCCCATAATATCCAAACATAAGCAGATTTTATAACGTGGGCACAGTCCTACACTAGCTGCTCCTCTTTCAACTCATTGCCTCTTTGACATCAGTTGCTGCTACTCTCTTGCTTGCTTGCTCCTCTTCAGTCATATTGCTTCCTTGCTTCTCTTTGAACATTTCAGGTCTTAGATTCCCTGTGCTTTTTCCTCTCTCTACAACTTTTACCATTCATTCAAATCTGTGTCCCAGTGAAACTTTCTAAGTGTCCTTTCAAATCCCTATTCAAAATTGTATTTGTGACAACTAGGCATTCTACATGTTTTACTCATCTGTTAACTGTCTGCAACTAACTACTACAACGATAACTCCATAAAGACGTGAGTTTTTGTCTATTTTCTCCCTACTGCCAAGACCCAAAACAATGCTTACAATCACAAAATATTTTTAAAGAATTAATTGACAAGTTTTATATTTAAATTAAAATAATATCTGCACCAGCAAATAAGTGTGGGTTAACAATTATAGATATGAAATTGAATTTTAGTATAATTATATTTTTATTTTATTAAGTGATGAAGACAGTACCTACACTACATCATGTGACTGCTTTTCCCTTCTGCCTGGTAAAATGGATTTTTTCCCCATTTTAAGTAATAAAAATATTCATTCATATACAACTTCAAACTCAATTCTTGCAAAGGTAAGTTCTACAATGTAAATAATACAAAACACCAATACAGATTTACTTACTTTCTTGTGATTTATTTTTTCTATTTAGAAAGAACTATATAGCATGTATGTGTGGCTCTTTTTTAGCTTCTATTTATTTGGGATTGATAAATCAAGAAACTCACTAATCACTGCAACATTAAGATTTATTGAATTCAGGTATGAGTTAATGTGTTCTCCCTTGGACAGCAAGGAGAAAAACCCAGTCAATCCTTAAGGAAATCAATCCTGAATATTCATTGGAAGGACTGATACTGAAACAGAAGCTCCAATGCTTAGGCCACCAGATGTGAAGAGCCAACTTATTGGAAAAGACCCTGATGCTGGGAAGGATTGAAGGCAGGAGAAAGGGACAACAGAGAATGAGACAATAGGATGGCATCAATGACTAAATGGACATGAGTTTGAGCAGCCTCTGGGAGATGGTGAAAGACAGGGAAGGCTGGGAAGCTGCAGTATATGGGATTGCAAGGAATTGTATATACTGAGTGACTGAAAAGCAACAACAAATGTGTAAATATAATACTACATGATAAGGAATTTCTAGCAGCTTCATAACAAGTGCATATGTGTTAGTGTGTTCTGAACTTGGTCTGATATATAAAACTGTTACATTATACTAAACAAATGTTTCTCAGTTAGTTTTCAAATAGGACAAATTGCCTATGGCAATGTTTTTCAATAAAAATTTTAAAAATGGGCATTTAAGGAGATTCACAGAATCCAACAACATATTAAAAAGATCATACATCATGACCAAGTAGGCTTTATCCCAGGAATGCAAGGATTCTTTAATATCCACAAATCAATCAATGTAATACACCACAATAACAATTGAAAGATAAAAACCATATGATTATCTCAATAGACGCAGAAAAAGCCTTTGACAAAATTCAACATCCATTTATGATAAAAACTCTCCAGAAAGCAGGAATAGAAGGAACATAATTCAACATAATAAAAGCTATGTATGGCAAACCCACAGCAAAATTATCCTCAATAGTGAAAAATTGAAAGCATTTCCCCTAACGTCAGGAACAAGGCAAGGGTGCCCACTCTCACCACTACCATTAAACATAGTTTTGGCCACAGCAATCAGAGCAGAAAAAGCAATGAAAGGAATCCAGATAGGAAAAGAAGAAGTAAAACCCTCACTGTTTGTAGATTACATGATCCTCTACATAGAAAACCCTAGACTCTACCAGAAAATTACTAGAGCTAATAAATGAATATAGTAAAGTTGCAGGATATAAAATTAACACACAGAAATCCCTTGAATTCCTATACATCAATAATGAGGAAACAGAAAGAGAAATTAAGGAGACAATACCATTCACTATTGCAATGAAAAGAATAAAATACTTAGAAATATACCTACCTAAAGAAAACTGTAAAACACTGATGAAAGAAATCAAAGAGGACACAAATAGAAGGAGAAATATACCATGTTCATGTTTTGGCAGAATCAATATTGTGGAAATGAGTATACTACCTGAAAGCAATCTATAGATTCAATGCAATCCCTATCAAGTTACCAATGGTATTCCTCACAGAACTAGAACAAATAAGTTCACAATTTGTACAGAAATGCAAAAACCCTCAAATACCCAAATCAATCTTGAGAAGTAAGAATGAAACTGGAGGAATCAACCTGACTGACGTCAGGCTCTACTACAAAGCCACAGTCATCAAGACAGTATGGTGCTGACACAAAGGCAGAAATATAGATCAATGGAACAGAATAGAAAGCCCAGAGATAAATCCATGTACCTATGGACACCTTATCTTTGACAAAGGAGGCAAGAATATACAATGGAGAAAAGACAACCTCTTTAACAAGTGTTGCTGGGAAAACTTGTCAACCACTCTTAAAACAATGAAACTAGAACACTTTCTAACACCATACACAAAAATAAACTCAAAATGGATTAAAGATCTAAATGTAAGACCAGAAACTATATAACTCTTAGAGGTTCATTTTAAAGAATATAAAACAACAGGCTCATACTATAATTTTTACCACTTAAATGAAATAGATCTTTGATTTCCTAAAGCATTAGCATATTCAAAAGAATTCTTACTTCCAAAGGTATAAAAGTAAGTAATGAATCAAAGAAAGCATTGTGGTAGACTTGCTACAGGAAATAATAAACATTGGCCTCAAACAAGTGTTTCTACTGATAGGTAAAAACATGTGATTTGCGTTTTTAAGAGAAAATAATGACATCATATTTCAAATATATATATTTGAAATTAAAGTCACCCATAAATTTTATAATGGCAATAATATTAAGTAATAACTAATGCCAAAGTGAGTAAAATATAACAAAATTCACTATTCCTAATGTAAATATATTATAAAACAGCATCAAGTAATGAAAAACAAAATGAGGAAAGATAAAAGCAATGCTATATTCTTTATTTTTTCCCCTAAATATCATATTCATTTAAATACTCTTAATAACTAATCTTTTACAATATATATTGCTTTAAGAAAAGCTGGTCAATATTTTACCCACTTTGTGTTCGATAAAATCTTAACACAAGTAGAATTTTCATTGATTTCCTAAGGAGGAACCAAGGATCCAGACACAAAACAAGAGATATTATTCTTGGAGAGAAAGATCTCACAATCCATTTAGTTTCTACTGCCAAGGAATTTCAAGAACTTATTTGTCTGGGCAGAGTCTCATCTCTCCAGGATTGGCTTAGGTGTGGTCTAAATGTGCAGTTCAGCTGACCTCTCAAGGTCACTTCCAGATTTATGAGATTGTGAAATTCCTTAAAGCCATTTCTTTTCCAGGCTAACATACACTGTTTCCACTTTGCTTGCAGAGGTGAAAAAAGCCTCTGTTCACGTTCAAAAGAAAGCAGATCACTGAATACTGTTTTTTTTTTTTTTCAGTAAAACTGAACAATTCAGAACTCTTTTGATTAATGCAGCACTGCTAACAGCAGTCCTCCCCAATGTGCTACAATGATATTCAAACCATGCCACATGCTGCTGAAAGATTCCTTTCTAAATGCCATAGGATGGGTTGAAACATGCTCACCCCAGGCAATTCTTTCTGGAACAATGAGGGCCTACTATGATTACAAAAAACAAACAAACAAACAAAAAACAGTTTTGCTTATTTCTTCTTCTGAATTGCATTGGTCCCAAAAGGTAGGTTTCTATAATTTTAGTCTGACATAGATTTATTTTCCTCTGCAAATATTTGAAAGTGAGGGTTATGTCTCAGGTGAATACATGTCTACTCTAATCACAAAGTATAATCAGAATTCTAGATATCTGACCCCTAAACTGATATCACTATAAACTTCCTCTTAAAAGTTCCTAGTAGACTGAGATAGAAACACCATGACTTTCTTAATGAAAATATCAACTATATCTTGCTTGTACAATCTACTCATCTATTTCAAAAATAGTGAGAAACTTCATCTTAAAAAACCATTCACATATGTTATTGGCAAGCAACACTATCCCATCTCTGTAGCATATATTTAATTTCATGGAAACATATAGCATTACTAATAAAGTATGACAATAAAGCAGTGATATAATTTAATGAAAAAACTGAAAATTATCATTGTTTTGTTTTACAAAAATACTACATTAAAAATATAAAACAGTGTCTCCTTTAAGTAAATACCAAATGAATTCAAAATAACTGCATTATTCCAATAATTCTGAAAACCTGTCTAAAGTTTATGGTTTTATATTATATCACTTGGGGCATCCAAGGTGGTGATAGGAGTAAAGAAGCCACCTGCCAATGCAAGAGACATAAGAGATATGTATTATATCCCTGGATCAGGAAGATCCCTTGGAGGAGGGCATGGCAATCCACTTCAGTATTCTTGCCTGGAGAATCCCATGGATGGAGGAGCCTGGTGGGCTACAAGTCAACAGGGTCACAAAGAGTCAAACATGACTGAAATGACTTAGCATATACACACGCAAGGAATCACTTATATATGGAATCTAAAATACAACAAAAATGAACATATTTACGAAAAAGAAACAACACACAGACATAAAGAACAGACTTGTGGTTGCCATGTGTGAGGGGAGGATTGGGAGTTTAAGATTAACAGATGCAAAATATTATATATACAGTGGAGAAGCACAAAGGTTATACTGTATTGCCCTGGGAAATCTATTCAATATCCTGTTATAAACCATAATGGAAAATAATATGAAAAAGAATATATATATATATATGTATAAATGAATCACTGTTGTACACAGAAATAAAAATAACACCAAATCTATAATTCAATACATTTAAAAAGTTTTAAGTAAAATTAAAGTAGCTTTAATCTATATTTTCTTAGCTTAAGAAAATTTATTATGGCATAGACAAATGGGCATATGTATAGTTCAGTTCAGTTCAGTTTAGTTCTGTCACTCAGTCATCTCTGCCTGTTTGCGACCCCATGAATCGCAGCATGCCAGTCCTCCTTGTCCATCACCAACACCCGGAGTTTACTCAAACACATCTCCAACGAGTCCGTGATGCCATCCAGCCATCTCATCCTCTGTCGTCCCCTTCTCCTCCTGCCCCCAATGTCTAGCAGCATCAGGGTTGTTTCCAATGAGTCAACTCTTTGCATGAGGTGGCCAAAGTATTGGAGTTTCAGCTTCAGCATCAGTCCTTCCAATGAACACCCAGGACTGATCTCCTTTAGGATGGACTGGTTGGATCTCTTTGCAGTCCAAGTGACTCTCAAGAGTCTTCTCCAACACCGCAGTTCAAAAGCATCAATTCCTCTGTGCTCAACTCTCTTCATGGTCCAACTCTCCCATCCATACATGATCAGTGTAAAAACCATAGCCTTGACTAGATGGACCTTTGTTGGCAAAGTCATGCCTCTGCTTTTTAAAATACTATCTAAGTTGGTCATAACTTTCCTTCCAAGGATTAAGTGTCTTTTAATTTCATGGCTGCAATCACCACCCGCAGTGATTTTGGAGCCCAGAAAAATAAAGTCTGACACTGCTTCCACTGTTTCCCCATCTATTTCCCATGAAACAATGGGACCAGATGCCATGATCTTAGTTTTCTGAATGTTGAGCTTTAAGCCAACTTTTCACTCTCCTCTTTCACTTTCATCAAGAGGCTCTTTTGTTCTTCTTCACTTTCTGCCATAAGAGTGGTGTCATCTGCATATCTGAGGTTATTGATATTTCTCCCGACAGTCTTGATTCCAGCTTGTGTTTCTTCCAGCCCAGTGTTTCTTATGATGTACTCTGCAGATAAGTTAAATAAGCAGGGTGACAATATACAGCCTTGACCTACTCCTATTCCTATTTGAAACCAGTGTGTTGGTCCATGTCCAGTTCTAACTGTTGCTTCCTGGCCTGCATACAGGTTTCTCAAGAGGCAGGTCAGGTGGTCTGGTATTCCCATCTCTTTCAGAATTTTCCAGAGTTTATTGTGATCCACATAGTGAAAGACTTTGGCATAGCCAATAAGGAAGAAATAGATGCTTTTCTGGAGCTCTCTTGCTTTTTCAATGATCCATAGGATGTTGGCAAGTTAATCTCTGGTTCTTCTGCCTTTTCTAAAACCAGCTTGAACATCTGGAAGTTCATGTTTCACATATTGCTGAAGCCTGGCTTGGAGAATTTTGAACGTTACTTTACTAGCAGGAGAGATGAGCGCAATTGTGTGGTAGTTTGAGCATTCTTTTGGATTGTCTTTCTTAGGGATTGGAATGAAAATGGACCTTTTCCAGTCCTGTGGCCACTGCTGAGTTTTCCAAATTTTCTGGTATATTGAGTGCAGCACTTTCACAGCATCATCTTTCAGGATTTGAAATAGCTCAACTGGAATTCTATCACATCCACTAGCTTTGTTCCTAGTGATGCTTTCTAAGGCCCACTTGACTTCACATTCCAGGATTTCTGGCTCTGTTAGCAGTTTTAATTATATAAACTTAGACCAGTGATTCATATATATGTATTTAAGAATGGCAAATCAAAAGTGCTTTTAAAAAGCTAGTTCATTGCTAAAGCTTTTTTTTAATCTTTAATAATTTTGTATCATTATGTATGATTTTTCTTTCAAATATTTGACTCAAATAGAAAAGACTGTATCTGAGTTTGCTCCCAGCTATTCAGCCTACAATATTTCTTCTCAGTTTTTCCCAGTATCTTCAGCATCCTTGGTGTTTATTTTTTAATATATTGTACTTTTCTTGTGGTTAAACACACATAACATTACATTTTTCATTTTAACCATTTTTAATTGTATAGCTCAATAGTGTTAAATGTATTCACATTGTTTTGCAATAGAACTCTAGGACTTGTTCACCTTACAGCACTGAGTTTAATAAATATTTTTATCCCGTGATTATTTTCACTATAAAAGGGAAATGTTTTCAATCTTTTAAATTATTTTTAAGAATTAAATTTATGCCTTCAACTATCAGTTTTACCTTAATCTACTTCCCCCTTAAAACAAAATCATGAATTCATACAATGGCATCAATAAATCCAAAATATTTTGTCTCCAATCATTGAGGATGTTAAATATAAAAGCTACTCTTCTCTTTGAGTTAGTTCTCTCCTATCTTCTCAGAGTCAGCAACATAAATTAAACTATACTCATGGATGTATTCCTTCTAAGCATTAAATTAAGACAGAACTTCATATAAGAGTAGCTATAACCTCACTTTCCAGGCCACATTCCAAACAAACTATTTTCTTTCTATGGATGTACCTTCCCCTTGCTTATTTGGTCTGGTACTAGACCATGTTTCATCCATCTAATCTGTTTTGCAGCACGTTTGAGAAGAAAAGTTAACCAAGGAGTTTTAAAAATAGAGTTCCACTCTTGACTTTATCTACTTAATTTCTTTGTTTAATCATGCTTTTAAATATTTAAAATATTTAAATTGAAATATTTCCACACACGTTGGTATCTCCTGTTTAATATCTTCCTATCACCCTCTCTATGCACTGACTTGTACCAAAAAATCAATTTCTAAACTTTTATACTCTTGATTTTGACACACTTTCGAACTCTGCTGCTTTAACTACAATTAAAGCTAGTGTTTCCAACTCCAACCCTTTTTGCTTCATTGACTTCCTTTCATCTCCTTACCTTGAGGTCTCAAGGCAAATTAAAGATTGATTAAAACTGGCTTTAATGCCCTTTTAAATTCATCCCAGAAAACAAAAACAAAGACACCCCATAAAACTAAGTTTTATCATAGGCATTCTTATCTTAATAATGGAAGAACTCAAGTCAATTTCTAGGTATAAGGACTCTAATACTTACAGCTAGTCAAAAGATTGGACATTAAAAATTTCCAGTTGCTAAAAAAAAAAAAAAAATTCCAGGTGCTAACATAATACCCTTGTGAGTTTGAACAGTCATGTCATGTCATTTCCAGCTGATGAGCTAAGGCAGACACCTGAACAACTGTTGAAGGAGAGGCAGAAAGTTAAGACAGTTTGACCCAGTTGCTGAATGTTGCTTTTCCTGAGTCTCTTATTAAGTGATCATATTCTAGCTGTATGTATTATATAAAATCATATCCACACCAAGTAATTAAGCAGCCCTGATTTGCATAGAAGAAAATGTAAGTTTCAACATTAATATTCCAACAGACCTGTCATGTTAATAAACAAATCACATATGGAGGTTTTTGATTTCTGAGCTAGGTTAATTTCAAATTCCCTAAATCATTGATTATATATGATAAAGCAAACATTGAATTCAGATTCAATTTAAGTATTTGAATATTTATATAATGATCATAATGGTAGATGATAGGAAAATAAACAAAAGAAATTATAATACAAGGACATTTGTCTCAAGGTTATAAAAGACAGGTAAAGAAACAAGCATAATTATTTAAAACAATATATGTCCTAGAAGGTAGTATTTCATTCAGTGTTAGAATGTTAGGTGTATAAAGAAGTACTAGTGACATTAAGAAACACAAAGAGTTATGAAGCTATTACAGAAAAATTTGGTAAAGGAGGGGAACTATATTCTGAAAAAAGTTAAGCTTTGGGGTTAATAGCAATTATATTTTGTCTAACTAGAACAAAGTGTTTTAACTGGTATTAGTGAGAGACAGGATGGGTAAGTCAGTATATAAAGAGCCTTGAATACTAGTCTAAGAAATAGGTCTTAATGTGATAAGCAATGAAGTAAATGAGTCTCACAGCAGAAATGGAATGATAGTATCATGAAAGGGACATTTTCTTCTCACAGAAGCACAAGAATGCTTAATAAAGTTGTACTTTTCCATTCAAACTAGTTCATGAATATTTAAAATCTTCTGTTTTGATTAATGCCTTTGTTTTTCCTAAATGGTTTTAAAATGGTACAAGGTACAAAGTAATGTTTCTTTCTCACTGGGGGAAGAATTTCTATCTATACTCTGATAGGATAATCTTCCTAGGCCAATGTAAAAGGAGCTCAAAAGTCAGACTTCTATGTGCTCCTTAAGACTTCCAAAGTGATTAAGGAATTTATGTAAAGTCATAAACTTCATAAAATTATTTTAGATTGAAAATATATGCATCTGAAGGGATTTTCTAAATTGCTAAAGCCATATGTTTGCTTAGGTTTCAAAAAGTCTTGTTGTTAAAAGCTGGCACATAATGTCAGGACATCTGTAACCTTTGTTTCTCTTTAAACACTGTGTTTTTAGCAAGTCACTTCTGCTGGTTTCCATGCTTGTCCTTCCTCATGGAAAACTCTCTAGATTCAAGATCTAAAAAAAACAATTATTTGCTTATTTAAATCTCTATCTGGTATCTACAATCTCATTATCCTTCTTCATGCTCCTTTAGCCTAACTTTTGATTTCACCTGTGAAAATAATTTATTATACTACCTGCTTCTCACCACCTTGCAGTCATGTATAAGAATAAATATTATAGCAGAACTGAAGGCTGACAGCTCTTCTGAAAGAAGTGTATTTGTCTGTTAGAAAGATGTCTGTAGAAATGAGCACAGAATAAAATCTATTCTGGAAATTATTCTTTCTAAAATATTTGCCTTAAACATATAAATATTTAAATTAAAACATAATAACTACTAATTGCATTAAATAAGTCTATCATAAAGGCCTCTCAAGTATTTTTCAAAAAGTCCAATTAATTGCTATTAAAATAGCTCTGTCTGTCTGTGTTTTCATGCATGTATGTGGCTATACATTTACACCACCTTTTTGAAATCTACTTAGTACCAATAGTTACAGTTAATTTGTCATTGAGATACCATTTCACTGATATTTAAAGGACATTTTCTCTCCAGTGTCCTCACTGTTTTTTTTTAATTTGCCATTAGGCAAATTTTACTTACTTATAAAGTAAAATTTGAGTAATTCCTAATTTTATTTTTGCAGTAACACAAATTCTGTCAATTGATCCATATCATTCTATCAACAAAGGGAGGTGGGAGGGGGGATCGGGATGGGGAATAAATGTAACTCCATGGCTTATTCATGTCAATGTATGGCAAAACCCACTATAATATTGTAAAGTAATTAGCCTCCAACTAATAAAAATAAATAAAAAAAAATTTAAGTATATTTTCCTTTTAGATTTTTTAAATTAAAAATATGGAAAGAAAATATTTCCTTGATAATTAATTTATTTGAGTTAAAATTGGCTTAATTTCTGAAATATTCAACTATTATTTAATTTACTTAATACAGACAGAACATTTTATCTCAGGATATTTAATATGAAAAATAGAGTAGAAACATAAAAGAAAGGACTATGTTAAAATGTTACCCATGTCTATAGATACATCTTATGTCATTGCTCACTTGGCCACAATTTTTTTGTGCACTCACATATGTATGTGAATCTTCTAATCTGTTTTTTTTCTTACTGTTGTATGAAAGTCTTATGAATTATGATTTTCTTACTATGGAACTTTGATCTTACTTACCCTGAAACATATGACAAGCAAACAATTATCTAGATTGGCTATAACTGTGGCAAAGTGTGGTTGACTACTGAAAAAAAAAGTGAAAATTACATGTTTTCCACCGTTTAAATGTATTCTTTAAGTGAAGCTTTCTCCATTTTTCTCCTGTTTTTCTAGTTTTGGTACAGGCAAGCAGTGAATTTTAAAATAATGCAGAGCATAATATGCAATGTGACAAGATGTCTTTTCAACCCCTGCCCTCAACTTCTGTGTCATTCTAGCCATTATCATAGCTTAAATATATGACCCTTTTAAAACACTAAATAAGCACTCCCCCAACTATAATTCCTGGCTTCCCTGTAGGCTCAGATGATAAAGAATTCACCTGCAAATTAGAAGACTTCTTTTTGAACCCTGGTTCAGAAAGACACCCTGGAGAGGTAATGGCTACCCACTCCAGTATTCTTGCATGGAGAATTTCATGGACAGAGGAGCCTGCCGAGCTACAGTCCATGGGTTCACAAAGAGTCACACAAGACTGACTGACTAACACATTCGCTTTCAACTAAACTCCATGGTCTAGAATTTTAGCATATTACCCGCTCCTCTTTGTACAAGACATCAGAGGTTTAGATTGGAAGTTCAATTCAGTCAGTTCAGTCACTCAGTTGTGTCCGACTCTTTGCGACCCCATGAATTGCAGCACGCCAGGCCTCCTTGTCCATCACCAACTCCCGGAATTTACTGAAACTCATGCCCATCGAGTCGGCGAGGCCATCCAGCCATCTCATCATCTGTCATCCCCTTCTCCTCCTGTCCCTAATCCCTCCCAATATCAGGGTCTTTTCCAGTGAGTCAACTCTTCTCATGAGGTGGCCAAAGTATTGGAGTTTCAGCTTCAGCATCAGTCCTTCCAATGAACACCCAGGATTGATCTACTTTAGGATGGACGGGTTGGATCTCCTTGCAGTCCAAGGGACTCTCAAGAGTCTTCTCCAACACCACAGTTCAAAAGCATCAATTTTTCGGCACTCAGCTTTCTTCACAGTCCAACTCTCACCCCATAAATGACCACTGGAAAAACCATAGCCTTGACCAGATGGACCTTTGTTGGCAAAGTCATTTTTCTGCTTTTTAATATGCTGTCTAGGTTGTTCATAACTTTCCTTCCAAGGAGTAAGCGTCTTTTAATTTCATGGCCGCCATCACCATCTGCAGTGATTTTGGAGCCCCCCCCCCCCCCAAATAAAGTCTAACACTGCTTCCACTGTTTCCCCATCTATTTCCCGTGAAGTGATGGGACCAGATGTCATGATCTTAGTTTTCTGAGTGTGGAGCTTTAAGCCAACTTTTTCACTATCCCCCTTCATTTTCATGAAGAGGCTTTTTTTGTTCTCTTCAAGTGCTGCCATAAGGATGGTGTCACCTGCATATCTGAGGTTTTTGATATTTCTCCTGGCAATCTTGATTGCAGCTTGTAACTCATCCAGCAGGCAATTCTCATGATGTGTTCTGAATATAGTTTAAATAAACATGGTGACATCAGACAGCCCTGTCCTACTCCTTTCTCAATCCTGAACCAATGAGCTGCTGTATACAGCATTCTAACTGTAACTTCTTGACCCACAAACAGGTTTCGCAGGAGACGGGTAAGATGTTCTGGTATTCCCATCTCTTTAAGAGCTTTCCACAGTCTAGTGGGATCCACCCAATCAAAGTCTTTAGCATAGTCAGTGAAACAGGTAGATGCTTTTTCTGGACTTCCCTTACTTTCCTTATGATCCATAAAATATTGGCAATTTGATTTTTGGTTCCTCTGCTTTTTCTAAACCCAGCTTGAACATCTGGACGTTCTTAGTTTATGTAATGCTGAAGCATATCAGGCAAGATTTCAAGCATGACCTTAAAATACACTGCAGGATGGAATGGCAAACCACCTCTGTATACTTGCCATGAGAACCTCATGAACTGTATAAAAATACTAATAAATTAATGAGTTTTATATTGTTCTTGATACTGTTCTTAGTCCTTTACATTGGATATCTTATTCAACCTTCACAAAAACTCTTTGATGATTTATCTATATTTAGATTTTTTTGAAGGAGATAATATGTAATATGTAGGCTAATATTAAATGATATACTTAAGAAATAAATAGAAAGGAGACATTTAAATAAAGTTTACTTGACAATGATAGAACATGTTGATATTAAAATTTTTTAAATGAACTACTTATAATGTCAAGCTTAACTGGTGACTCATCTGGCAAAGAACCTGTCTGCCAGTGCAGGTGGTGCAAAAGACATGGATTCAGTCCCTGGGTCAGGAAAATCCCCTGGAGAAGGAAACTGCAACCCACTCCAGTATTCTTCCCTGGAGAATCCCATGGACAGAGGAGCCTGGTGGGCTACAGTCCATGGGGATCAAAAAGAGTCAGACATGACTGAGCATGCATGCATATATATATATATATATATATACATATATATATATACACACACATATATATATACACACACACATATATATATGTATAAAATTTGAAAAGTTAAAAAAAAACAGGTATGCCTATGGCATTACTTAAAGCCGATTCCAAGGCCTTCTGTAGCATTTTCATTTAGTGGTCAAATCTTTGTGATACAATAGTTATTATCCCCACAGGTGAGCACACTGAAGTTCAGAGAGTATAAGTCACCTGAACTAAGCCAAAGAACTCTCTAACCTTTTAACTTCCACTTTTAATATACTCTCATTCTTCATTTTATTAGTCAATTATTCCTCTTCTATTCTAGTTCTATTCTCAGTCATTCAGAGAAGTAATTCAATATTTCCCACCCATTTACTCTTTTCACCTTTATGATGAATCTGTCCACTTATGAGTCAGAGTTCAACAAAATGTACCTTTCATACCGTTTTTCATAATATCATTTCTAATCACATACTGGATTTGGAGGACATGTTATAGAATATTCTGTGCCTCACAGAGTAAGAAATATAGGTCAGAACCAATAGGTTAAATATACTGCAGCAACTTTTCTCTATTCTCCAATTGGGAGAGAAACAATTACATTTTATATACAATTCAGTGATCTTCAAACACATCCTGAGAGCTAAAAAGTGAAAGGACTAATATCAAATTCCTGACAACTGTAAAATCAGCATATTATATATAAGTCTTTGGAGCATGAAATAAAGGTGTATGTTGAAAATGGGGGGAAAGTGGGGTGCATAATACATATGATAATGGTAGTGGGTTTTCCTACAGCATTTCAATCTGAAGGTTTGATTTGTAGCTGTTTTAAATGTTTGCAGTAGCTGATTTAACTGTCTCTAAGAGACGAACTAATGCTGTAACTGCATCAGAATGATTTTAGCCTAATACTGGCTCTGCCTCTTAATGTTTGGTCTTAATTTGCTAAATCAAGTGATTAAGCTTAAAGTAAATTTAATTAAAAAGGGAGGAGAGTAAAATAAGAAAGTACTGGTGAAAACAGGCTGACTTACTAGTCCAGTATATTTAAGCACATACACTCATATGTTTATGGCTTGAATATTGGCCACATGAAATTTTATGAACACTAGAAAATAATAGCCATTAACTCTAAGGGTATTATACTTACTAAATGTATTCTTTAGATCAAGGGTACCCTCATGACCAGTAAGTAGGCCTGACTGTTTACATATTGGCTCATAAGCTATGTCATGTGTTGCTACATCATGAAGTTTGTTGCTACATCTAATTTCCTCAATAAAGATTTTTCAAAATAAATTCAGATAATTTCCTGCAAGGTTAAATATCTACAATGATTTTTCAAATCCTTGTATGTATATAGTACCACTCAAATTAAAAGCTTTATCTTAGGCACCATTTAATTTGCTTTCAAACTTTCTCTGGAAAAAATATGATTTCTGCTATACTGAGGGTGAAATTCTAATGTCTGCTGCCCCCCCCTTATTTCCTATGAAACTGAGGAACTATATTTTTCCATTATTAATTTATGCTTTCATTCCACAACTCATCTTGAATAGAAACATGTTCAAGACAGTGTGCTTTGTTTCTTCATAGGTACCAAAGAGAGCTAAATGCAAATAAGACTATTTTAAACCCAGACTCTGCCACTTAACTGTGTATATTTAGGTGTTTTGTTTTTATTTTTAATTTTAATTTCTTTGGTCCTCAGTTTTAAATTATGCAAAAGAGAGACATCAGTGCCTCCCTAAATGGTTTGTGTAGATATTAAAATATACATTATACAGAAATATGTAACACAGTGCTGGGCACAGAAGGATAGCTAAATACACGGGAGTCTGATGGAGACAACACATTCAGTAGATGATATCTACATTTAGAAAAATATCATCGGAATGATTGATAAGATTTTAGTCAGAAGGAGTTGATAGGATACCATTTCCATTAAGAGGAGAGCATGTAGAATCGTGTAACATAGAAAAACATGGAGTCTTTTCAAGAATTTTAGGGGGAGGACTTGAAGAGAGGCTATGAATAAGAGACTGGGAAAATAAATTGGATAGTTAGATGGAGATTAGATGATGTAGTTTGGGCCTACTTTGTTAATTAAAGATAAGATTTGGATGTTTGTAAACATGGAAGAATAATAATGAGAGCTGGATTGGTAATAGGGAGATACTGAAAAATTTATGAATGATAATCAGGCTAATATAATACCTCAGGTATAAATGATTAAGGGCCTGGAACAGAAAGCTGGAAATGTGAGAATAGTAATCAAGACTAAAGATAATGATTAGTGAGCTATCTTCACACAGGTTCAAAGTATGATATGACCTGGCCCTGACTGTCTCACTAGGGACATTTCCTGTGCCTCCATAGTCCCTCTTAAAGCTCCAATAAAGCAAAGAAAAGCCCAGGACCAGATGGCTTCACAGCTGAATTCTACCAAAAATTTACAGAAGAGCTAACACCTATCATACTCAAACTATTCCAGAAAATTGTGGAAGAAGGTAAACTTCCAAACTCATTCTATGAGGCCACCATCACCCTAATTCCAAAACCAGACAAAGATGCCACAAAAAAAGAAAACTACAGGCCAATATCACTGATGAACATAGATGAAAAAATCCTTAACAAAATTCTAGCAAACAGAATCCAACAACATATTAAAAAAAAGCATACACCATGACCAAGTGGACTTTATCCCAGGAATGCAAGGATTCTTCAATGTCGGCAAAGCAATCAATGTAATACACCACATTAACAAATTGAAAGATAAAAACCATATGATTATCTCAGTAGATGCAGAAAAAGCCTTTGACAAAATTCAACATCCATTTATGAATAAAATTCTCCAGAAAGCAGGCATAGAAGGAACATGCCTCAACATTATAGAAGCTATATATGACAAACCCACAGCAAGCATTACCCTCAATGGTGAAAAATTGAAAGCATTTCCCATGAAATCAGGAACAAGACAAGGGTGCCCACTCTCACCATTACTATTCAACATAGTTTTGGAAGTGTTGGCCATAGCAACCAGGGCAGAAAAAGAAGTAAAGGGAATCCAGATAGGAAAAGAAGAAGTGAAACTCTCACTGTTTGCAGATGACATGATCCTCTACATGGAAAACCCTAAAGACTCTACCAGAAAATTACTAGAGCTAATCAACAAATAGAGTAAAGTTGTAGGATATAAAATTAACACACAGAAATCCCTTGCATTCCTATACACTAGCAATGAGAAAACAGAAAGAGAAATTAAGGAAACAATAACATTCACCATTGCAACAAAAATAATAAAATACTTAGGTGTTTATCTACTTAAGAAACAAAAGACATATACATAGAAAACTATAAAACACTGATGAAAGAAATCAAAGAGGACACAAACAGATGGAGAAATATATCGTGTTCATGGATTGGAAAAATCAATATTGTCAAAATGGCTATTCTACCCAAAGCAATCTATAGATTCAATGCAACCCCTATCAAGGTACCAACGGTATTTTTCTTTTTTTTTTTTTTTTTTAAATTCCCCTTCCCAATGTCCCCTCCCACCTCCCTCTCCACCCAATCTCTCTGGGTCTTCCCAGTGCACCGGGTCCGAGCACTTGTCTCATGCCTCCAACATGGGCTGGTGATCTGTTTCACTCTAGATAATATACATGTTTCTATGCTGTTCTCTTGAAACATCCCACCCTTGCCTTCTCCCACAGAGTCCAAAAGTCTGTTCTATACATCTGTGTCTCTTTTCCTGTTTTGCATATAGGGTTATCGTTGCCATCTTTCTAAATTCCATATATATGTGTTAGTATACTGTAATGGTCTTTATCTTTCTGGCTTACTTCACTCTGTATAATAGGCTCCAACCAACAGTATTTTTCACAGAACTAGAACAAATAATTTCACAATTTGTTGCAAATACAAAAAACCTTGAATAGCCAAAGTAATCTTGAGAAAGAAGAATGGAATTGGAAGAATCAACCTGCCTGACTTCAGACTACACTACAAAGCCACAGTCATCAAGACAGTATGGTACTGGCACAAAGACAGAAATATAGATCAACTGAACAGAATAGAAAGCCCAGAGATAAACCCACATACCTATGGACACCTCATCTTCAACAAAGCAGGCAAAAATATACAATGGAGAAAAGACAGTCTCTTTAACAAGTGGTGCTGGGAAAACTGGTCAACCACTTGCAAAAGAATGAAACTAGAACACTTTCTAACACCATGCACAAAAATAAACTCAAAATGGATTAAATATCTAAATGTAAGACCAGAAACTATAAAACTCCTAGAGGAGAACATAGGCAAAACACTCTCTGACATAAATCACAGCAGGATCCCCTATGATCCACCTCCCAGAATATTGGAAATAAAAGCAAAAATAAACAAATTGGACCTAATGAAACTTAAAAGCTTTTGCACAACAAAGGAAACTATAAGCAAGGTGAAAAGACAGCCCTCAGTTTGGGAGAAAATAATAACAAACAAAGCAACAGACAAAGGATTAATCTCAAAAAAAAAAAAAAATACAAGCAACTCCTGCAGCTCAATTCCAGAAAAAATAAATGATCCAATCAAAAAATGGGCTGAAGAACTAAACAGACATTTCTCCAAAGAAGACATATAGATGGCTAACAAACACATGAAATGATGCTCAACATCACTCATCATCAGAGAATTGCAAATCAAAACTACAATGAGGTACTATTCCGTGCCAGTCAGGATAGCTGCTATCCAAAAGTCTACAAGTAATAAATGCTGGAGAGGGTGTGGAGAAAAGAGAACCCTCTTACAATTATGGTGGGAATGGAAACTACTACAACCGCTATGGAGAACAGTGTGGAGATTTCTTAAAAAACTGGAAATAGAACTGCCATATGACCCAGCAATCCCACTTCTGGGCATACACATTGAGGAAACCAGATCTGAAAGAGACACGTGCACCCCAATGTTCATCACAGCGCTGTTTATCATAGCCAGGACATGGAAGCAACCTAGATGCCCATCAGCAGACGAATGGATAAGGAAGCTGTGGTACATATACACCATGGAATATTACTCAGCCATTAAAACGAATTCATTTGAATCAGTTGTAATGAGATGGATGAAACTGGAGCCCATTATACAGAGTGAAGTAAGCCAGAAAGAGAAAGACCATTACAGTATACTAACACATGTATATGGAATTTAGAAAGATGGTAATGATAACCCTATATGCAAAACAGAAAAAGAGACACAGATGTACAGAACAGACTTTTGGACTCTGTGGGAGAAGGTGAGGGTGGGATGTTTTGAGAGAACAGCATCGAGACATGTGTATTATTTAGCGTGAAACAGACCACCAGCCCAGGTTGGATGCATGAGACAAGCACTCGGGCCTGCTGCACTGGGAAAACCCCGAGGGATTTGGTAGAGAGGGAGGTGGGATCGGGGATTGGGATGGGGAATACATGTAAATCCATGGCTGATTCATGTCAATGTATGACAAAAACCACTACAATACTGTAAGGTATTTAGCCTCCAACTAATAAAGGTAAATGGAAAAAAAACTGCAATAAGAATAAATTCTCTTCAGCAGTTTAAATGCTTTGTTCTTGTCTACATGCTCTATACTGTCATTCTGAAGTATTTTTCATCCATTTATCCAACTGAAAATCTTCATCCATCCTTCAATCATCAGTTCAGGTATCAGGCCCTCTGAAAAAAAATCCTCTGCTATCCTACCTAAACAAACTTCATTATTCTAGCTACTTCATACACTTCTATATCATTTTTTTTCAAGGGACTGGGACCCACCTACACACATTCTGTTACAAAAGTAAGAAATATATCCTTGGAATTTCTTTGGAAATCCAGAAGTTAGTACTCTGTGCTTTCACTGCAGGGGATCCAGATCCAATCTCTGGTCAGGGAAATCAGATCCTGCAAGCTGCCTGTGTCATTTTTAATACTAATGGCATTGCCTTCATTACACTCTTTTTCATTTCTTACTTTATGAAGACTATTAAAATGGTTATCACACAGTAGTACCTTAATAATATTTGTCAAATCCATAGCACTATATATTTATAGCAGCTTATAATTTACCATGTTTCAGCACATTGTTTTCAACATTTTACATGTACTAATTCACATAACCTTAACTTTAGAAAACTCTTTAAACTATTAATAATTATCTCCATATAACAGTCGATAGAACTCAGGCAGAGAGAGAACAAATAAGAAGCACAATGTTTCAGGTATAGAAAATCATGAAATCAAGCATTCAAGCTCAAGCATTCTGGATTCAAGCCACCTTCTGTTAACAAATATAAAACATCCACTCTCCTAAATGAAACTGTGAAACACATCAAGAAGGGAAATTGGTCAAAGTAAATCCTTGGTTAATTATTATAGTCAGAATAGAAAAGTAGACATCAAAGTAGAAATATTCAACAAAGTGGGAGGAAAATAAGGTTAGTATAGTATTGTGGAACCAAAGAAAATTTTCCTTTATAAAAATCAGAACATGAGAGAGATTAACAGAGCCAGAAAAATAGTTGTTAATTGATCACCCAGGTCTCGAAAAAAGTGGAAAGGAAGAGAAACAAGACCACAGAATCAGTATTCTAAATGTAGATAGCCAATCATTCCTCAGAGATGGGGAAGGAAGGGGGGAAAAAAAGAATATTATTGGAAAATGCAGAGAAATATTGTAATGGAGGAGCATCAAGTAGACTCATGTAAAAAGATCCTGATTATGTCAGAAAAGTTGTAGGAAAGATCATCTGCTAAAATTGTCACTGAATGCAAGTTCATGTGCCCAATGCACAGTAAGGCCAAACAAACCAAAATGTAATTTGGAGTAGAGAAAAGTTTACTGCAGGGTCATGCAAGAAGACATGTGACTGATGCCCCCCAAACTCTGAACTCCTCAAAACGATTTAATAAAGCACTTTTAAAAGCAAAGTGAGGGAGAGATATGGTTAGTTGTTGCAGCCTTCTTGGTGTCAGAATTCTCTGCTGTTAAAGGTTGAAGGCAGGAGGAGAAGGGGACAGCAGAAGATGAGATGATTGGATGGCATCACTGACTTGATGGACATGAATTTGAGCAAGTTCCAGAAGTTGGTGATGGACAGGAAAGCCTGACATGCTGCTGTCCATGGGGTCACAAAGAGTCGAACACGACTGAGCGACTGAACTGACTGACGGATAGATGTCCATGTAAGTCAGGTCATAATGCCCCTGTAAACCTCCAATAAAGCAAATGTTATTCTCAGTCCTGCAACTTTTTATCTCTATATTAATGAACTCAAAGGTCAGAACCTTGAGAATGGGCTCTCCTGCTTATTTCAGGCTTTAGACAGCATTCTTTTACAAAAGGTGCAGAGCCAGCATGACTAAGCATAGGAACTGAACAAATCTAATATGGAATCAGATTTGGTCTTCCTTATTACAAAGGTGATGAAGACTGGTTAGACTGGAAATTTTTAAAGAGGAAAAGACTTGGGAAAATCTCTACAAGGAATGAAACAAGAAAAGCCATAAACTAAGTCAAGTACTAGAAAAAAATTTAATTTTTAATATCTTAAAGGAAAAGAGGTGTTGAATGGTTCAAAACCTAAATAGTAGCTATACTATATTTGAAGTGAATAACAGTAACTATATGTTGTAATATCCAAAGATAATAGTATGGGAAGGGATAAAGGAAGAATAGATAGAGTTCTGAAGTCCTTTGGAGTAGAAAAATACAAGCAAATTGTTGAGTTATATAACATTATTTATATTTTTATGGTAGAAAAGTCAAGAAAAGATGTCATAGGTGCATTTCATGGGCTCTAAATAATTAGGGTCTAGGCTTCAGATGTACAGGATGAGCCTTAAATACCTTGTCATCCCATAAAATGCAGAATTAATCAAACCCTACAGATATCAAGATAGAAATGCTAACATAAAAAAAGGTCCTACTGGGAAAAGGTGAGCAGCTCATTTAAGTGTCAATAAGAGTAATAGCTACAACATACTTAAATACATCAAATATTGCCAAGCTTATACTTAAAAAACAAATAAAAACTTCATTGATCACTTGTGGAGGATGCTAAGTACCATCTCATTATTATGGAATCTCAAATCTTAGTAAATAAACAAAGATGTTTACCCTTCCTTTTCTATATATCCTTAATCTTCTCAGTATTACCAAATATGAGTTGAGAAGTCTGTGTATATTTAACATCCCTATGATATAGTCTTGCCTGTCTCCCGGAAAAAATGGTACATACAATTTATGTGTACATGTGTATATTTATATATGCACATAATTTATAGGAAAATGACTATAATAAGAAAAGGTGAGGCAATATATAGGGATGCTAAACCCAGATACAGGGAAACTGCACAGCAAAAAACCTGGTTACTTCAGCAAGACAATAAAATGAAAGAGGAATAGAGGAAAGGAGGCAGCAAGGAAAAGAGATGGTAAGAGAACTAGCATATTTTTAAAAACTTAAAATACATATCACCAATCAAAATAGAGTGAATCTATTTAAATATTAACTAAACAAACAAAAAAAAACTTTAAAATATTAAAATGCAGTGTGATAAATGAGAAAAGTGTCTGCCTGCAATGTGAGAAACCCAGATTGATCCCTGGGTTGGGAAGATCCCCTGGAGAAGGAAATGGCAACCCACTCCAGTCCTCTTGCCTGGAAAATTCCATGGACAGAGGAGCCTTGTAAGCTACACTCCATGGGGTTGCAAAGAGTCAGACATGACTGAGCCACTTCACTTCAAATGAGAAAAAGCACTGGGCTATGTTAATATTTAGAAGTTAATGTTAATGTTTCAGGTGTGATAACAGTATATTTTAGTTATTTTAGTAATTATATTGTTTCAGAGATACATACTGAAATAATTGCAAATGAAATGATATGGTATGTGAGTTATACTTCAAGATATCCTACAGAGAGCAGGGAATAGTTGTTCAGGTTAAACATCTCACCTGAAGTCATATATCTAGTGTGAATCTGATAGCCAAGAAAGTAAAAAAGTAAGTACAGTTCTGTGTAGTACCAAGATTTGGCAGTGGGAGTAGGAAAATGGTCTGCCTATATCATTGAAGTTTAACTAGATAAAGCAAAAAGAATAATTGAATATGGTTGTGCATGTCAAGCTAACATCCAGATTAAAAACTGAGAGGGGATTCTAGCAACAGAAAGGAATCAGTCATACAGATCCCAATGAAGTACATGTTTGGTATATATGCTAGATATAACTTTCCTTATTCAAGAATAAATAAACCTTATGACAAAGAACAACATGAAGTCTATAATAAGATACTGTTATATCAAGAAAATAACTATTTCTATGAAAAATAAAAATTATAAATCTGTTTAAAATTATAAAATCTATACAAATTATAAAACTTTACAAAATTATTACAAAAGAAAATAAAAAAATATTAGACTGCATGTTTTGTTCCTCATAAAATAAATGGAATTATGCATATTATAAACAAGATGGCAAATAATAAAGAAAAGGAGATATAAGATATAAATGAAGGCTGTGTAGAAACTAAAACCTGTAGTAAAATTAAAATCCACAATAGAAACATTTGAAGATAAGAATCAGCATTTTAGAAAATCAAAATTGTGATGATGATCATGATGACATAGTGCAAACCAGAGATACTTTCTCAGAAAGCAGAGGAAAATAATAAGAAATACAAAACAAAATATGATCAAAAGCAGAGACCCAGTTTATGGCTAATTAGTGTCCCTGACTGAAATGAGCCAAAACAAATATAGCAGAAGTGACAAGCAAGTATAATCTATTAAATTTTCCTAACAATCACAATCTTGATATAAATTAAGCTGGCAAAAATATAGCCAAGAAATGACCTTCAGAAATTTGAATACCATAAAAAAATATCCAAAATAATATGTGAAAACTCCAAGCTGTGACATCAAAATTATTATATCAATTTATAATCAGAACTTTGTTTAGTAATGTCTGCTAAAAATGTTTAAAAATTTTATAGCAGTACTGAATAGATAAAATTCTTCTGCTGATGCCTATTTTGCTATTTCATCCAGTAGTTAATAAGCAAATTTACTAAACTAATAAATTATTTTTTTAATTTTAGCTTAAATTAATACATGTTTTGTTGCTGTTCTTAGTCACTAAGTCATGTCCAACTCTTTGTGACCCCATGAACTGTAGCCCACCAGGTTCCTCTGTCCATGAAATTCTCCAGGCAAGAATACTGGTGTGGGTTGCCATTTCCTTCTCCAGGGGATCTTCCTGACCCAGGGATCAAATCCAAGTCTCCTGCATTGCAGGAAGATTCTTTACCATCTATGCCACCAGGGAAGTCCAAAATTCTTGACAGTAATTATGAATCTAGAAATAAAGCAAAGCTCCAGAATACTTTCCTTCAGAATTTAATTACACAGAGTCTGGTGAACCAAATCTACTTTCATCAGTCAAACTAAATAAATATTTTTATTTCTGAATTAAACTCAAAATTTAAATGAAAATTACTGTTGAAATCTAATTTTGAATAAAAGTAATATAAAAGTTGTTTTCCTTCCAAACTATGTCTAACTATTCATAAATTTACTTTGCATATAATTTTCTTACTGACTCAATCAACTATAAAATGTTGCCTTTGAAAAGTTACTAGAATAAAAAAGAAAAGTTACTAGATAAAATATGAAATTTATTTTTCAAATCAAGCACTATGTAAGCTGTTGAGCATTCTTCTCAGACAGAAGTTTCATTGAATATCAAGATATTCTGAAGTGACAAATGCCCAGCAGTTATGTTCTTATTCAGTCAGGAAATACCTCTAGTCAAAAATAAGTATCCCATTTTTTTTTTTTTTGAGAGCAGTTAGTTTCTCATGAGGAGGAGGAGAAAGAAAAGAGGCAGTTGGCATAAACTGCAGGTGGCTGATGAGGGGGAGGTGTCATTTGGGAAGCACAGTAGGTGGCTTGGACTCCTGAGAAAGAGGTGACAGTTGGAGACAGCAGTAGGTGTTTGCTATGAGGGAGAAAGACCTCTCACCAGAGTTGTCATTGATTATTTTTGAGCATTTTCACTGCAAAAAATCTGGAGTTTGGCATTTTAACTGACAGCACCAGATATGCCTAAAAATACTTATGAAGCCTACTTACCTACAGGCTGAAAAAATTTAAAAAGCATTATTTCTGCTAATGATTGAGTCTGAATCTCAACAATTGGTAAAATGTTAAAGATGGCTTTATATTGTATATTTTCAATTGCAAATTTTCTTGAAAAATCAATTGTTTTGAATATTTTAAATAGAATAAAATTTGAGGATATGAAAGGTAGGATCATAAATTTAATAAATAGTTAGGAGCAGTACTAAAGTTCTTACTCAAATTGGTTTCTAAATGAACAAACTCCAAGCCACCATGATTATTTTTATGGTGCATAAATTAACAATTCAAAATGTTATCTATTATCTAAAAGTAAAATTATAAAGAGGTGAACTGTGGTTGACCCACAAGAGACTAAATTACCATGATTTCTATTTGAGAATTATTAGAACCATTGAAGTAGCTTCCACAAACAGTGCTGGGAGATTTGGGGGACTTAAAGTCTGAAAGGTAAGCAGCATAAAGTTGATATTAGCAGTATCATCTTCTCAGGTTTGAATAACTTTTTATAGCATATATTGAAGCTGTGAAATGATCATAGACCTTTCAAACATATATAAAATACTATGGGTATGTTCCATAAATACTGGACAACACTTCTGGGCAATTATGTATTATATCAAGGTTGTATTCATTGGCAGCTCTGGTCTGTGTATAAAACTATCAAATATCAATGAGAACAAATTAATACAAAGGCCAGTAAAGAAGCCTTGTAAATTATCCACTTTAGCATGTTCCATAAGCAGAGACTCTTGTTCAGAAACGCCAGCATGTAGAGGCAAAAGTCAACCTAGGATATGTTTAAATATTTATTTGGTAATCACTAAATACAAAGGAGCAGCATTTTGAAATTTTTGTTTGAGAAAACAGTAACATTTCTATGTAACAATTAGCAACAGAGTGTGTAACTATTGCTTAGTTTGTATAAAATAAAAACTGAAACTGGGGAAATGAAAATATGATAAAAAGAAAACTGAGGGATAAACAAAGTATGATGATAAAAATCAATATTTTGAAGTTTTTATTACTAGTTCTACCCAAGTAAGCTAGTTAAAAAAAAGTTTCCTAGGGAAATCAATCAATCTGGCAGAATAAGTAAATGGAGAATTAACTTTGCCCCACGGACACATAAAAAATACATTTATATGTGGAATAATTCTCACTGAAAACTAACTGGAACCTGGTAGAAGGAATCCTGTAAAATTAATGTTGTAAGAATCTAGCAGGAAGAGAAGAAAAGTGATCAGGTCAAGACATGTGCCCCTGGAAGAATAGTCTAAGGAAAAGGAGAATACACAGGCAGACATCCACCCTGGGGATTCCCTGGTGAGAGTAAGATTGAGTGCTCCAATCTTGGGGTCTTATGCAGGGAAGATGAGCCCAATTGGCTGGTTCGAAGACAGATGGGACTAAATTGAGGGCTGTGGAAATCCTGGACTCCACTTGTGAGGATCATGAATACTGCCATGCCCCCAAGGCAAGGCAGAGAAAAATCTTCTATAAGTGCTGCTAGGTTTCCTACTATTGCCTCTGATTCTACACTGGCCTGAACAGAGCAAATGCTACAGCCACACAAAGGATCACCTCCTGATACACACCAAAGGTCCACAAAAGCACCCCAGCTCTGCAGTGTGGCTCCACAATAGACTGGGGGCAATAGAGGCTAGGGACAAGGATCATCTGTGAGGGTAAGAAGGAAACTCATACCAAAAGAAGTGTCAGAGTGGAAAGAGGAAAACAAAGGTGAGTAGCTGGAAAATCAATGCATCAGGGAAAGCTCATACTCTTTTTGTGGTCAGCGATAGCCAAGAGCCCATACAGAACCCATTTGCTTCAGCCCTACCACACATCTGGGACATATGTCTCAGTGCCGGGACAGAAGAAAACACAAGCTTAAAGGCAATAGAGCCAGTTCATATGCAACACTCAGGGCTTTAGCTCCAGCTACTTGCTATTAGATATCAATCCTAAAAGGACCATGATAGCCACTGAGAAGAGGGGAAGTCCCACCTCAAATCCAGTTTCAGTTGAGCCACTCCATCTCCAGCCCCACATCCTACCAAGGTGCTAGCTGACAGCAAACCTCAAGGAAAGATGGGATTTGCATTCACATCAACTCCACCTCACCCATGCAGTCTGTACAGGGAGCAAACCCATATAAGAATGCTCCTTCAAGGCTACAATAGGTAACTCTTTCTTTTAAATACATAGAGGCAGAGAAAGTCAACCAAAGTTAAAAGGTAGCCCTCTCTCAACTGAAAGAGCAAGAGGAAAAATCTGAAAAATAAATTATAAAACAAAAATAAACACTTCACCAAAAAAGAACTCAAATCATTCATGATTAAAATGTTAACTGAATTAAGAGAAATATAGATCTAAATTATAACTTTAATAAGGAAATAAAAATGTAAACACCCTATCAAAAATAAGCAATTCAGTGGCAGAAATAAACACAATAGAAGAATGTGCAAGAAATCTGAAAGATAGAAGAAAGGAAATCACCCAATCAGAACAGCAAAAAGAAAAGCAAATTTGAAAATGATAAAAAGAACTGAAACACATTCCTGCCCATTAGCAGGCATGCTGCCCAAAGCTATGCCAAGTTCATAGACACCTCAAAACATACTACTGGACATAACAAGGCCCTTCAGAGAGACAAGATCCAGCTCCATCCACAAGAACAGAGGCACAAGTCCCTGCAACAAGGAAGCCTTCAAAAGGCACTGGTCAAAACCTACTCATGGAGGGCAGACTCAACAATTAAGAGGAATTATGACCTTCCAATCTGTAGAAAGGAGACAAAAACTAAAGCTGTATATTAAATTGAAAAGACAGACAAACATGCAGCAGGTGTAGTAACATGGTAAAAACCCAAAATACCAAAAAATGAAGAGGAAAAAAGCAGTCTATCTGAAAAAAGAATTCAGAGTAATGACAGTAAAGATGATTCAAAATATTGGAAGTAAAATGGAGACACAGATAAATAGGCTGGAGGCACAGATTCAGAAGATATGAGACAGGTTTAAGAAGGACCTAGAAGAAATAAAGAATAAACAATCAGCAATGAAGAGCACAATAACTGAGATTAAAAATATACTGGAGGGAACCAATAACAAAATAACTGGGGCAGAACAGGTAAGTGAACTGGAAGATAGAATGCTGGAAACAACTGAAGCAAGGCAGAATAAAGAAGAGCAAATAAAAAGAGATGAGGACATTCTCATAGACCTCCGTGACAACATTAAGCACATCAACATTGGAATTATACAGGTCCCCAAAAGAGAAGAGAGAAAGAAAGGGTATGAGAAAGTATTTGAGAGGATTATAGACAAAATGACGCTGAAGCTGAAACTCCAATACTTTGGTCACCTGATACAAAGAACTGACTCATTGGAAAAGACCCTGTTGCTGGGAAAGATTGAAGGCAAGAGAATTCAGGGGCAACAGAAGATGAGATGGTTGGATGGCATCACCGACTCTATGGACATGAGTTTGAGCAAGCTCAGGGAGTTGGTGATGGACAGGGAATTCTGGCATAATGCAGTCCATGGGGTCACAAAGAGTTGGACACGACTGAGTGACTGAACTGGACTGATAGACAAAAACTTCCTTAATATGGGAAAGGAAATAGTCCAAGAAGCCCAGAGAACCCCATACAAGATAAACCCAAGGAGAAACATGCCAACACAAATATTAATCAAAGTAATAAAAATTAAGCACAGAGAACAAATATTAGAAGCAGCAAAGGAAAATGAAACAAATAACATATAAGGGAATCCCCAGAAGGTTAAAAGAAACTCTGCATCCCAGAAAGGAGTGATAGAATATATTTAAACAGATAAAAGTAAAAACCTCAAAGCAAGATTAGTCTACCCATCAAGGATCTCATTCAGATTTCAATGAAAAATCAAAAGCTTTACAGACAAACAAAAGTTATGAGAATGCAGCACCACCAAACCAGCTTTATAACAAATGCTAAAGAAAATTCTCTAGACAAAAAACACTAGAGAAAGAAAAGGCCTACAACAACAAACCAAAAACAATAAAGTAAATGGTAATAGGATCATGTGTGTGTGTGCACACCAAGTTACTTCAGTTGTGTGTCTCTGCAACCCTATTGACTGTAGTTCACTGGGCTCCTCTGCCCATGGGATTCTTCAGGGAAGAATACTAGGGTGGGTTGCCATGCCCTCCTCCAGAGGATCACTCAGGGATTAAACACACATATCTCATGTTTCCTGCATTGGGAGGTGGGCTCTTTACCACCAGCACCACCAGGAAAGTCCAGTAGGATCATGCACATAAATAATTATCTTACATGTAAATAGACAAAATGCTCCAATTTGAAAGACACAGATTGGCTGAATGGATACAAAAACAAAACCCCTATAGATACTATCTACAAGATACCCACCTCAGACCTAAGGACACATAATGACTGAAAGAAGTCAGGGGCTGGAAAAAGTTATTGAATGCAAACCAAAATCAAAGGAAAATGGGAGTATCAATATTCATATCAGAAAAAAATATGCTTTAAAATAAAGACCATTAGAAGAGATAAGGAAGGGCACTACATTAAAGATCAAGGGATCAATCCATGAAGAAGATATAATAATTAAAAATATATATGTACCCAATAAAGGAGCACCTCAATACATAAGGCAAATGTTAACAACTATAACACTAATGGATAGGTCATTCAGACAGAAAATTAATAAGGAAACACAGCTTTGAATGAACCATTGGACCAGTTGGGCCTAATTGATATCTATAGGGCATTTCATCTCAAAACAGTAGATTGCACATTTTTCTCAAGTGCACATGGAACATTCGCCATGATAGATTGAATCTTGGTCCATAAACCAAGCCTTGGTAAATTTAAGAAAATATAAATGATTTTAAACATCTTCTCTGATCATAGTTCTATAAGATTCGATATTAACTACTGGGGGAAAAAAAAAACTATAACAAATACAAACACATGGAGGCTAAACAATACATTTCTGAGTAACCAAGAGATCACTGAAGAAATTAAAGAGGAAATCAAAAAAAATACTTAGAAGCAAATAACAATGAAAACATGGCATCTCAAAACATACGAGATGCACTAAAAGCAGTGCTAATAAGGAAGTTTATAGCAATACAAGCCTAAATCAAGAAACAAGAGAAGTATCAAATAAACAGCTTAATTCTACAGCTAAAGCAACTAGAAAAAGAACAACAGCAACAACAGAAACAAAATTAGTAGAAGGAAGGAAAGCATAAATACCAGAGCAGAATAAATGAAACAGAAGCAAAAGAGACAAAAGACTGATAAAACCAAAAGTTGGTTCTTTGCTAAGGAAAACAAAATTGACAAACCATTAGTAAGACTTATCAAGATAAAAAGGGATAAGATCCAAATCAATAAAATTGGAAATGAAAAAGAAGAGACAACACAGAAATAAAAAGGTAGAGAGGGAGGTGGGAGGGGGCATCGGGATGGGGAATACATGTATATCCAAGGCTGATTCATGTCAATGTATGACAAAAACCACTACAATATTGTAAAGTAATTAGCCTCCAACTAATAAAAAAATAAATTTAAAAAAACTAAAAAAAAAAAGCATCATAAACATCTATTAGCAATTATATGAGAATCAAATGGACAACCTCGAAAAAATGGACAAATTCTTAGTAAAGTATAACCTTCCAAAACTGAACCAGAAACAAATAGAAAATGTAAATAATCCAGTCACAAACACAGAAACCCAGACTATAGTAAAAAACTTTTCAACAATAACAACAAAATAGCCCAGGACCAGATGGCTTCACAGGCAAATTCTACCAAAGATTCAGAGAAAAGCTAACATTGATCCTGCTAAAACTCTTGCAGCAAGTTTAAAGGGAAGGAAAACTCTTGAACTCATTTCATGAGGCAACCATGACTGAAACCAACACCAGACAAAGATGCCACATAAAATAAAATTACAAGCCAATATCACTGATTTTAAAATCTCAACAAAATTCTAGAATGCAACAACACATTAAAAAAGATCAAACACCATGGCCAAGTGTGCTTTATGCTAGTGATGCAAGAATTATTCAATATATGCAAATCAATGAATGTGATGCATTATATTAAGAAATTGAAAAATAAAAACAATGTGATCATCTCAATAGATGTAGAGAAAGATTTCAGCAAAATTCAGCATGCTTTTATGATAAAACTCTCCAGAAAGGAGGCATAAAAGCAATATACCTCAACATAATAAAGGACAGATATGACAAACCCACAGCAAACATTATTCTCAACAGTGAAAAACAAAGCATTTCCTCTAAGATTAGGAACAAAACGAGGGTTCCCACTCTTGCCAGCATTATTCAACATAGTTTTGAAAGTTCTAGCCACAAAAATCAGAGAAGAAAAAGAAATAAAAGGAATCCAGATAGACAAATAAGAATTAAAACTCTCAGTGTTGGCAGATGACATGATATTATACATAGAAAACCCTAAAAATGCCACCAAAAAATTACTAGAGCTTATCAATGAATTTAGTAAAGTCACAGGATATAAAATTGATGCACAGAAATCCCTTGCATTTTTATATACTAACAATGAAATATCGGAAAGAAAAAGTAAGGAAATACCCCCCCAAAAAGGAAAATAGCCCCATGCACTGTGAAACAAAAATAATAAAGCATCTAGGAATATCCCTACCTAAAGAGAAAAAATACTTGTATGTAGAAAAGATAAGAATGATGAAAGAAATTGGAGATGACACAAATAGATGGACAGACATACCATGTTCTTGGATTGGAAGAATCAATATTGTGAAAATGATTCAACTACCCAAAACAATCGATGAATTCAAAGGAATCCCTATCACAATGCCAATGCTATTTTTCACAGAACTAGGACAACAACACCAACAACAAAATCACAATTTGTATGGAAAGACAAAAGAAACCGAATAGCCAAGGGAATCTTGAGAATGAAAAATGGAGCAAGAAGAATCAACTTTTCTGACTTCATACTATACTACAAAGTTACAGTCATCAAAAGAGTGTGGTATTGACCCAAAAACAGAAATATAGACCAATGGAACAAGATAGAAAGTTCAGAATAAACCCACAAACCTATGGACACATTATCTTTGACAAATTAGGCGAAAATATACAATGGAGAAAAGATATCCTCTTCAATAAGTTGTGCTGGGAAAACTGGACAGCTACAAGTAAAAAGCATTACTTTCCTGATTTGGAACCAGTTAATTGTTCCATGTCCAGATCTAACTGTTTCTTCTTGACTTACAGTTTTCTCAGGAGGCAGGTAAAGTGGTCTGGTATTCCCATCTCTAAGACTTTTCCATAGTTTGTTGTGATCCACACAGTCAAGGGCTTTAATGCAGTGAGTGAAGCAGATTTTTTTTTTGTTTTTTCCTGAAATTCTCTTGCTTTTTTAATGCTGGCAGTTTGATCTCAGATTCCCCTGCCTTTAGTAAATTCTGCTTGAACATATGGAAGTTCTTGGTTCACATATTATTGAAGCTTGCTTAGAAAATTTTGAGCATTAATTTGCTGGCCTGTGAGATGAGTGCAATTGTGCAGTAGACACACCATTCTGGTCATTGCCTTTCTTTGGGATTGGAATGAAAACTGGCCTTTTCCAGTCCTGTGGCCACTGCTGAGTTTTCGAAATTTGCTGGCATATTGAGTGCAGCACTTTACCAGCATCATCTCTTAGGATTTGAAATAGCTCAGCTGGAATTCCATCACCACCACTAGCTTTATTCAAACTGATGCTTCCTAAGGCCCACTTGACTTCACATTCCAGGATGTGTGGCTCTTTGAGAGTGATCACACCATCATGGTTATCTGAGTCATTAAGATTTTTTTTTTTATAGTTCTTGTCACCTCTTATTAATATATTCTTCTTCTGTTTCCTCCGAATCATTTCTATCTTTTATTGTGCCCATCTGTGCCTGAAATTTTCCCTTCAGTTCAGTTCAGTTCAGTCACTCAGTTGTGTCTGACTGTGACCCCATGAATCGCAGCACGCCAGGCCTCCCTGTGCATCACCAAATCCCGGAGTTTACTCAAACTCATGTCCATCGAGTAGGTGATGCCATCAAGCCTTCTCATCTTCTGTCGTCCCCATTCTCCTCCTGCCCCCAATCCCTCCCAGCATCAAGGTCGTTTCCAATGAGTCAACTCCTCACATGAGGTGGCCAAAGTACTGAAGTTTCAGCTTCAGTATCAGTCCGACCAAGAACACGCAGGACTGATCTCATTTAGGATGGACTGGTTGGATCTCCTTGCAGTCCAAAGGACTCTCAAGAGTCTTCTCCAGTAGCATACTGAGAACATACCAACCCTGGGAGTTCATCTTTTAGTGTCATATATATTTGCCTTTCCTAATGTTCACGGCCTTGTCTAACTCATTGAAACTATGAACTATGCCATGTAGGGCCACCTAAGATGGACAGGTCATGGTTAGTGGTTAGTTCTGATGAAACGTGGTCCACTGGAAAAGGGAATGTCGAACCACTTCAGTATTCTTGCCTTGAGAATCCCATTAACAGTATGAAAAGTTAAAAAGATATGACACTGAAAGGTGAACTCACCAGGTCAGTAGGTGCCCAAAATTTTCATCATGGACAGATAATATGATATTACATATAGAAAATAAAAAGACTCCATACAAATGCTACTGGATTTGATAAACTTAGCAAGATGGCAGGAGGCAAGATTAATGTATGCAAATTGCTTGCATTTCTTTACACCAATAATGGAGCATCAGAAAGTAATGTAAAAAACAATACATCTTAAAAGTTCACCCCCAAAACATGATATTTATGAAAATCCTGGCCAAGCAGGTGAAAGACATACCCTGAGAAATATAAAACAGTAAGGAAAGAAATTAAAAATTATTCAAAGAAATGGAAAGATATTCTATGCTCTTGGATTGGAAGAAATATTGTTAAAATGGCCATATTAACAAAAGCAATGGGGTTTTGAGGTGATTGCTGTCAAATTATCCATAACGTTTTTCATAGAACTAGAAGAAACAATACTAAAATTCACATGAAAGCACAAAAGACTCAGAATCACCAAAGTAATCCTGAAGAAAAAGAATAAAACAATAGGCATAAGCAGCCCATGATTCAGACAATACTTCAAAGCTACAGAAACCAAAATAGCATGGCATTGGCAAAAAATAAATAAATAATAATAATAATTGATATATGGATCAATGGAACAGAATGGAGAGCCAAGAAATAAACCCATACACCTATGGTCAACTAAAATATGACAAAGGAGGCAAAAATATACGAGGGGAAAGACAGTGGTGTTGAGAAAGTTGGACAGTCACATGAAAATCTATGAAGCTAAAATTTACTCTCTCACCATATACAAAAATAAACTCAAAATGTCTTGAACACTTAAACATAAGACATGATGCCATTAAACTCCTAGAAGAAAATATAGCAAGACATTCTCTGACATAAATGTTTTCTTAGGTCTGTCTCCCAAGGAAATAGAAATAAGAACAAAAATGAACGAATGAGACCTAACCAAGCTTACACACATCCATTTAACAAATAAAACAAAAAGAAAAGGCAACAGAATGGTAGAATATATTTGCAAATGATGCAACTGACAAGGGCTTAAATTCCAAAATATGCAAACAGAACATATGACTCAACAACAACAACAGGAAACAAACAAACCTATCCAAAATGGGCAGATCTAAATAGACATTTTTTCCAGAAAAGACATGCTGATGGCCAACAGGCACATGAAAAGATATTAAATATCACTAATTATTAGAGAAATGCAAATCAAAACTACAATGAGGTGCCATCTCACACCAGTCAGAATGGCCATCATTAACAAGTCTACAAATAACAAATGCTAGAAAGGAAGTAGAGAAAGGGAAGCCTGCTACACTGTTGGAGGGAATGTAAGTTAGTGCAGCCACTGTGGAAAACAGTATGGAGGCTCCACAGAAACTTAAAAATAGAATTACCATATGATCCAATAATCACACCTTTGGGCATATATCCAAACAAAGCTGTAAGTCAAAACTATATATGCATCCTTATATCCATAACAGCACTATTCACAATAGCCAAGACATGGAAACAACATAAATGACCATCATCATATGATTAAATAAAGAAAATTATATATATATATATATATATATATATATATATATATATATATACAATGAAACATAAATCAGCCATTAAAAAATTAATAAATAAAGCCATGGATGTAAATAGAGATTATTAAACTAAGTGAAGCAAGCCAGAAAAAGGAAGAAAAACGCTATATAATATAACTTATATGTGGAATCCAGTCGTGTCTAACTCAATGAAACTAAACCATGGTGTGTGGGGCCACCCAGGATGGTCGGGTCATGGTGGGGAGGTCTGACAGAATGTGGTCCACTGGAGAAGAGAATGGCAAACCACTTTAGTATTCTTGCCTTGAAAACCCCATGAACAGTATGAGAAGACAAAATGATAGGATACTGAAAGAGGAACTCCCCAGGTCAGTAGGTGCCCAATAAGCTACCTGAGATCAGTGGAGAAATAACTCCAGAAAGAATGAAAGGATGGAGCCAAAGCAAAAACAATACCCACTTGTGGATGGCACTGGTGACAGAAGCAAGGTCCAATGCTGTAAAGAGTAATATTGCATAGGAACCTGGAATGTGAGGTCCATGAATCAAGGCAAATTGGATGTGGTCAAACAGGGAATGGCAAGAGTGAATGTCAACATTCTAGGAATCAGAGAAGTAAAATGGACTGGAATGTGTTAATTTAACTCAGATGACCATTATATTTATGACTGTGGGCAGGAATCACTTAGAAGAAATGCAGTAGCCATTATAGTCAACAAAAGAGTCTGAAATGCAGTACTTGAATGCAATCTAAAAAAGGACAGAATGATCTCCGTTCATTTCCAAAGCAAACCATTCAATATCAGGGTAATCCAAGCCTATGCCCAAATCAGTAACACTGAAGAAGCCAAAGTTGAACGGTTCTATGAAGACCTACAAGACGTTTTAGAACTAACACCCCCCCAAAAATGTGCTTTTCATTATAGGGAATGGGAATGCAAAAGTAGGAAGTCAAGAAACACCTGGAGTAACAGGAAAGTTTGGCCTTGGAGTATGGAATGAAACAGGGCAAAGGTTAATAGAGTTTTGCCAAGAAAACGCACTGGTCATAGCAAACACCCTTTTCCAACAACACAAGAGAAGACTCTACACATGGACATCACCAGATGGTCAACACTGAAATAAGATTGATTATATTCTTTGCAGGCAAAGATGGAGAAGCTCTATACAGTCAGCAAAAGCAAGACCAAGAGCTGGCTGTGACTCAGATCATGAACCTTACTGCCAAATTCAGACTTAAACTGAAGAAAGCAGGGAAAACCACTAGACCATTCAAGTATGACCTAAATCAAATCCCTTCTGAATATACAGTGGAAGTGAGAAATAGATTTAAGGGACTAGATCTGATAGACAGAGAGCCTGATGAACTATGGACAGAGGTTTGTGACATTGTACAGGAGACAGGGATCACGACCATGTCCATGGAAAAGAAATGCAAAAAGGCAAAATGGTTGTCTGAGGAGGCCTTACAAATAGCTGTGAAAAGAAGACAAATGAAAAGCAAAGGATGAAATGAAAGAAATACCCATTTGAATGCAGAGTTCCAAAGACAAGCCAGGAAAGATACAAAAGGATTCCTCAGCAATCAATGCAAAGAAATAGAGGAAAACAACATAATGGGAAAGACTAGAGACCTCTTCAAGAAAATTAGAGATACCAAGGGAACATTTCAGGCAAAATGGGTTTGATAGACAGAACTGGTATGGACTAACAGAAGCAGAAGACATAAAGAAGAGGTGGCAAGAATACATAGAAAAACTATACAGAAAACATCTTCATGAGCCAGATAATCACAATGGTTTGATCACTCACCTAGAGCCAGACATCCTGGAATGTGAAGTCAAGTGGGCCTTAGAAAGCATCACTACAAACAAAGTTAGTGGATTTGATGGAATTCCAGTTGAGCTATTTCAAATCCTGAAAGATGATGCTGTGGAAGTGCTGCACTCAATATGCCAGCAAATTGGGAAACTCAGCAGTGGCCACATGACTGGAAAAGGTCCGTTTTCATTCAAGTCCCTAAGAACGGCAAGGCAAAAGAATGCTCAAACTACTGCACAATTGCACTCATCTCTCATGCTAGTAAAGTAATGCTCAAAATTCTCCAAGCCAGGCTTCAGCAATACGTGAACCGAGAACTTCCAGATGTTCAAGGTGGTTTTAGAAAAGGCAGAGGAACCAGAGATCAACTTGCCAATATCTGCTGGATCACCAAAAAAGCAAGAGAGTTCCAGAAAAATACCTATTTCTGCTTTATTGACTACACCAAAGCCTTAGACTGTGTGGATCACAATAAACTGTGGAAAATTTTGAAAGAGATGGGATTACCAGACCACCTGACTGCGAGGCGAGCAGAAGTAACACAGCTTAGATTAGGAGTAGGCCTCCCTACTTGGTAAGATTATCAGGCCACCTGGATACAACCAATTAGCTTTTGCTTAGCACTGACTGCTGTTTGCCAATTAGGAAATTAGGAACGGGGCGGAAAACCCCAGGAAAGTCCCACCCGTGTGAAAGTTTTGACCAATGAAACTGCTTTGCAAACTTGTAACCAATCTGCTTAAACCAACTACAAATGGCGTGTGCTTAACCCATAAATTTGTGTAACAGCTTGGGCTCGGGGCTCTCTGACCTGCACCACTGCGTTGGATGTAGCAGAGGGCCCTGGCTCGAGTCAGTAATAAACTCACCCTTTTTGCCAGTTGCATTGCCTTAGAAGCCTTCTCTCTTCCCGCTCGGGGATTCAGACATAGGGCATAACACTGACCTGCCTCTTGAGAAACTTGTATGCAGGTCAGGAAGCAACAGTTAGAACTGGACATGGAACAACAGACTGGCTCCAAATAGGAAAAGGAGTATGTCAAAGGCTGTATATTGTCTTCTTGCTTATTTAACTTATATGCAGAGCACATCATGAGAAATGCTGGGCTAGAAGAAGCACAAACTGGAATCAAGATTTCTCGGAGAAATATCAATAACCTCAAATATGCAGATGACACCACCCTTATGGCACAGAGTGAAGAGAAACTGAAAAGCCTCTTGATGACAGTGAAATAGGAGAGTGAAAAAGTTGGCTTAAAGCTTAACATTCAGAAAACTAAGATCATGGCATCTGGTCCCATCACTTAATGGGAAATAGATGGGGAGACAGTGGAAACAGTGTTAGACTTTATTTTATTTTTTTTGGCCTCTAAAATCACTGTGGATGATGACTGCAGCCATGTAATTAAAAGACGCTTACTCCTGGAAGGAAAGTGATGACCAACCTAGATAGCATATTAAAAAGCAGGGACATGACTTTGCCAACAAAGATCCGTCTGGTCAAGTCTGTGGTTTTTCCAGTGGCCATGTTTGGATGTGAGATTTGGACTGTGAAGAAAGCTGAGCACCGAAAAACTGATGCTTTTGAACTGTGGTGTTGGAGAAGACTCTTGAGAGTTCCTTGGACTGCAAGGAAATCCAACCAGTCCAACCTAAAGGAGAGCAGCCCTGGGTGTTAATTGGAAGGACTGATGCTGAAGCTGAAACTCCAATACTTTGGCCACCTCATGCAAAGAGTTGACTCATTGGAAAATACCCTGATGCTGGGAGGGATTGGGGGCAGGAGAAGAAGGAGACAACAGAGGATGAGATGGCTGGATGGCCTCACCGACTCGATGGGCATGAGTTTGAGTAAACTTCGGGAGTTGGGAATGGACAGGGAGGCCTGGTGTGCTGTGATTCATGGGCTTTCAAAGAATTGGGCATGACAGAGATAATGAACTGAACTGAACTGATATGTGGAATCTAAAATATGACACAAGTGAAACCATCCAGAAAACAGAAACAAAGTCATGGGCATTGAGGACAAACTGGAGGTTGCCAGGGGGAGGAGATTGAGGGAAGGGTGGAATGGCAGATTGAGGTTTGCATATGTAATCTTTTGCATACAAAATGGATAAACAACAAGATCCTTCTGTATAGCACAGAGAATTATGTTCAATATCCTATGATAAACTTAATAGAAAAGAATATTTTAATGTATATACATATATAACCAAATCACTTTGCTGTACACAAGTAATTTATGCAACGTAAATCAACTATATTTCAATGAATATAATAATAATAAAAAATAAAGTGAAGTATATTATAAAGCTGTAATAATCAAAACTGTTTTGTTCTGACAGAGAACAGACTCACAGATCAATGGAACTGAATAGAGAGCCTAGAAATATGAACCTACACACTTTTGGTCAAGTAATCTGTTACAAATGAGGCAAGATTATGCAATGAAGAATAGATATTGTCTTCAATAATTTGTGTTGAAAAAAGTGAAAAGTTACATTCAAACTAATGAGATCAGATCATTTACTCACACTATACCCAAGAGCAACTCAGAATGAATTATAGACCTAAATACAAGACCAGAAATCATAAAGGTCCTAGAAGTAAAAATTGACATATCATTCTTTGACATAAATCATATCATTATTTCTGGGAGTCTCTCTAATGCAAAATAATTAAGAGCATTTATAAATAAATGAGACCTAATTAAGCTTAAAAGTTTTTTCCCTGTAAAAGAAATCATTAACAAAACAAAAGACAACCTACAGAATGTGAGAGCATATTTGTCAAAGATGTGCTTGACAAGGGGTTAGTAATATTCAAAATATATAAATAGCTTATACAACTCAATATCAAAAAAAGAAACAATCTAATCAAAATGGTCAGAAGATCTGTATAGACATTTTTCTTAAGAATATGTTAACAGGTACAAGAAAAAGTGTTCAATATCACTAATATAGATAAAAGCAAATCAAAACCACAATGATGTATAACCTCACACCAGTCAGAAAGACTATCTTCAAAAAGGTTATAAATACAAACGCTGGAAAGGATGTGTAGAAAAGGGAACACTCATGCACTGTTGGTGTGAATGTAAATTGATTCAACAACTATGGGAAACACTATGGAGGTTCCTCAAAAGACTGAAAATAGAATTGGTCCATCAATTTCACTCTTGCTCATATATCTGGAAAAAATGAAAGCACTAATTTAAAATGATACATGAACCACAATATTCATGGCAGTGCTATTTATAGCAGCCAAGATATGGAAGCAACTCAAATGCCTAGCAGCCAAAAATTGGATTATGATTTGTATACACACATATATGCATATATATATCATGTGTATATGTGCATGAATATATACATATGTAATATATATATTAGGGAATATATATATTAGGAATATATATTAGGGAATATATATATTAGGAATATATATTAGGGAATATATATTAGGGAATATATATATATATATATATATATATATATATATATATATTAGGGAATTCCCTGGTGAATCAGTAATTAAGAATCCACCTGATAATGCAGAATACACATATTCAGTCCCTGGGTTGGTAAGATCCCCTGGAGAAGGAAATGGCAACCCACTCCAGGATTCTTGCCAGAAAAATCCCATGGATAGAGGAGCCTGGTGGGCTACAGTCCATGACATCACAAAAGAGTCAGACACAATTTAGCCACTATATTACAACAGATATTGCTCAATTATTAAAAAATGAAATATTGTCATTTGAAGAAATATGGATGGGACTACTTAACAATTAATTATCCTTAGTGAAATGTTAGACAAAGAAAGACAAATACTACATAATATCACTTATATATGGAATCTACAAAATATCACAAATGAATGTATATTCATAACAGGGACATACTCATAGATTAAAAAGAACAACTTAGTGGTTACCAATGGGGACATGGAATGGAGGAGGGACAAATTAGGTGTATGGGCTTAAAAAATACAAACCACTATATATAAAATAGATAAGGAACAACGACATACTGTATGGCACAAGGAAATAGTCAGCCTCTTATAATAACCTAAAATGGAATATAATCTGAAAAAAATACTGAGTTGTTATGTTGTATGTTATGTTATGTACTGAAACTAACACAGTATTGTGAATCAAATATACTTTTATTTTAGAATGAGAGGGAGGGTGATGGAGGGAAGGAAATAAACAGAAAATAAACAAGAGTAAGGCTTTCTTTGGGACTCAGGACTTTTAATTTATTGTAAACTTTTCCAGAATGATTATTCAAGTAAAAACAATTTCCAAATATTCCCAGCCTTCAAAACAAAGTTTAAATAATAAAATCTCTACTCCATATCTGTGAAGTTCATTAACCTCCACATTCAGCTTTCTCAAAAAACAGCCACAACTAAACACTGTAAATCAGGAATGTATTTTTCAGATAGCAATACAGAAGACCAGTAATAAAGCCAGGACTAGTATCAGTATTTATGGACTCTTGGCTCCAGACTACTTCCAATAAGGCAGAGAGGTTTCTTAAGTATGGAAATTGCAAGGAATTGGGGAAAGAGGCTAGGCCTGGGGTGGAAAGCAGGGGATAGTCTGAAAAATCAAAAAGCAGAGAATGAAATAAAATTTGAAAAAAATTAAAACATGCATTATGTATAGAGTTTGGTTCAAACAGTCTAAAACATCACTTATGATTAAGTAAAATATGAGTAATAAAGAAGAATTTTGTTTATAACTGTGACATTGGTGTAGATACTATATGTGCATTCTCTTCTTTTATGGCTAAAATAGGAGAGGAGAAAAGCATCAAGTGTGATACATAAATCCTACATTTTCTAAAAGCTCTTAAGATGTTACTTTTTCCCCAGAAGGCAAATGTTTACAATGAAAAATGTAGACATTTGAATAGTCTGTTTTTTTTTCTTTAGAAAATTACAGGTGACCTGAAAAGAAATGAAATATATTTGGGGGCATTACCTCTACTGGGAGATCACTTAAGGCAGTAGGAAGAAATACAGTTCCTGAGGTTTTGCTCTTAGAATATGAAGAGTATTAAGTGAACTTTTCATTTGGTCTACTCTGAGGGCTTCTCCTCCTCAGTGTGATTAATGCTCTCTTCACTTGAGTAGAAATTCTCCTGGACGAAGTTTTCAATAAGTATGGTAAGTAAATGTGTCATGTACAAAATGGAATATGTGTTATCTAGTTTGAACTGAGCATACTTGTGAGCATACCAATTACTTCCTTTTCACCAGAGCAAAGGGATATCCACACAAGAATCAGATCAGTTCAGCTCAGTTCATTTGCTCAATCATGTTCAACTTTTGGCGACCCCATGAATCGCAGCATGCCAGGCCCCCCTGTCCATCACAAACTCCCAGAGTTTACTCAGACTCATGTAAACGAGTCGGTGAGGCCATCCAGCCATCTCATCCTCTGTTGTCCCCTTCTCGTCATGCCCCCAATCCCTCCCAGAATCAGGGTATTTTCCAATGAGTCAACTCTTTGCATGAGGTGGCCAAAGTATTGGAGTTTCAGCCTCAATATCATTCCTGCCAATGAACACCGAGGACTGATCTCCTTTATGATGGACTGGTTGGATCTCCTTGCAGTCCAAGGGACTCTCAAGAGTCTTCTCCAACACCACAGTTCAAAAGCATCAATTTTTTGGTGCTCAGCTTTCTTCACAGTCCAAATCTCACATCCATACATGAACAATGGAAAAACCACAGACTTGACCAGATGGACCTTTGTTGGCAAAGTCCTGTCCCTGCTTTTTAATATGCTATTTAGGTTGGTCATCACTTTCCTTCCAAGGAGTAAGCGTCTTTTAATTTCATGGCTGCAGTCATCATCCACAGTGAATTTGGAGCCCAAAAAAATATTCTGGGAATGTTTCCACTGTCTCCCCATCTATTTCCCATGAGGTGATGGGACCAGATGCCATGATCCTAGTTTTCTGAATGTTAAGCTTTAAGCCAACTTTTTCACTCTCCTATTTCACTGTCATCAAGAGGCTTTTCAGTTTCTCTTCACTCTGTGCCATAAGGGTAGTGTCATCTGCATATTTGAGGTTACTGATATTTCTCCCAGCAGTCTTGATTCCAGTTTGTGCTTCTTCCAGCCCAGCGTTTCTCATGATGTACTTTGTATATAAGTTAAATAAGCAGGGTGACAATATACAGCCTTGGCGTACTTTTCCTATTTGGAACCAGTCTGTTGTTCCATGTCCAGTTCTAACTGTTGCTTCCTGACCTGCATACAGGTTTCTCAAGAGGCAGGTCAGGTGGTCTGGTAATTCCATCTCTTTCAGAAGTTTCCACAGTTTATTGTGTTCCACAGAAAGGCTTTGACATAATCAATACAGCAGAAATAGATGTTTTTCTGGAACTCTCTTGCTTTTTTGATGATCCAGGGGATGCTGGCAATTTGATCTCTGGTTCCTCTGCCTTTTCTAAAACCAGCTTGAACATCTGGATGTTCATGGTTCACCTGTTACTGAAGCCTGGCTTGGAGAATTTTGAGCATTACTTTACTAGCTTGTGAGATGAGTGCAATTGTGCAGTAGTTTGTGCATTCTTTGGGACTGCTTTACTTGGGATTGGAATGAAAACTGACCTTTTCCAATCCTGTGGCCACTGCTGAGTTTTCCAAATTTGCTGGGATATTGAGTGCTGCACATTCGCAGCATCATCTTTCAGGATTTGAAATAGCTCAACTGGAATTCCATCACATTCACTCGCTTTGTTTGTAGTGTTGCTTTCTAAGGCCCAAATTGACTTCACAATCCAGGATGTCTGGCTCTAGGTGAGTGATCACACCATTGTGACTATCTGGGACATGAAGATTTTTTTTTTTTTTGGTACAGTTCTTCTGTGTATTCTTGCCACCTCTTCTTAATATCTTCTGCTTCTGTTAGGTCCATACCATTTCTGTCCTTTATTCAACCCATCTTTGCCTGAAATGTTCCTTTGATATCTCTAATTTTCTGAAGAGATCTCTAGTCTTTCCCATTCTGTTGTTTTCCTCTATTTCTTTGCATTGATCGCTGAGGAAAGCTTTCTTATCTAACCTGGCTATTCTTTGGAACTCTTCATTCAAATGGGTATATCTTTCCTTTTCTCCTTTGCTTTTCACTTCTCTTCTTTTCAATGCTATTTGTAAGGCCTCCTCAGACAACCATTTTGCTTTTTTGCATTTCTTTTCCATAGGGATGGTTTTGATCCCTGTCTCCTGTACAATGTCATGAACCTCCATCCATAGTTCATCAGACTCTATGTCTATCAGATCTACTCCCTTAAATCTATTTCTCACTTCGACTGTATATTCAGAAGGGATTTGATTTAGGTCATACTTGAATGGTCTAGTGGTTTTCCCTGCTTTCTTCAGTTTAAGTCTGAATTTGGCAATAAGGAGTTCATGATCTGAGCCAGAGTCAGCTCTTGGTCTTGTGTTTGCTGACTGTATATTGCTTCTCCATCTTTGTCTGCAAAGAATATAATCAATCTGATTTCAGTGTGAACTATCTGGTGATGTCCATGTGTGGAGTCTTCTCGTTTTGTTGAAAGAGGGTGTTTGCTATGACCAGTGTGTTCTCTTGTCACAACTCTGTTAGCCTTTGCCCTGCTTCATTCCATACTCCAAGGCCAAACTTTCCTGTTACTCCAGGTGTTTCTTGACTTCCTACTTTTTCATTCCAGTCCCCTATAATGAAAAGGGCATCTTTTCTGGGTGTTAGTTCTAAAAGGTCTTGTAGGTCTTCATAGAACCGTTCCACTTCAGCTTCTTCAGCGTTTCTGGTCGGGACATAAGCTTGGTTTAAAGTGATATTAAATGGTTTGCCTTGAAAAGGAACAGAGATCATTCTGTCATTTTTGAGAGTGCATCCAAGTACTGCATTTCAGACTCTTTTGTTGACCATGATGGCTACCCGATTTCTTCTAAGGGATTCCTGCCCACACTAGTAGATATAATGATCATCAGAATTAAATTCACCCATTCCTGTCCATTTTAATTTGCTGATTCCTAGAATGTCAACATTCACTCTTGCCATCTCCTGCTTGACCACTTCCAATTTGCCACACCAGCATAGTAAGGTGTATTCCAAGGAAACAAGTACCACTAAAGAAAGCCCTACAAACATGACATACTAATAACCTAATGGTTCCAGATAAAGACAACACTCTTGACCAATGATTGTGTTTCAAAGTACAAAGCATTTGTTATTAAAACCAGATAACTGAGTCACTGTGAAGTTAATTTAATTATTTCAGCATATTTTAATTTATGAAAAGATTAATATTTATGAATAATTGAACCAAGTGTAGACAATCAATTCCTTAGAGACATTAGTCATGGGAAGGAGTCTGGGTGAAGGAAATGTTTAGTCTATAAAATGACAAACAAGGGGGGAGGAGCCAAGATGGCTGAGGACTAGGATGGGGGACCACTTTCTCTCCTACAAATTCATCAAAAGAACAATTGAACGCTGAACAAATTTCACAAAACAACTTCTGATCGCTAGCAGAGGACATCAGGTGCCCAGAAAAGCAATCCATTGTCTTTGAAGGGAGGTAGGACAAAATATAAAAGATAAAAAGGGAGACAAAAGAGCTAGGGATGGAGACCTGTCCTGGGAAGAAAATCATAATAGAGGAAGTTTCCAATCACCAGGAAACCCTCGCACTGGCAGGTATGAGGGAAGTTTTCAAATCTCGGAGGGCACCCTAACTGGGAGGAAAAATTAAATAAGGCCCACAGATTACATGCCTAAAAGCAACTCCCAGCAGAAAAGTACCCCAGATGCCCGCACCCACCACCAACAAATAGGGGCGGAACAGAGAGGAGCGGGCAGCATTACTTAGGGTAAGGACCTGAGAGCAATCAGAGGGAGCTCTTTTAAACTGTGGGATAGCAAGGGAGAAAATTACCTGGCCCGAACACACTGGCAGCGGCTCGCAAAACAAAGGGACTGAGAAACTCCAGAGAAGAGCTGGCCCATCCCCACTGGAGGTAGGAGGCAGGGGGGAGGGGAAAGGGGCAAACTCAGCCCCAGAGAAGCCACCCCCTCCCACACTGCAAACAGGGCCCCAGTTCCTATCTAAAGAATTCCTGAGATTCTGGATGGTCGACATCCACCGCCGGGAGGGTCGCGGCTAGAGGCCAGCTCCTCTGAAAAAACGCAAGCCGCAGGCACCCAACCAGCGGCACACAATGTGGCCACAGAGGGAAAAGGCGCGCCGCATCCAGGGAGAGTGCCCCCAAGCCTCTGGCTGCCTGAGCCGCTCGCTGCAGAGGGAAAAGGCGTGCCACATCTGGGGAGAGAGCTCCCAAGCCTCTGGCTTCCTGAACCACTCAGGCCAGGGAAGGCACAAAATGCAGGCACAACCCAATCCGCGCTTTTGTGGAGTACCCGAAAACTGGAACCACACTCAACACAGGGCCCGCTCCATATAGAGCAGCCAGGAGCCTGAGCAGTGTATATGGGGAAAGCACAGACACCCCTGTATGAGGCAAACCCAGTGTGGCTGGAACACAGTGAGTGCTATCCACACACAGCGATATCTGTCTGCAGTGCCCCACCCTCCCCGTAGCAGGACTGAACTGAACTAGCGAACCTAAATAAGAGATTACCTCTGCCCACCTGTGTCAGGGCAGAAATTAGACACTGAAGAGACAGCAAACAGAAGCCAAATAAACAAAGGGAACTGATTCACAAAGGACTGGTGCAACAGATTAAAATCCCTGAAGGTAACACCAGCTACATCAGAAGGGGCCTATAGATATTGAGAAGTGTAAACTGGAAAGAGGAGCTATCTGAAATTGATCTGAACCTACACTGACTGCAACAGCTCCAGAGAAATTCCTGGATATATATGTATATTTTTGGTTAAAATAAAAAATTTTTTTTCTCTTTCCTTTTTTAAAAAATTTTTTTTTCTTTTATGTTCTTTTAAAATTCCCTATTAGTTCCCCATTACTCCTCAACTTTCATTTTCATATATTTTTATTTTTTTTTAATTAAGGGAAAACTTTTTTTTATTTTTTTCTTTTATTTTTTTCTTTTATTTTTTTCTTCTTCTTTTTTTTCTCTATTTCCTTTTAAAGTCCTCTAATACTCCTCTATTATTCCTTAATTTTCATTTTCATTTCACTGTAACCTTGCAAAAAAAAAAAGAGAAGCCCTATTTTTAAACTGAACTTCATATATATTTCTATATTTTGTGTTTTTGTTTTGTTTTTAAATATTGTATTTCAAAGAGTCTAACTGTTACACTAGATTTTTAATCTTTGTTTTTCAGTATGTGATATAAATTTTGGACATTTAAGAATCCAATATTCAGTTCCCATTTCTATTCAGGAGTGTGTTGATTACTCTCTCCCACTTTTGACTCTCTGTTTTCTACCTCAGAACACCTTTATTTCCTACTTTCCTCTTCTCTTCCCAATTCAATTCTGTGAATCTTTGTGGGTGTCTGGGCTACAGAGAACACTTTGGAAACAGATAACTGCGTAGATCTGTCTCTCTCCTCTTGAGTCCCCTTTTATCTCCTCCTGCTCACCTCTATCTCCTTCCTCCCTCTCCTTTTCTTCATTTAACTCTGTGAACCTCTCTGGTTGTCCTTCATAGTGGAGAATCTTTTCACCATTAACCTAGATGTTTTATTATCAGTGCTGTATAGTTGGAGAAGTCTTGAGACTATTGGAAGAATAAAACTAAAATCCAGAGGCAGGAGATTTAAGCCCAAAACCTGAGAAAACCAGAAAACTCCTGACTACATGGAACATTAAGGAATAAGAGACCATCCAAAAGCCTCGAAACCTACACCAAAACCAACCACCACCCAAGAGCCAATAAGCTCCAGAACAAGACATACCATTCAAATTCTTTAGCAACGCAGGAACATAGACCTGAGTGTCAACATACAGGCTGCCCAAAGTCACAGGTAACAAATAGACCCATCGCAAAACTCATTACTAGGCACTCTATTGCACTCCAGAGAGAAGAAATCCATTTCCACCGACCAGAACACTGACACAAGCTTCCCTAACCAGGAAACCTTGACAAGCCAATCGTCCAACCCCACCCACTGGGTAAAATCTCCACAATAAAAAGGAACCACAGACCACCAGAATACAGAAAGCCCACTCCAGACACAGCAATCTAAACAAGATAAAAAGGCAGAGAAACACCCAACAAGTAAAGGAACATGAATAATGCCCAATAAATCAAACAAAAGAGGAGGAGATATGGAATCTGCCTGAAAGAGAATTTAGAATAATGATAATAAAAATGATCCAAAATCTTGAAAAAAAAAATGGAGTTACAAATAAATAGCCTGGAGACAAAGATTGAGGAGATGCAAGAAATGTTTAACAAGGACCTAGAAGAAATAAAAAATAGTCAATTAAAAATGAATAATGCAATAAATGAGATAAAAAACACTCTGGAGGAAACCATGAGTAGAATAATGGAGACAGAAGATAGGATAAGTGAGGTAGAAGATAAAATGGTGGAAATAAATGAAGCAGAGAGGAAAAAAGAAAAAAGAATCAAAAGAAATGAGGACAACCTCAGGGACCTCTGGGACAATGTGAAATGTCCCAACATTCGAATCATAGGAGTTCCAGAAGAAGAAGACAAAAAGAAAGGCCATGAGAAGTTACTCGAGGAGATAATAGCTGAAAACTTCCCTAAAATGAGGAAGGAAATAGCCACCCAAGTCCAAGAAATTCAGAGAGTCCCAAACAGGATAAACCCAAGGCGAAACACCACAACACATATTATTCAAATTAACAAAGATCAAACACAAAGAACAGATATTAAAAGCAGCAAGGGAGAAACAACAAATAACACAGAAAGGGATTCCCATAAGGATAACATCTGATCTATCAATAGAAACCCTTTAGGCCAGAAGGGAATGGCAGGACATACTTAGAGTAATGAAAGAGAATAACCTACAACCTAGATTACTGTACCCAGCAAGGATCTCATTCAGATATGAAGGAGAACTCAAAAGATTTACAGACAAGCAAAAGCTAAGAGAATTCAGCACCACCAAACCAGCTCTTCAACAAATGCTAAAGGATCTTCTCTAGACAGGAAAAACAGAAAGGTTGTATAAACGCGAACCCCAAACAACAAAGTAAATGGCAACGGGACCATACCTATCAATAATTACCTTAAATGTAAATGTGTTGAATGCCCCAACAAAAAGAGAAAGACTGGCTGAATGGATGCAAAAACAAGACCTCTATATATGCTGTCTACAAAAGACCCACCTCAAAATAAGGGACACATACAGACTAAAATTGAAGGGTTGGAAAAAAATATGTCACGCAAACGGAGACCAAAAGAAAGCAGGAGTCACAATACTCATATCAGATAAAATAGACTTTCAAATAAGGGCTGTGAAAAGAGACAAAGAAGGACACTACATAATGATCAAAGGATCAATCCAAGAGGAAGATATAACAATTATAAATATATATGCACCCAACATAGGAGCACCACAATATGTAAGGCAAACACTAATGAGTATGAAAGAGGAAATTAATAGTAACACAATAATAGTGGGAGACTTTAATACCCCACTCACAACTATGGATAGATCAACTAAACAGAAAATTAACAAGGAAACACAAACTTTAAAGGACACAATGGGTCAGCTAGACCTAACTGACATCTATAGGATGTTTCACACCAAAACAATCAATTTCACCTTTTTCTCAAGTGCACACGGAATCTTCTCCAGAAGAGATCACATCCTGGACCATAAATCTAGTCTTGGTAAATTCAAAAAAATTGAAATCATTCCAGTCATCTTTTCTGACCACAGTGCAGTAAGATTAGATCTCAATTACAGGAAAAAAATTATTAAAAATTCAAACGTATGGAGGCTAAACAACACGCTTCTGAATAACCAACAAATCATAGAAGAAATCAAAAAAGAAATAAAAACATGCATAGAAACGAATGAAAATGAAAACACAACAACCCAAAACCTATGGGACACTGTAAAAGCAGTGCTAAGGGGAAGATTCATAGCATTACAGGCCTACCTCAAGAAACAAGAAAAAAGTCAAATAAATAACATAACTCTACACCTAAAGCAACTAGAGAATGAAGCAATGAAAAACCCCAGGGTTAGTAGAAGGAAAGAAATATTAAAAATTGGGGCAGAAATAAATGCAAAAGAAACTAAAGAGATCATAGCAAAAATCAAGAAAGGTAAAAGCTGGTTTTTTGAAAAAAATAAACAAAATTGACAAACTATTAGCAAGACACATTAAGAAACAAAGGGAGAAGAACCAAATCAAGAAAATTAGAAATGAAAATGGAGAGATCAAAACAGACAACACTGAAATACAAAGGATCATAAGAGACTACTACCAGCAGCTCTATGCCAATAAAATGGACAACTTGGAAGAAATGGACAAGTTCTTAGAGAAGTATAACTTTCCAAAACTGAACCAGGAAGAAATAGAAGATCTTAACAAACCCATCACAAGCAAGGAAACCGAAAATGTAATCAGAAATCTTCCAGCAAACAAAAGTACAAGACGAGATGTCTTCACAACTGAATTCTACCAAAAATTTAGAGAAGAGCTAACACCTATCTTACTCAAACTCTTTCAGAAAATTGCGGAAGAAGGTAAACTTTCAAAATCATTCTATGAGGCCACCATAACCCTAATTCCAAAACCAGACAAAGATGCCACACACACACACAAAAACTACAGGCTAATATCACTGATGAACATAGATGAAAAAATCCTTAACAAAATTCTAGCAAACAAAATGCAACAATATATTAAAAAAATCATACACCATGACCAAGTGGGCTTTATCCCAGGAATGCAAGGATTCTTTAATATCCACAAATCAATGCATGTGATACACCACATTAACAAATGGAAAGATAAAAACCATATGATTATCTCAATAGATGCAGAAAAGGCCTTTGACAAACTTCAGCATCCATTTATGATCAAAACTCTTCAGAAAGCAGGGATAGAAGGAACATACCTCAACATAAGAGCTATATATGACAAACCCACAGCAAGCATTACCCTCAATGGTGAAAAATGGAAAACATTTCCCCTAAAATCAGGAACAAGGCAAGGGTGCCCACTCTCACCACTCCTATTCAACATAGTTTTGGAAGTGTTGTCCACAGCAATCAGGGCAGAAAAAAAGTAAAAGGAATCCAGATAGGAAAAGAAGAAACGAAACTCTCACTGTTTGCAGATGACATGATCCTCTACATAGAAAACCCTAAAGATTCTACCAGAAATCTACTAGAGCTAATCAACGAATACAGTAAAGTTGCAGGATATAAAATTAACACACAGAAATCTCTTGCATTCCTATACACTAACAATGAGAAAACAGAAAGAGAAATTAAAGAAACAATACCATTCACCATTGCAACAAAAAGAATAAAATACTTAGGAGTATCTCTACCTAAAGAAACAAAAGATTTATACATAGAAAACTATAAATCACTGATGAAAGAAATCAAAGAGGACACAAACAGATGGAGAAATATACTGTGTTTATGGATTGGAAGAATCAGTATTGTCAAAATGGCTATACTATCCAAAGCAATCTATAGATTCAATGCAATCCCTATCAAGCTACCAATGGTATTTTTCACAGAACTAGAACATATAATATCACAATTTGTATGGAAATACAAAAAACCTCGAATAGCCAAAGTAATCTTGAGAAAGAAGAATGGAACTGGAGGAATCAACCTGCCTGACTTCAGACTATACTACAAAGCCACAGTCATCAAGACAGTATGGTATTGGCACAAAGACAGATATATAGATCAATGGATCAGAATAGAAAGCCCAGAGATAAATCCATGAGCCTATGGTCACCTTATCTTCGACAAACGAGGCAAGGATATACAGTGGAAAAAAGATAAACTCTTTAACAAGTGATGCTAGGAAAACTGGTCTACCACTTGTAAAAGAATTAAACTTGAACTCTTTCTAACACCATACACAAAAATAAACTCAAAATGGATTAAAGATCGAAATGTTAGACCAGAAACTATAAAACTCCTAGAGGAGAACATAGGCAAAACACTCTCCCACATAAATCACAGCAAGATCCTCTATGACCCACATCCCAGAATATTAGAAATAAAAGCAAAAATAAACAAATGGGCCCTAATGAAACTTAAACGTTTTTGCACAACTAAGGAAACTATAAGCAAGGTGAAAAGACAGCCCTCAGATTGGGAGAAAATAATAGCAAATGAAGCAACAGACAAAGGATTAATCTCAAAAATATACAAGTTAACTCTTCCAGCTCAACTCCAGAAAAATAAATGACCAAATCAAAAAATGGGCCAAAGAACTAAACAGACATTTCTGTAAGGAAGACATACAGATGGGTAAAAAAGCACATGAAAAGATGCTCAACATCACTCATTACCAGAGAAATGTAAATCAAAACCACAATGAGGTACCATTACACGCCAGTCAGGATATCTGCTATCCAAAAGTCTACAAGCAGTAAATGCTAGAGAGGGTGTGGAGAAAAGGGAACCCTCTTACACTGTTGGTGGGAATGCAAACTAGTACAGCCGCTATGGAAAACAGTGTGGAGATTTCTTAAAAAAACTGAAAATAGAACTGCCATATGACCCAGCAATCCCACCTCTGGGCATACATACTGAGGAAACCAGATCTGAAAGAGACACGTGCACCCCAATGTTCATCGCAGCAGTTTATAATAGCCAAGACATGGAAGCAACATAGATGCCCATCAGCAGATGAATGGATAAGGAAGCCGTGGTACATATATACCATGGAATTCTACTCAGCCATTGAAAAGAATTCATTTGAATCAGTTCTGATGAGATGGATGAAACTGGAGCCCATTATACAGAGTGAAGTAAGCCAGAAAGATAAAGACCATTACAGTATACTAACACAGATATATTGAATTTAGAAAGATGGTAATGATAACCCTATATGCAAAACAGAAAAAGAGACACAGATGTATAGAACAGACTTTTGGACCCTGTGGGAGAAGGCAAGGGTGGGATGTTTCAAGAGAACAGCATCGAAACATATATATTATCTAGGGTGAAACAGATCACCAGCCCAGGTTGGATGCATGAGACAAGTGCTCGGACCTGGTGCACTGGGAAGACCCAGAGGGATCGGGTGGAGAGGGAGGTGGGAGGGGGATCGGGATGGGGATCGGGATGGGGAATACATGTATATCCATGGCTGATTCATGTCAATGTATGACAAAAACCACTACAATATTATAAAGTAATTAGCCTCCAACTAATAAAAAATAAATAAATGAATGAATAAATAAATGACAAAACAAATTCTCAAATTAAGTAGAATTATTTGGTAATATGCTAAAAATTCAGATTTTTAATAATTAAGAGAGAAAGATGTGCACCTCTCAAAATGAAATTCACTTGCAACAAAATACATGACTTTAATTTAAATATTTATCTTAATTTTCCAAAATTTTTTCTTACATATTAATTCTTCATATGTTAAGTATATAATTGTGGTTAAATTATTTAGCCTCTTTGCACTTCACTTTACTTACCTATGAAATGGAGATATTAGTATATATATCATAGCTACTGTGAGAGTTTAATGAGGTGATACACCTAAAGTATTAGGGTTTTTTTGTAAGAAAGTAAGTACTTGATACTTAATAATTGTTATTTTGTACAAGATGAAATTATTGTTAGAGTCAAAGAGCAAGGAAAATAGCAAGACTTAATATACAACATTTTATTTTATGTATGGCAGATATTTTACCATCTGAGTCACTAGCAAAACCCCAAGTTCACATGCAAATATATAAAAATAACATAGTTTGATTTATATAAAAGAATAAAGTAGTTCAAAATTTTCATAGTATTTGCTTTTAGCAGTGTATTCTTTTAAGAAATAATTTAAAGCTACAGTAGTAAAAACTGCAAAGTACAGATACAAAAGCAAATATATCAATCACTGGAAAAGAATAGAATGCCCAGAAATAAGCTTACACATTTGTGATCAATTAATGGAAGACAGGAGAAATAATCTACAATCAGAAACAATGGGCAGAAGGTCCAAACAGACATTTTTAAAAGAAGATTTACAGATGCCCAACAGCCACATGAAAAGATGTTCAATATAGTTCATTTTATTAGAGAAATGCAAATGGAAAGAATAATCATGTATCACCTCACTTTTGTCAAAATGGCTATCATCAAACTGTCTATAAATAACAAATGCTGGAAAGGGTTTGGAGAAAAGGGAACCCTTGCATTGTTCATGGGAATGTAAATTGGTGCAACCACTATGGAAAGCTGTATGAAGGTTTCTCAAAAAAACTGAAAGTAGAACTATTATTTGATTCAGCAATCTCATTCCTGGGCATAGATGCAGAATATACAAAAAATAATAATAATAATTCAAAAAGATACACAAACCCCTGTATTTGTAGCAACACAACTTACAATAATATATGGAAGCAACCCAAGTGCCTATCAATAGGTAAATATATAAAGAAGATGCCTTATAAACATACAATGGAGCATTACTCAATCACTAAAAAATGAAATTCTGGTATTTGTTGAAGCATGCTTAGATGTAGAGAATACGAATTTTAGAGAAATTAGCCAGAAACAGAAAGATAAGTACTGTGTGATATCCCTTATATGAGGAATTTAGAAATAATACAAAGGAATGCACATGCCAAAAAGATAGAGACTCATAGATATAAAAAACAAACCAATAACTACTAATGCGGATGGGAAAGGGAGCAAAGGCAAATTAGGGATTAAGAGCTATAAACTACTAAGTGCAAAATAGATAAACAACAAAGGTATATTGTATTGCACAGGGAATTATTGTTATCTTGTAACTACTTTTAATGGAGTAAAATTTCTAATGGTGTATCACCTATTTAACTACTGAATCACTATGCTGTGCACATGAAGCAAATGTAATATTGTACATCAACTCGACCTCAATAAAAGATTAATGGATTTAATAATTCATTAATAATTAATAATTAATGATTAAATAATTTACATTATTGACATTAATAAACTCTTATTTCAAAAGACTTTCAAATACCCGATAGGTACATGAAAATTTGGTCAGCACTACTAATCATCAGGGAAGTTCAAAACAAAACCACAGTGAGATATCACCTCATACCTGTTCAGTTCAGTTCAGTAGCTCAGTCGTGTTCACCTCTTTATGACCCCATGGACTGCAGCATGCCAGGATTCCCTGTCCTTCACCAACTATCGGAGCTTGCTCAAACTCATGTCAGTAAAGTTGGTGATGTCATTCAACCATCTCATCCTCTGTCATTCCCCTCTCCCACTGCCTTCAATCTTTCCCAGCATCAGTCTTTTCCAATGAATCAGTTCTTCCCATAAGGTGGCCAAAGTACTGGAGCTTCAACTTCAGCATCAGTCCTTCCAAAGAATATTCAGGAACTGATTTCCTTTAGGATGGATCTCCTTGCAGTCCAAGGGACTCTCAAGAGTCTTCTCCAACACACAGTTAAAAAGCATCAACTCTTTGGTGCTCAGCTTTATTTATAGTCCAACTCTCACATCCATTCACAACTACTGGAAAAAACATAGCTTTGACTAGATGAACCTTTATTGGCAAAGTAATGTCTGCTTTTTAATATGCTGTCTAGTTTGGTCATAGCTTTTCTTCCCAGGAGTAAGTGTCTTTTAATGTCATGGTTGCAGTCACCATCTGCAGTGATTTTGGAGCCCAGAAAAATAAAGTCTGTCACTATTTCCATTGTTTCTCCACCTATTTGCCATAAAACGATGGGACCAGATGCCATGATCTTAGTTTTTGAATGTTGAGTTTTAAGCCAGCTCTTTCACTCGCCTCTTTCACTTTCATCAAGAGATTCTTTAGTTCTTCTTCACTTTCTACCATAAGAGTGGAGTCATCTGTGTATCTGAGGTTATTGGCAATTCTCCCAGCAATCTAGAGTCAAGCTTGTGCTTCATCCAGTCCAGCATTTCTCATGATGTACTCTGAATATAAGTTAAATAAGCAGGGTGACAATATACAACCTTGACTTACTCCTTTCCCAATTTGGAACCAGTCTGTTGTTACATGTACAGCTCTAACTGTTGCTTCTTGACCTACATACAGATTTCTCAGGAAGCAGGTAAGGTAGTCTGGTATCCCCATCTCTTGACGAATTTTCCAGTTTTTTGTGATCCACACACTCAAAGGCTTTGGCATAGTCAATAAAGCAGAAGTCAGTGTTTTTCTGGAATTCTCTTGCTTTATCAATGATCCAATGGATTTGTGCAATTTAATCTCTGCTTCCTTTGCCTTTTCTAAATCTAGCTTGAACATCTGGACTTTCACAGTTCACATACTGTTGAAGCCTGGCTTGGAAAATTTTGAGCATTACTTTGCTAGTATGCGAGATGAATGCAATTGTGCCGTAGTTTGAACTTTCTTAGGCATTGCCTTTCTTTGATATTGGAATGAAAATTGACTTTTTTTTTTACTGTAACTTATTCTTCATTTTTTTTTCATTTATTTTTATTAGTTAGAGGCTAATTACTTTACAATATTGTAGTGGTTCTTGCCGTACATTGAAATGAATCAGCCATGGATTTACATGTGTTCCCCATCCCAATGCCCCCTCCTGCCTCCCTCTCCATCCCATCCCTCTGGGTCTTCCCTGTGTACCAGCCCTGAGCACTTGTCTCATGCATCCAACCTGGCCTTTTGCATACCTATTAGGAGGGCTATTAAAAGGAAAGACAAAAGATAGTAAATATTCATGCAAGTATGGAATAAAGGGAACATGTGTACACTCTTGGTGAAAATGTAAATTGGAGCAGCCACTATGGAAAATAATATGTGTGTGTGCATGCTAAGTCACTTTGGTTATGTGACTTAGCAAACCTATGGACTCTTTGCAAACCTATGGACTGTCACCTGCCAGGCTCCTCTGTCCATGGAATTCTCCAGGCAAGAATACTGGAGTAGGTTGCCATGCCCTCCTCCAGAGTGAAAAACAGTATGAAGGTTCCTAAAATAATTAAACTTGAACTGATTCAACAATCTCATTTCTGAGCTTATATCCAGAGAAAAAGAAATCAACATCTCAAAGAGATATTCACATTCTTGTGTTCATTACAATGTTATTCACAAAATCTAAGGAATGGAGACAACTTAAGTGTCCCTCAACAGATGAATGATTTAAGAAAATGTGATATATATTTCCAAAGGAGTATCATTCATCCTCGTAAATGAAGGAAATTCTACCATCTGTGACAACGTGGGTGAACCTAGAGGGCATTATGATAAGTGAAATAAATCAGACAGAGGCAAATACTGAAGCATGGTAACTATATTTAGTAATACAGTACTATATACTTGAAATTTGCTGAGAGCATATCTTACGTTCTCACCACAGACGTGAAACAGGGGTTAACCATGTGAGGTAATGGATATATTAATTACATCAATCTTAGTAATCATTTCTCAAGGTATGTTGTTGTTGGTCAGTCCCTCAGTCATTTCTGACTTTTTGTGACCCCATAGGCTGCAGCACGCAAGGTTTCCTTGTCTTTCACCATCTCCTGAAGTTTGCTCACACTCATGTCCCTTGAGTTGGTAATACCACCCAGCCACCCTGTCCTCTGTCGTCCCCTTATCCTCCCTTATCTCTTTCCTAGCTTCAGGATCTTTTCCAATGTGTTGGCTCTTCACCCAGGTGGTCAAAATATTGGAGCTTCAGCTTTAGCATCAGTCCTTCCAATGAATAGTCAAGACTCATTTTCTTTGTGATTGACTGCTTTCATCTCCTTGCAGTCCAAGGGACTCGAGAGGCTTCTCCAGGACCACAGTTCAAAAGCATCAATTCTCCAGTGCTCATCTTTCTTTATGATCCAACTTTCATGCTCGTACATAATTACTGGAAAAATCACGTGTGTGTGTTTGTCGCTCAGTCATGTTTGACTCTTTGCAACTTCACTAGGCTCCTCTTTCCATGGGGTTGTCCAGTCAAGTATACAGCAGTGGCTTGCCATTCCCTTATCAGAGGATCTTCCTGACCCAGGGATCAAACCTTGGTCTCCTGCCCTGCAGTCAGGGAAATGCAGATTTTTCCTACATTGCAGGAAAAACCATATCTTTGACTATACGGACCTTTGTCAGCAGAGTAACGTCTGTTTAATACGCTGTCCAGGTTTGTCATAGCTTTTCTTCAAAGGAGCAATTGTCTTCCCCCCCCCCCGAGCAATTGTCTTTTAATTTCATGGCTCCAGTCACCATCTGCAGTGATTTTGGAGTCCAAGAAATTTAAGTCTGTCACTGTTTCCATTGTTTCCCCATCTGTTTTCTGTGAAGTGATGGAACTGTATGCCATAAACTTAGTTTTCTGAATGTTGAGTTTTAAGCCAACTTTTTCCACTCTCCTCTTTTACTTTCATCAAGAGATTCTTTAGTTCCTCTTCTCTTTCTCCCAATAGGGTGGTGTTATCTGCATATGTGAAGTTATTGATATTTTTCCTGGCAATTTTTATTTCATCTTGTGTTTCATCCAGCCCATCATTTCACATGATACACTCTGTATATAGCTCAGACGGTAAAGAATCTGCCTGCAATGCTGGAGAACCTGGTTCAATCCTTGGGTCATGAAGATCCTCTGGAGAAGGAAATGGCAATCCACTCCAATATTCTTGCCTGGAGAATCCCATGGACAGAGGGGCCTGGCGGGCCACAATCCATAGGGTTGCAAAGAATTGGAAATGACTGAGTGAATAACACTACTACTACTCTGCATATAAGTTAATAAGCAGGATGACAATATACAGCCTTGACATACTCCTTTCTCAATTTTGAACCAGTCCATTGCTCCATATTCAGTTCTAACTGTTGCTTCTTGTCCTGCATACAGGTTTCTCAGGAGGTGGGTAAGTTGGTCTGATATTCCTATCTCTTTAAGAATTTTCCATAGTTTGTTCTGGAAATCAAAGGCTTTAACATAGTTAATGAAGCCTAAGTGGATGTTTCACTGGAATTTTCTTGCTTTTAGTATGATCCAATGGATGTCAGAAATTTGATCTCTGGTTCATCTGCCCTTCCTAAATCCAGCTTGTAAATCCTGAAGTCCTTATTTCACATAATGTTGAAGCCACCATTTAAGAATTTTGAGCAATGTATATGTATATCAAATAATCATGTTGTACACTTTAAATATATGGAATTATATGTAAATTATCATGCAATTAGCCTTGAGGGGGGAAGGAGAGAATCAGAAAGGAAATGTGTCTCGGATTTTACTTGGCACCATTGTAATATTTTTTTTTCCTTTGGACTCTTACTGCTTGTGAATCTAACACCAGTAAACAATAGCCTGTATTTGATAGGAATCAAAATACTGCCTCTGTTTTGTGAGTTGTTCAGATAACTCTATAGTCAGAGTGAGAAGGGAATGGGTTAAAACTACAACCTTGACATTTCTCAGAGGTTATTGACACAAATGACTTTCTATTCCTTTCTCCCTTCCTCATTTTTTAAAACAGATTAGAAAAAAAGTTTGGAGTTAGTGACTAGTAGCAGTAGTGGAGGTTCTCTCACTTCTTAAGCCCTGAAGGTGTTTAGCCCCAAGTGGCAACTGTCTTTAGAGAAGTAGTTTTCAACGTGTGGTTCCAGGGCCAGCATTAACAACATTACCTGAGAATACAGGAAAAATGTTGTTCCCTAGATGTACTCAATTAGAATCTTGGAGTAGATCCAAATGATCTGTAGTTTTAACAATTCCAGAAATTGATGCTGATATGCAATAAAGTTGTGTAAACCACTACTTTAGATTGTAAAATGCTTACACCATTGTTTACTGTAGCTGAAGGCCTTAGTTAACAATTTGTGGATGAGAGGAAGCGTATATATGAAATCAGTTCAGTTCAGCTCAGTCGCTTAGTCATGTCCGAATCTTTGCGACCCTATGAATTGCAGCACACCAGGCCTCCCTGTCCATCACAAACTCCCGGAGTTTACTCAAATTCATGTCCATTGAGTCGGTGATGCCATCCAGCCATCTCATCCTCTGTCATCCCCTTCTCCTCCTGCCCCCAATCCATCCCAGCATCAGGGTCTTTTCTAATGAGTCACCTCTTCGCATGAGGTGGCCAAAGTATTGGAGTTTCAGCTTCAGCATCAGTCCTTCCAATGAACACCCAGGACTGATATCCTTCAGGATGGACTGGTTGGATCTCTTTGCAGTCCAAGGGACACTTAAGAGTCTTCTCCAACACCACAGTTCAAAAGCATCAATTCTTCTGTGCTCAGCTTTCTTCACAGTCCAACTATAGCATCCATACATGACCACTGGAAAAACCATAGCCTTTACCAGACGGACCTTTGTTGGCAAAGTAATGTCTCTGCTTTTTAATATGCTGTCTAGGTTGGTCATAACTTTCCTTCCAAGGAGTAAATGTCTTTTAATTTCATGGCTAAAATCACTATCTGCAGTGATTTTGGAGCCCCCCAAAATAAAGTCTGACACTGTTTCCACTGTCTCCCCATCCATCTCCCATAAGGCAAGATGAAGAAATAAAACATATATAGATGTAAAGACAGAAACTAACTGCTTGTATTTACCGCAGACATGGTGTTTACTGTACAATATGTAAAAAGAATTCTTAGAACTTGTAAGTGAATTTAGCAAGATAAGAGGATAAAATGTAAATGTATGGAAAACTTTTATGTTGCTATATTGTTTTTGCTGCTGTTGGGTCACTAACTTGAGACCACCAACTCTCAGCAACTCCATGGACTGTAGCAGGCCAGCCTCCCCTGGCCTTCACTATCTGCTAGAGTATGCTCAAATATTGATAAAACTAAAGCTGGTTCTTTGAGAATAAAAACAAAATTGACAAACCCTTAGCCAGACTTATCAGGAAAAAAAAAAAGAGAGAGAAGAATCAAATCAACAAAAATAAAAATGAAAAAGGATAGGTTACAAAAAACAATGGAGAAATGCAAAGGATTACAAAAGAGCATTAAGAAAAATTATATAGCAATAAAATAGATAACCTAGAAGTAATGGACAGATTCTTAGAAATGTTCAAGCTTCCAAGACTGAACCAGGAAAAAATAGAAGTGATGAACAACCCAACTACAAGCACTGAATTTGAAGCTGTGATCAAAAAGCTTCCAAAAAACAAGAGCCCAGCATGAGATGGCTTCACAAGAGAATTCTATCTAACAGTTAGAAAAGAGCTAATGCCTATACTTCTAAAGCTCTTGCAAAAAATTGCAAAGGAACACTTCCAAGCTCATTCTATGAGGCCACCATCACCCTAACACCAAAACCAAAAAAAGATAACACAACAAAAGGAAAAATACAGGCCAATGTCACTGATGAACATAGATGCAAAAGTCCTCAACAAAATTTTAGCAAACAGAATTCAACAACACATTGAAAATTGTGATGATCAAGTTGGTATTTGTTCCAAGGATGAAGGATTCTTCAATATATAGAAATCAATCAATGTGATACACCATATTAACACATTGAAAGATAAAAACCATATGATCATCTCAATATAAGCAGAAAAAGCCTTTGACAAAATTCAGCACCTATTTATGATTAAAATTCTTCAAAAAATGGGCATAGAGGGAGGAGCTAAGATGGCAGAGGAATAGGACATCGAAAGAACATTTGAACGCTGAGCAAATTTCACAGAACAACTTCTGATTGCTAGCAGAAGACATCAGGCATCCATAAAAGCAACCCATCATCTTCAAAAGGAGATAGGACAAAATATAAAAGATAAAAAGAGAGACAAAAGAGCTAGGGACGGAGACCCATCCCGGGAAGGGAGTCATAATAGAGTAATTTTCCGAACACCAGGAAACCCTCTCACTGGCGGGTCTGGGGGAAGATTTGAATCTCAGAGGGCAACCTAACTGGGAGGAAAAATAAATAAAACCCACAGATTACATGCCTAAAAGCAACTCCCAGCAGAAAAGTACCCCAGATGCCCACATCCACCAGCAGCAAGTGGGGGCGGAGTGGAGAGGAGCAGGTGGTACTGCTTAAGGTAAGCACTGGGCCCAAATGCCCTGAGGGCAATTGGAGGGAGCTAACATGAGATAGCAACTTAAGCTGTGGGATAGCAAGAGAGAGAGAGAAAATTAACCAGCCAGAACACACTGCCAGCCGTTCACAGAACAAAGGGACTGAGCAATCCCAGAGACGAGCTAGCTGGCTGCCTGAGCTGCTCGGGCCGGGGAAGGTACAAAACGCAGGCCCAACTGAGTCCACGCTTTTGTGGAATACCCGAAAACTGGAACCACATGCAATGCAGGGCCCGCTCCATATGGAGCAGCCTGGAGCCTAAGCAGTGTAAAGGGGGAAATCACACACCCATGAGTGGGGGCAAACCCGGTGTGGCCAGAAAACTTTGAGTGCTCCCCACCCAGGCCAGTGAGATTTGTCTGCAGTGCCCCTCCCTCCCCACAGCATGACTGAACAAGCGAACCTGAACAAGAGACCACCTCCGTCCGCCTGTGTCAGGGCATAAATTAGACATTGAAGAGACTGGCAAACAGGAGCCAAATAAACAAAGAGAACAGCATCAGAAGTGACTGGTGGAACAGATTAAAATCCCTGTAGGTAACACCAACTACACCGGAAGGGGCCTATAGATATCGTGAAGTGTAAGCTGGAACGAGGAGCTATCTGAAACTGAACAAAACCCACACTGCCTGCAACAGCTCCAGAGAAATTTCTAGATATATTTTTACTTTTTTTTTCTTTTTTAATTAAAAAAAAAATATGCTTTTCTTTTTATTTTTTTTATTTTTTCTCTTTTATTTTCATTTAAAATTCCCTATTACTCCTTAACTTTCATTTTCATTTTCATATATTTTTAATATTTTTTTTAATTAGGAAATTTTTTTCTCTTATTTTCTTTTAAAGTCCTCTATTACTCCTTAATTTTCATTTTCATTTCACTATAAACTTGCAAAAAAAAAAAAAAAGAAGAGGCCCTATTTTTAAACTGAACTTCATATATATTTCTAAAATATTTTGTGTATTTGTATTTGTTTTTAATATTGTATTTTTAAGAGCCTAACCTCTATTCTAGATTTTTAATCTTTGTTTTTCCATATTTGATATCAATATTGGACATTTAAGAATCCAATATTCAGGACCCATTTTTACTCAGGAGTGTGTTGATTACTCTCTCCCACTTTTGACTCTCCATTTTCTCACTCATATCACCTCTATTTCCTCCCTCCCCCTTCTCTTCCCAATCCAATTCTGTGTATCTCTGTGGGTGCCTGGTTATGGAGAACACTTTGGGAAGAGAGAACTGCATAGATCTGTTTCTTTCCTCTTGAGTCCCCCTTTTTCTCCTCCTGCTCATCTCTATCTCCCACTTCTCTCTCCTTTTTTTCATATAACTCTGTGAACCTCTCTGGGTGTCCCTCACGGTGGAGAATCTTTTCATCATTAACCTAGAAGTTTTATTATTAGTGCTGTATAGTTGGAGAAGTCTTGAGACTACTGGAAGAATAAGACTGAAATCCAGAGGCAGGAGACTTAAGCCCAAAACCTGAGAACACCAGAAAACTCCTGACTACATGGAACATTAAGTAATAAGAGACTTTCCAAAAGCTTCCATAACTACACTGAAACCAACCACCACCACCCAAGAGCCAATAAATTCCAGAGCAAGACATACCATGCAAATTCTGCAGCAACGCAGGAACAAAGCCCTGAGCGTCAACATACAGGCTGCCCAAAGTCACACCTAACACATAGACCCATCACAAACTCACTACTGGACACTTCATTGCACTCCAGAGAGAAGAAATCCAGTTCCACACACCAGAACACCGATGCAAGCTTCCCTAACCAGGAAACCTTGACAAGCCAATCATCCAACCCCACCCACTGGGTGAAACCTCCACAATAAAAAGGAACCACAGACCACCAGAATACGGAAAGCCCACTCCAGACACAGCAATCTAAAGAAGATGAAAAGGCAGAGAAATACTCAACAGGTAAAGGAACATGAAAAATTCCCACCAAGTCAAACAAAAGAGGAGATAGGGAATCTACCTGAAAAAGAATTTAGAATAATGATTATAAAAATGATCCAAAATCTTGAAAACAAAATGGAGTTACAGATAAATAACCAGGAGACAAGGACTGAGAAGATGAAATAAATGTTCCTAGAAGAAATAAAAAATAGTCAATTTAAAATTATTAATGCAATAAATTAGATAAAAAACACTCTGGAGGGAAGCAAAAGTAGATTAATGGAGGCAGAAAATAGGATAAGTGAGGTAGAAGATAAAATGGTGGAAATAAATGAAGCAGAGAGGAAAAAAGAAAAAAAAAGAATTAAAAGAAATGAGGACAACCTCAGGGACCTCTGGGACAATGTGAAATGCCCCAACATTCGCATCATAGGAGTCCCAGAAGAAGAAGACAAAAAGAAAGACCATGAGAAGATACTTAAGGAGATAATAGCTGAAACTTCCCCAAAATGGGGAAGGAAATAGCCACCCAAGTCCAAGAAGCCCAGAGAGTCGCAAACAGGATAAAGCTAAAGCGAAACACCCCAAGACACATATTAATCAAATTAACAAACATCAAACACAAAGAACAAATATTAAAAGCAACAATGGAGAAACAACAAATACCACACAAAGGGATTCCCATAAGGATAAAGGCTGATCTATTAATAGAAACCCTTCAGGCCAGAAGGGAATGGCAGGACACATTTCAAGTAATGAAAGAGAATAACCTACAACCTAGATTACTGTACCCAGCAATGATCTCATTCAGATACGAAGGAGAATTCAAAAGTTTTACAGAAAAACAAAAGCTGAGAGAATTCAGCACCACCAAACCAGCTCTTCAACAAATGCTGAAGATCTTCTCTAGACAAGAAACACAGAAAGGTTGTATAAACGTGAACCCAAAACAACAAAGTAAATGGCAAAGGGACCATACCTATCAGTAATTACCTTAAATGTAAATGGGTTGAATGCCCTAACCAAAAGACAAAGACTGGCTCAATGGATACAAAAACAAGACCCCTATATATGCTGTCTGCAAGAGACCCACTTCAAAACAGGGGACATATACAGACTAAAAATGAAGGGCTGGAAAAAATCTTTCATGCAAACAGAGACCAAAAGAAAGCAGGAGTCGCAATATTAATATCAGATAAAATATACTTTAAAATAAAGGCTGGAAAAAGAGACAAAGGACACTACATAATGATCAAAGAATCAATCCAAGAAGAAGATATAACAATTATAAATATATATGCACACAAATTAGGAGAACCACACTTCATAAGCCAAATACTAACGAGTATGAAAGAGGAAATTAATAGTAACATAATAATATTGTGGGCCTTTAATACCCCATCCACAGCTATGGATAGGTGAACTAAACAGAAAATTTACAAGGAAACACAAACATCAAATGACACAATGGATCAGCTAGACCTAATTGATAACTATAGGACATTTCACCCCGAAACAATCAATTTCACTTTTTCTCAAGCACATACGGAACCTTCTCCAGAATAGATCACATCCTGGGCCATAAATATAGCCTTGTGAAATTCAAAAAATAATTGAAATTATTCCAGTCATCTTTTGTGACCACAGTGCAGTAAGATTAGATATCTATTACAGGAAAAAAAATTATTAAACATTCAAACATATGATGGCTAAATAACACACTTCTGAAAAACCAACAAATCAGAGAAGAAATCAAAAAAGAAATCAAAATATCCATAGAAACGAATGAAAATGAAAACACAACAAGCCAAAACCTATGGGACACTGTAAAAGTACTGCTAAGGGGAAGGTTCATAGCACTACAGGCTTACCTCAAGAAACAGAAAAAAATAAATAAATAAATAAATAACCTAACTGTACACCTAAAGCAACTAGAGAAGGAAGAAATGAACAACCCCAGGGTTAGTAGAAGGAAAAAAATCTAAAACTTAGGGCAGAAATAAATGGAAAAGAAACTAAAGAGACCATAGCAAAAATCAACAGAGATAAAAGCTGGATTTTTTTGAAAAAATAAACAAAATTGACAGACCATTAGCAAGACACATTAAGAAACAAAGGGAGAAGAACCAAATTAACAAAATTAGAAACAAAAATGGAGAGATCACCACAGACAACACTGAAATACAAAGGATAATAAGAGACTACTACCAGCAGCTCTATGTCAATAAAATGGACAATTTGGAAGAAATGGACAAATTCATAGAAAAGTATAACTTTCCAAAACTGAAACAGGAAGAAATAAATCTTAACAGACCCATCACAAGCATGGGAATCGAAAGTGTAATCAGAAATCTTCCAGCAAACAAAAGCCCAGGACCAGATGGCTTCACAGCGGAATTCTACCAAAAATTTAGAGAAAAGCTAACACCTATCTTACTCAAACTACTCCAGAAAATTGCAGAAGAGGGCAAACTTCCAAACTCATTCTATGAGGACACCATCACTCAAATTCCAAAACGAGACAAAGATACCACAAAAAAAAAAAAAAAAAAAAAAAAGGGGAAAAAACCGCCCATAAAACTGAAAAAAAAAAAAATAAAAAAACTTAACAAAACTCTAGCAAACAGAATGCAACAACATATTAAAAAAATCATACTTCATAACCAAGTGGGCTTTATCCCAGGAATGCAAGGATTCTTTAATATCTGCAAATCAATCAATGTAATACACCACATAAACAAATTGAAAAATGAAAATCATATGACTATCTCAATAGATGGGGAAAAAGCCTTTGACAAAATTCAACATCCATTTATGATAAAAACTCTCCAGAAAGCAGGAATAGAAGGAACATACCTCAACATAATAAAAGCTATATATGAGAAACCCACAGCAAGCATTTCCCACAAAGGTGAAAAATTGAAAGCATTTCCCCTGAAATCAGGAACAAGACAAGGATGCCCACTCACACCACTACTATTCAAGATAGTTTTGGAAGTGTTGGCCACAGCAATCAGAGCAGAAAAAGAAGTAAAATTCCAGATAAGAAAAGAAGAAGTGAAACTCTCTGTGTTTGCAGATGACATGATCCTCTACATAGAAAACCCTAAAGATTCTACCAGAAAACTACTAGAGCTAATCAACAAATAGAGTAAAGTTGCAGGTTATAAAATTAGCACACAGAAATCCCTTGCCTTCCCAGACACTAACAATGAGAAAACAGAAAGAGAAATTAAGGAAACAATACCATTCACCATTGCAACAAAAAGAATAAAATACTTAGGAGTATACTTACTTAAAGAAACAAAAGAACTATACATAGAAAACTATAAAACACTGCTGAAAGAAATCAAAGAGGACACAAACAGATGGAGAAATATACCGAGTTCATGGATTGGAACAATCAATATTGTCAAAATGACTATACTACCCAAAGCAATCTATAGATTCAATGCAATCCCTATCAAGCTACCAACGGTATTTTTCACAGAACTAGAACAAATAATTTCTCAATTTGTATGGAAATGGAAAAAGAAAAAAATCTCGAATAGCCACATATTCTTGACAAAGAAGAATGGAACTGGAGGAATCAACCTGCCTAACTTCAGAATACACTACAAAGCCACAGTCATCAAGACAGTATGGTATTGGCACAAAGACAGAAATATAGATCAATGGAACAGAATAGAAACCCCAGAGATAAATCCATGAACGTATAGACACCTTATCTTCGACAAAGGAGGCAAGGATATACAATGGAAAAAAGACAACCTCTTAACAAGTGGTCCTGGGAAAACTGGTCAACCACTTGTAAAACAATGAAACTAGAACACGTTCTAGCACCATACATAAAAATGAACTCAAAATGGATTAAAGATCTAAATTTAAGACCAGAAACTATAAAACTCCTAGAGGAGAACATAGGCAAAACACTCTCCAACATAAATCACAGCAGGATCCTCTATAACCCATCTCCCAAAATATTGGAAATAAAAGCAAAAATAAACAAATGGGACCTAATGAGACTTAAAAGCTTTTGGACAACAAAGGAAATTGCAAGCAAGGTGAAAAGACAGCCCTCAGATTATGAGAAAATAATAGCAAACAAAGCAACAGACAAAGGATTAATCTCAAAAATATACAATCAACTCCTACAGCTCAATTCCATAAAAATAAATGGCCCAAACAAAAAATGCCCCAAAGAACTAAACAGACATTTCTATGAAGAAGACATACAGATGGCTAACAAACACAAGAAAACATGCTCAACATCACTCATTATCAGAGAAATGCAAGTCAAAACCACAGTGAGGTACCATTACATGCCAGTCAGGATGGCTGCTATCCAAAAGTCTAGAAGCAATAAATGCTGGAGAGGGTGTGGGGAGAAGGAAACCCTCTTACACTGTTGGTGGGAATGCACACTAGTACAGCCTCTATGGAGAACAGTGTGGAGATTTCTTAAAAACAAAAAAAAAAAAACTGGAAATAGGACTACCATATGACCCAGCAATCCCACTCCTGGGCATACACATAGAGGAAACAAGATCTGAAAGAGACGCGTGCACCCCAATGTTCATCGCAGCACTGTTTATAATAGCCAGGACATGGAAGCAACCTAGATGCCCACCAGCAGATGAATGGATAAGGAAGCTGGTGTACATATACACCATGGAATATTACTCAGCCATTAAAAAGAATTGTTTCAAATGTTTCAAATTGTTTCAATGTTTCAAATGAACAGTTCTAATGAGATGGATGAAACTGGAGCCCATTATACAGAGTGAAGTAAGCCAGAAAGATAAAAGCCAATACAGTATACTAATGCATATATATGGAATTTAGAAAGATGGTAATGATAACTCTATATGCAAAACAGAAAAAGAGACACAGATGTACAGAACAGACTTTTGGACTCTGTGGGAGAAGGCAAGGGTGGGATGTTTCGAGAGAACAGCATCAAAACCTGTATATTATCAAGGGTGAAACAGATCACCAGCCCAGGTTTGATGCATGAGAAACATGCTCGGGGCTGGTGCACTGGGAAGGCACAGAGGGATCGGGTGGAGAGGGAGGTAGGAGGGGGTATCAGGATGGGTAATGCATGTAAATCCATGGCTGATTAATGTCAATGTATTGCAAATACCATTACAATATTGTAAATTAATTAGCCTCCGACTAATAAAAATAAATGAAAAAAAAAAAGGTAGGCATAGAAGTAACCCACCTCAACATAGTAAAGGCCATATATGATAAGCCTACAGCAAACATTATTCTCAATGGTGAAAAACTGAAAGCATACTGCTAAGATCAGGAACAAGACAAGGATGTACACTTTCACCACTATTATTGAACATAATTATGGAAGTTCTAGCTATACCAATCAGAGAAGAAAAAGAAATATAAAGGAATCCAGATCATAAAAGAAGTAAAGCGCTCACTGCTTGCAGACAGCATGATACTGTATATAGAAAACCCTAAAGACAGAATCAGAAAAATTACTAGAGCTAGTCAGTGAATTTAGCAAAGTTTCAGGATACAAAATCAATACACAATCACTTGCATTTCTATATAATAACAATGAAAATTCATAAAGAATAATTAAGGAAACAATCTCATTCACCATTGAAACACAAAGAATTAAATACCTAGGAATAAACTTACCTAAGGAGACAAAAAAAGAAAAACTGTACACAGAAAATTATAAGACACTAATGAAAGAAATAAAAGACAACATATACATATGGAGAGATATTCAATGACCCTGGGTAGGAAGAATCAATATTGGTAAAATGACTATTATACAAAATGCAGTCTACAGATTTAATGCAATCCCTATCAAATTACCAATGGTATTTTTCACAGAACTAGAACAAAAATATTTCACAATTCATATGCAAGCACAAAAAGCCCAAAATATTCAAAGCAGTCTTGAGAAAGAAGAATGGAGCTGGAGGAATCAACCTTCCTGACTTCAAATTACACTATAAAGCTATATCATCAAGACAGTATTGTACTGGTACAAAAACAGAAATACAGACCAATGGAGCAATATGAAAAGCCCAGAAATAATCTCATGTATCTATGGGTAACTTATTTTTGACCAAAGAGGCAAGAATATGCAATGGGGCAAAGACAGCCTCTTCAGTAAATGGTGCTGGGAAAACTGGGCTGCTACATGTAAAAGAATGAAATTAGAACACTTCCTAATACCATGCACAAAAATAAACTCAAAATGGAATAAAGACCTAAATGTAAGACCAGAAATTATAAAACTCTTAGAGGAAAACTTAGGCAGAACACTTGATGACATAAATCAAAGCAAGATCCTCTATGATCCACCTCCTAGAATAATGGAAGTAAAAACAAAAGTAAACAAGGAAACCTGATTAAACTTAAAAGCTTTTGCACAGCAAAGCAAAATATAAGCAAGGTGAAAAGACAACCTTCAGAATAGGAGAAAATAATAACAAATGAGGCAAGGGACAAAGGATTAATTTTCAAAATATACAAGCAGTTCATACAACTCAATACCAGAAAAAAAAAAAAAACAATTAAAAAGTGGGAAAAAGACCTAAACAGACATTTCTCCAAAGAAGACATACAGATGGCTAACAAGCACGTGAAAAGATGCTCAACATTGCTCATTTAGAGAAATGTGAATCAAAACTACAATGAGATATCACCTAACACTGCTCAGATTGGCCCTCATGAAAAAGTCTACAAACAATAAATTCTGAAAAGGGTGTGGAGAAAAGGGAGCACTCTTGCACTGTTGGTGGGAATTTAAATTGATACAGCCACTATGGACGATGGTATGGAGATTCCTTAAAAACTAGGAATAAAACCACCATAGAACCCAGCAATCCTACTCCTAGGCATATACCCTGAAGAAACTAAAACTGAAAGAGACACATGTATCCCATTGTTCATTGCAGCACTATTTACAATAGCTATAACATGGAAGCAACCTAGATGTGCATCGACAGATTAGTGGATAAAGAAGTTATTGTGTATATACACAATGGAATATTGCTGCTGCTGCTGCTGCTGCTGAGTTGCTTCAGTCGTGTCCAACTCTGTGCAATCCCATACACAGCAGCCATCCAGGCTCCCCCATCCCTGGGATTCTCCAGGCAAGAATATTGAAGTGGGTTGCCATTTCCTTCTCCAAAGCATGAAGGTGAAAAGTGAAAGTAAAGTCACTCAGTCATGTCTGACGCAGCGACCCCATGGACTGCAGCCCATCAGGCTCCTCCATCCATGGAAGTTTCCAGGCAAGAGTACTGGAGTGGGTTGCTATTGCTTTCTCCAAATGGAATATTACTCAGCCATAAAAAGAAACACATTTGAGTCAGTTTTAATGAAGTGTATGGACCTAGAACCTATTATATAGAGTGAAGTGAATCAGAAAAAGAAATATAAATACCATATCCTTCAAGGTCAGGAGGGGCGGCCGTGAGAAGATACCCCTCATCCAAGGTAAGGAACAGCAGCTGTGCTTTTCTGGAGCAGCCGTGAAGAGATACCCCATGTCCAAGTTAAGAGAAACCCAACTAAGACGGTAGGTGTTGCGAGAGGGCATCAGAGGAGAGACACACTAAAATCATAATCACAGAAAAATAGCAAATCTGATCACAGGACCACAGTCTTTTTTAACTCAATGAAACTAAGCCAGGCCATGTAGGCCACCCAAGATGGTTGGGTCATGATGGAGTGGTCTGACAGAATGTAGTCCACTGGAGAAGGGAATGGCAAACCACTTCAGTATTCTTGCCTTGAGAATCCCACAAACAATATGACAAGGAAAAATGATAAGATACTGAAAGTGGAACTCCCCAGGTTGGTAGATGCCCAATATGCTGCTGGATATCAGTGGAGAAATAACTCCAGAAAGAATGAAGGGATGGAGCCAAAGCAAAAACAATATCTAGTTGTGGATGGGACTGGTGATAGAAGCAAGGTCTGAAGCTGTAAAGAGCAATATTGCATAGGAACCTGGAATGTGATGTCCATGAATCAAGGCAAAGTGGATGTGGTCAAACAGGAGATGGCAAGAGTGAAGGTTGACATTCTAGGAATCAGCGAACTAAAATGGACTGGAAAGGGTGAATTTAACTCAGATGATCATTATATCTACTACTGTGGGCAGGAATTCCTAAGAAGAAATGGAGTAGCCATCATAGTCAACAAAAGAGTCTGAAATGCAGTACTTGAATGCAATCTCAAAAACGACAGAATGATTTCTGTTCATTTCCTAGGCAAACCATTCAATATCATGGTAATCCAAGCCTGTGCCCCAACCAGTAATGCTGCAGAAGCTGAAGTTGAATGGCTCTATGAAGACCTACAAGACCTTTTAGAACTTGCATCCAAAAAAGATGTCCTTTTCATTATAGGGGACTGCAATGCAAAAGTAGGAAGTCAAGAAACACCTGGAGTAACAGGCAAATTTGGCCTTGGAGTATGGAATGAAGCAGGGCAAAGGCTAATAGAGTTTAGCCAAGAGAACACATTGGTCATAGCAAACACCCTCTTCCAAAAACACAAGAGAAGACTCTACACATGGACATCACCAGATGGTCAACACTGAAATTAGACTGATTATATTCTTTGCAGCCAAAGATGGAGAAGCTCTATACAGTCAGCAAAAACAAGACCAGGAGCTGACTCTGGTTCAGATCATGAACTCCTTATTGCCAAATTCAGACTTAAACTGAAGAAAGCAGGGAAAACCACTAGACCATTCAAGTATGACCTAAATCAAATCCCTTATGACTATATAGTGAAAGTGAGAAATAGATTTAAGGGACTAGATCTGATAGACAGAGAGCCTGATGAACTATGGATGGAGGCTCGTGACATTTTACAGGAGACAGAGATCAAGACCATCCCCATGGAAAAGAAATGCAAAAAGGCAAAATGATTGTCTGAGGAGGCCTTACAAATAGCTGTGAAATGAAGAGAAGTGAAAAGCAAAAGAGAAAAGGAAAGATATACCCATCTGAATTCAGAGTTCCAAAGAATAGCAAGGAAAGATAAGAAAACCTTACTCAGCAATCAACACAAAGAAGTAGAGGAAAACAACAGAATGGGAAAGATTAAAGATATCTTCAAGAAAACAAGAGATACCAAGGGAATATTTCATGCAAAAATGGGCTCAATAAAAGAACAGAAATGGTATGGACCTAACAGAAGCAGAAGATATTAAGAAGAGGTGGCAAGTATACACAGAATTGTACAGAAAAGATCTTCACGACCCAGATAATCACAATGGTGTGATCACTAAACTAGAGCCACACATCCTGGAATGTGAAGTCAAGTGGGCCTTAGAAAGCATCACAAGGAACAAAGCTAGTGGATGTGATGGAATTCCAGTTTAGCTATTTCAAATCCTGAAAGATGATGCTGTGAAAGTGCTGCACTCAATATGCCAGCAAATTTGGAAGACTCAGCAGTGGCCACAGGACTGGAAAAGATCAGTTTTCATTCCAATCCCTAAGAAAGGCAATGTCAATGAATGCTTAAACTACTGCACAATTGCACTCATCTCACACACTAGTAAAGTCATGCTCAAAATTCTCCAAGCCAGGCTTCAGCAATACATGAACCGAGAACTTCCAGATGTTCAAGCTGATTTTAGAAAAAGCATAGGGACCAGAGATCAAATTGCCAATATCTGCTGGATCATCGAAAAAGCAAGAGATTTCCAGAAAAACATCTATTTCTGCTTTATTGACTTTGCCAAAACCTTCGACTGTGTGGATCACAATAAACTGTGGAAAATTCTGAAGGAGATGGGAACACCAGACCACTTTACCTGCCTCCTGATAAATCTGTATGCAGGTCAAGAAGCAACAGTTAGAACTGGACATGGAACAACAGACTGGTTCAAAATTGGAAAAGGACTACGTCAAGGCTGTATATTGTCACCATGCTTATTTAAATTATATGCAGTGTACATCATGTGAAATGCCAGGCTGTATGAAGCTCAAGCTAGAATCAAGATTGTTGGGAGAAATATCAACAACCTCAGACATGCAGATGACACCACCCTTATGGCAGAAAGTAAGAGGAATTAGAGTCTCTTGAGGGTGAAAGAGTAGAGTGAAAAAGCTGGCTTAAAACTCAACATTCAAAAAGTAACATCTTGTCATCTGGTCTCATAGATGGGGGAAAATGGAAAAATATGAGAGACTAGAATTTGGGGTTTCAAAATCCCTGCAGATTGTAACTATAACCATGAAATTAAAAGACACTTGCTCCTTGGAAGACACTTGCTCCTATGATAAACCTAGACAATGTATTAAAAAGCTGAGACATCACTTTGCCAGCAAAGGTCCATAATAGTCAAAGCTATGGTTTTCCAGTATTCATGTATAGATGTGAGTGTTAGAGGATAAAGAAGGCTGAGCATCTAAGAATTGATGGTTTCAAACTGTGGTGCTAGAGAAGACTTTTGACAGCCCCTTAGACTACAAAGAAATCAAACCAGTCACTCCTAAAGGAAATCAGTCCTGAATATTCATTGAAAGGACTGATTTTGAAGCTGAAGCTCCAATACTTTGGCTACCTGATGCAAAAAGACAACTCACTGGAAAAGACACTGATGCTGGGAACAATTGAGGGCAGGAAGAGAAGAGGACGACAGAGGATGAGGTGGATGGATGACATCACTGACTCAGTGGACACGAGTTTGAGAAAACTCTGGGAGATGGTTAAGGGCAGGGTAGCCTGGCATGCAGCAGCTCATGGGACTGCAAAGAGTCAGACAGAACTGAGCAACTGAACAACAAAAACCCATTCAACTATAGCTTTGATTTATACACTTTTTTAATTTTTATTTTATCATTTTTTAAAATTTATTTGTATTTTAATTGGAGACTAACTACTTCACAATATTGTGGTAGTTTTTGCCGTACATCAACATGAATCAGCCAAGGGTGTGCATGTGTCTCCCCGTCCTGAGACCTCCCTCAGCACCCCATCCCTCTGGGTTGTCCCACAGCATCAGCTTTGACTGCCCTACTTCATGCATTGAACTTGCACTAGTCATCTGTTTTACATATGGTAATATACATGTTTCATTGCTACTCTCTCAAATTGTCTCACTTTTGCCTTCTCCCACATAGTCCAAAAATCTGTTTTAACATCTGTGTCTCTTTTGCTGTCTTGCATATAGGATTGTCATTACTATCTTTCTAAATTCCATATATGTGTTAATATACTATATTGGTGTTTCTCTTTCTGACTTACTTCACTCTGTATAATAGACTACAGTTTCATCCACCTCATTAGAACTGACTCAACTGTGTTCTTTTTTAATAGCTGAGTAATATTCTACTATGTATATGTACCACAACTTCCTTATCCATTGGTCTGCTGATGAACATCTACGTTGCTTCCAGGTCCTAGCTATTGTAAACATTGCTACATTGAACATTGGGGTGCATGTGTCTCTTTCAAATCTGGTTTCCTTGGTGTTTATGCCCAGCAGAGGGATTGCTGGGTCATATGGCAGTTCTATTTCCAGTTTTTTAAGGAATCTCCACACTGTTCTCCATAGTGGCTGTACTAGTTTTCATTCCCATCAACAGTGTAGGAGGGTTCCCATTTCTCCACACCCTCTCCAGCATTTATTGTCTGTAGACATTTTGATGGCAGCCATTCAGACCAGTGTGGGATGGTACCTCATTGTGGTTTTGATTTGCATTGATTTATATACATTTTTACTTATGCCACTGTCAGTGTTTCCTAAGACAAGTTCTAGCTGAAGATTCAGCAGGTGAACAAGATTTCCTTTATTTTAATGTAAAGACTTAAGATCCATAGTTTTAAAAGATTCATATGAAATAAAAATACCTTCTAGGTTTTGAAGGGATCTTCCCTTGTGGCTCAACTGGTAAAGAATCTGCCTGCAATGCAGGAGACCTGGGTTCAATCCCTGGGTTTTGAAGATTCCCTGGAGAAGGGAAAGGCTACACACTCCAGTATTCTGGCCTAGAAAATTCCATAGACTGTATAATCCATGGGGTCGCAAAGAGTCAGACACGACTGAGCAACTTTCACTTTCACTCTCACTTTCATGTTTTGAAGCTCATGATAAGGTCTATATATTACCAGTGATACTTTCATTGTTATGTATTGGATCACACTATTTTGTTACACTTTTAAAATGTCTTTCAAACTCCAGTGAGTGGAAGAGCTATTATTTTTTCTTTCTTGGGTTGAAGTTATTTCTTGAGTTTTAAAATATGTCAATTTAATATGGTAAAGTAAAGGATAAATACACTAAACAGAAATGAAAATAATTCAGTTTAATACTTTTACTTTATTTTCAATTTGTAACCTATAGCATCTTGCTCACTCATTTGTTCTGTCATGTCCCACTCTCTGCAACCCTTTGGACTCTAGGCTGCCAGGCTCCTCTGTCCATGGGATTTTTCAGGCAAGAATACTGGAGTGGGTTACCATTTCCTCCTCCAGGAGATCTTCCTGACTCAGGGATCAAGGCTGTGTCTCCTGTGTCTCCTGTATTGCAGGCTGATTCTTTACTCCTGAGTCATAGGGGAAGCCCATTTTAAACTTAAATTAATGCCAGTGAAGAATGGAGAAAATGTGCATACAAAGAATTGCTATATAGGCATATAGTTTTTTTTTTCCCCAAAAATTTAGGTAGTACACCTATTTCTTTTAGTTTTGCTCATTTAAGTACATTTGAGAAATCCACTGTGAAGCAAATGATATTAGAAAACAAACAGAATAGATGCCAATCACAAAGAAATTTTAATTCTATCTAAAGACATTGAAAACAAGTTACAAAAATTAGTTATAACTTTTCTCTTTAAAGTGATATATATCATAACATTATACATACACATATATGTAATAACTTTATTGCAAGTGGAAGGAGAAATGTGGAAACAGTGACAAATTTCATTTTATTGAGCTCCAAAAATAACTGCAGACTGTAACTGCAGCCATGAAATTAAAAGTGCTTGCTCCTTGAAAGGAAAGCTATGACAACACTAGACAACATATTAAAAAGTAAAGATATCACTTTGCCAACAAAGATCTGTGTAGTCAAAGCTATGGTTTTCCAGTAGTCATGCTCAGATGTGGGAGATGGACCAAAAAGAATGCTGAGCACAGAAGAATTGATGCTTTCAAATTGTGACATATGAGAAGATGCTTGAGAATCCCATAGACTGCAAGAACAAACCAGTCAGTCCTAAAGGAATCAACCCTGAATATTCGTTGGAATGACTGATGCTGAAGCTCTGGTGCTTTGGCCACCTGATGCACAGAGCATCAGGAAAAGACCCTGGTGCTGGGAAAAATTGAGGGCAGGAGGAGAAGGGGTTGGCAAATAATGTAATGGTTAAATATTATCATTGATCAATGGATATGAATTTGAGCAAACTCCAGGAGATAGTGAAGGACAGGGAAGCCTGGCATGCTGCAGTCCATGAGGTCACAAAATGTTGGACATGACTTCATGACTGAACAACAACAATATATAACCAAACTGTAGCTTATCATTCACTCATTCTTTCAACTAATATTTAAAAAATATTTCTCTAATTAGGGAAATGCAAGTCAAAAATGCAAAATACTGTTTCCCCCTCTAGAATTGCCTAAAATTAAAAAAAAAAATGGACCATAGGAAATATTAGCAAGGATTTGGAGAAATTGCAACCATCATACACTCCTGATGAAAATATAAAATTGTGTAGCCATTTTGGAAAGCATTCTGGATGTTCTTTATAAAGTTAAGTATAGCACTGTCATATGACCTAGAAGTTTCACTCTTAGATATACACAAAGAAATAGAAACATAGAAAAGTAGAAACACAAAGGCTTGCAATATGAATGTTTATAGCAGCATTATTCTTACTAGCCAAAAGAAGAAACCACCCAAAAGTCCACCAATGGCTGAATGGGTAAACAGAAGTGGTTTAACTGTACAATGCAATAGTATTCAGACATAAAAAGGAAGTAAAGTACTGATATGTTGTTTAGTATGGATAAACTTTGAAACAAAAATTATGCTAAGTGAAAAAAAAAGTAGTTCCAGAAGCTCACTAATATACAATTACATCTATATGAAATATTTATCTAGGCAAATCCTAAAGACAAAAAGCAAATCAATTAGTGGTTGCACAGTGGCTAAGATTAAGAGGAGCTGGGGAAAGACTGCTAATGGTTATGGGTTTTCTTTTGGGGGTGATGAAAGTATTCTAGGATTAGATAAAGCTGATGATCAAATAAATCTTTAAATATATGAAAAACCACTGAAGTGTAAGCTTAAAAGAAGGATTTTTTATGGCATGTGAAATATAGCCCAGTAAAACTACTTTTTTTTTTTTCTAAAGGAGAATATTTATTATATGTGAAACACTATTTGGGATACAATATAACAAAGTACAATTCCTGATCTCAAAAGGAAAAAAAAAAAATACAAACTAGAGAGAAAGTAATGTGGGAAAATATCAAACTAGTCTTGGTAGGAAATGGGAGAGAATTATTGGATTAACCCAAAGGTAAAGATGGTAGAGATGAAGAAGAAGCTATAGGTTTGAGAAATTAACTAGACACATAGAATCAATATGATTTAGTCAAATATTAGATATCATAATGAATGAAGGAATCAAAGGTATTCTAGTTTGTTACAAAAGGGAAAAACATTCTTTTATTGACATAAGTAATACAGGAAGAGGAGAATTCTAGGAAAAGAAAAGCAGTATAGCTTTGGACATTGACTTTAAAAGTACCTTTAGAACTATATCCACTCACATTCATTGTCCATTTTGTCTTCATTGGTACCAATTTCCAGGTCACCGAATAAGATATTTGTTAGTCATACAACTGCTCATACTCTTAGGAAAAATGTCTTCCTTTTGAAAAACTAGTTGTCATTTCATTAATATAGAAAGAATACTCTGGACTTAAAAGTGTCTTGATAGTGGTAGAATATCAGCACATAAAGGAACTTACTTTCTCCAAGAAAATCTGGACCAGTTTCACATATACTTCACCTCAATTTCTGGAATCTGATGGTTATAGCATTTGCATTTTGACTTGTACTCACTAACCTTTATGCTGTCTTGGCATTTTAATAGCATATTTTGTGCCTGTATTCCTGAGAGACATTATTGATTTCAATTATTTAAATCAATGATTTAACACAAACCATAGGGACACATTTTTTATTATTTACCTGCATAAACATTCCCTTTGTGAGCAGAAAATTGTCAATAAAAGAAAATTAAAATAAAAAATAGAAGAGAGATCAGGGAAAGTTAAAAAGGTGATTTACAACATATGCTAAAGATTTTTCTCCATAGATAAATAGTGCCTAAATATTCATATTATGTAAAATATACATATTTTGAATATAAAAAGTTATGGAATATGTAACTTTTAAAAATTAGATTTATGCTTTATTCTGCTAAGAAATTGTTACTTGGGAAAAACTTCATTAAAATGAAGGCTCAGTTCAGTTCACTTCAGTCGCTCAGTCGTGTCTGACTCTTTGTGACCCCATGGACCACAGCACACCAGGCCTCCCTGCTCATCACCAACTCCTAGAGTTTACCCAAACTCATGTCCATTGAGTTGGTGATGCCATCCAACATCTCATCCTCTGTCGTCCCCTTCTCCTCCTGCCTTCAATCTTTCCCAGCATCAGGGTCTTTTCAAATCAGTCAATTCTTTGCATCAGGTGGCTGAAGTATTGGAGTCCAGCTTCAAAATGGAGAATGCATATCATAATAATATGTATAACATTATTATTACATAATACTTTAAACTGTGATGTTTGCAATTTATTTATGTCAGTCATAGCTAAAACACACACTCTCAGAAGAATCAACTCTGAGTTGTCTATACAAATAGAATGACTGAAGGGTATAGAAAGTCCAAAACGTATTTATAAACCCAGTTGCTAATATCCCAGTACCCATCTCCATCATTATTGTTTGCTTAGACTTCAAAGAGCTAGAACACACCACATGAGGTGATGATGCTTTGTGAGTTCAATTGTCCTCTCATTTTAACTGTGTATTGAAGAGTCTAAATATAGAAATTCATAAATTAAATATACCTTCTATTACTAAAATTTTATATAAAATGTACCAAGTAATAGTTTATTGTGTATTCCTGCAAATAACTTTTCTATTTTAGTACATAAATTGGTTTTGTATTAAATTAGGTCAAGAAACTCCTTAAGTATCATCTCAATATTTTAAATGATCAGATACAAACATATTTTTTATATTTAGTTAGGAATATTGAGTCTCTTTATAAAAGATTTCAAAGTTAATTAAAACCCTAAGGTAAACAATTAATTGATATTCTAATATTCACATCGGATGTCTAAGCACAAAATTAAATGAGTGGGTATGTTAGCAATAAAGAGGAAGAAAAGTTGATATACCACTATAGAAAAATGGAAGGGTTTTGGAGTTTTTGTTTCAAAATATAGAGTAGACAGAGCTAATGTGAAAATTTTTGCATATGAAACATGCATATACATGTTACATTCAACATAACCAAAATGTTTAAATATATTTATATATTCAAAACAAGGGCTTCCCAGGTGCCTCACTGGTAAGGAATCCACCTGCTGATGCAAGAGACACGGGATATGTGGATTCAATCCCTGGGTCAGGAAGAACCCTGGAGTAGGAAATGGCAACTCAGTCCAGTATTCTTGCCTGGAAAATTCCATGGACAGAGGAGCCAGTGGGCTGCAGTAAACTCCATGGACAGAGGAGCCTGGCTAACTGCAATCCATGGAGTCACAAAGAGTCAGATATGACGGAGCATACACACACACATAATTTCAAGGTGCCGGAAAAAAAAAAATCTAAAATAGATTAACAACCTGACTGGTGATCTAGAGATTCCCTACTGAATACAATATAGACATAGGGTATGAGAGCCTAAATCTTTTCTTGGATCAAGGTAAATTTAGCAGGGAATTATATTTGAAATAACATAAAGCTGAGATTTTTGGAAAGGCTAAGCTTTCAATGAGAGGAAATTGGAAAGATTGTACCCACTGGCCCACAAAATCTGTAAGGAATTTATTTCTCTGCCTAAAATTTCTGTGAAAAAAAAAATATATTCCATTAAAAAATAATATTTAAGACACCAAATGGGCATATAAATTTTGATTTATACTACTTATCTGGTGCAGAAATCCTGAGGCTAATAAATGTACCGGAAATCTCTGAGGGCACACCTACTAGAAGCAAATACAAAAACTCTTTAACAACTGTGTGAATGCCTTGATAGGCCACCAAGATTCCCTGAAAAATGAAGAACTTTTTTCCCCCAGTTGTATGGAGTGAAACCTAAGTGAAAGCCTTTAGTTGTCAGCTCCTATGGGGATTACCTCTTCTGAAAAGAGCCAACTTGCCCAGAGGTGCACTTTCTTCTCAAGGCAGCCTGCCTCCAAAGTCTGGTCAAAATGATGATATTTATAAAGGTTAGACACTCTTGTTACAATGAGACAATCTTCAGCACTCCTTACAGGATCTGCTGAGTCATCTGTTACAACTGTGTTAATACTGACAGCACACACCCCCCAAAAAAATTTCTATTTGCAAATTCTGTTTCACAGTCTGCCTCCCAGGGAATACAACCAGAAGAAGCAACATTTAACACAATACAGAGAACATATGTTTACCACAGGAAAAAAAAAATTGTTTCACACTGAAACATTAAAAATATTTTTTTTAAGTTCAGAAGATACCATCTATAACGACAAAGTTAACAGATACTACAAACAGGATGAAGAGCATCAAAGTATTTATCTTCAAAGAGATAATAGAAGAAATTCAAAGACACTAAAAAAATAGCTTAACTGATTAAAAATAAATAAAAACCAGAATGGTAAAAAAAAAAAAGTTGACATTATATAGAAAAGGGAAGGTTAATTTGGATGGAAAAAGAGGAAAATTGGGGGAAGGGGCTAATATATAGTATACTGGAAGTCATTATCCTATCTACCTTTCTTCTAGTCTACATTCATGTTCTGCATATACTAGAAAATAAAAACATACATTTCCAAGACTCCCTTGAACTAGGTCTCTGGATGTTATTTAGATTCAAAACTAATGCTCTGATGTGAGGTTTGGATATAGACATAAGTAGAGGATTCTCTTCACCTGATCCAGCTGTTTGCAGGGAAACAAAGGCATATAGTCTTAATAGAGGTCCCCGTGTCCAGTTACTCATTTTACAGTGGGACCATGACTACAGTGAGGCCTTTGGCACAAAATTTAAGGAGATACTAAAAGTCACAGTAATCAAGATAAACTTAATGCAGTATTTTGGAAAGTGAACTATCTCTGCTCTTCACTCTATTTCCTACCTTTTACTAAGTTGAGGTTTAGCCTGTTCTCTCTTTTCTAGTTCCTTAAGGTGTAAAGTTAAGTTACTGAGTTGAGTCCTTCTTTTTTTAATGTAAGCATTTATAGCTATAATATCTTTCATAGGACTGCTTCTGCTGCATCCCATAAGTTTGGGTATGTTGTGTCTTAATTTTCATTTATATCCAGATATTTTCTAATTTATTTTGCAATTTTTTTGACTCACTATTATTTGAAAGTGTGTTGTTAATTTCAACAGACTTGTAATCTTCCCAGTTTTTCTTCTGCTGTTGATTTTGTTTTGTTCCACTGTGATTAACAAAAATCCCTTTGTATAATTTCAACCTTTTAAATTGATAAGCACTTGTTTTGTGAACTAATGCATGGTTTGCCCTTGGATATGTTATATGTGTACTTGAGAAAATATGTGTTTTATTAGTTGAGTGAAATCATTTCTATAAGTATTGTAAGTTCAATTAGTCATGTTGATATATAAGCCATCTATTTCCTTACTGATCATCTGTCTGGTTATTACACTCACTATTGAAAGTGAAGATGTGAATGTTCCTACTATTAATGTGAAGCTGTTTATTTCTCCCTTCATTTCTGTTGATGTTTCCTTGATATAAATTGGAGCTCTGTTGTTTGGTGGACATATGTTTATAACTGTTACTTCTTTTAGGTGAATTGATACTTTTTTTCAATATATATTGTCCTCCTTTGTCTCTTTTGACTTCGTTTTTCAAAAGTGTGTAGTTTAATTTTTACATATTTGTGATTTTTCAAGTTTCCTTCTGTTTCATTCCATTGTGGTCAGATAAGATACTTGGTATGATTTTAATCTTCTTAAGTTTGTTAAGAGTTGTTTTGTGACATACCACAGAATATATCCTAGAGAAGGTTTTGAGTGTGCCTGAGAAGAATGTGTACCTTGCCGCTGGTAAAAGGAATGTTCTAAATATATCTGTTAGCTTAATTTGCTCTATGGTGTTGTTCAAATCCATTGTTTCGTTATTGAGGGCTTCCCTGGTAGCGCAGTTGGTAAACAATCTGCCTGCAATGCCAGAGACTCCAGTTAGATTCTTGGATCAGGAAGATCCACTGAAGAAGAGATAGGCTACCCATTGCAGTATTATTGGGTTCCCATTATGGCTCAGCTGGTAAAGAATCTTCCTGCAATGTGGGAGACCTGGGTTTGATCCCTGGGTTGGGAAGATCCCCTGGAGAAGACAAAGTCTACCCACTCCAGTTTGGTTTTCTAACTGTTATTGTGAGTGGGAAACTGAAGTTCCCTACTATAACTGTATTGCTATTTCTCCCTTCAGATCTGTCAGTGTTTGATTTTTATATTTAGATGCTTTGATATTTGATATTTAGTTATATTTTGTCTTCCAATTAGTTGACCATTTTATCATTATATGGTAACCTTCTTTGTGTCTTGCAGCAGTTTTGTACTTAAAGTCTATTTTATCTGCTATAAATATCCCTACTCTCTTCTAGTTACAATTTATATAGAATATATATTTCCATCCCTTCACCTGCAGTCTACATGTGCATGCTAAGTTGCTTCACTCAGAGATGGCAGAAAATTTCAAACAATCTCCTCTTTATTTATTTATTTTTTTCAGCCAAAGGGAGAGAACCAAGTTTGGACCACTTCCTATGTATCACAGCCATACCATGCTGAGGAGGACATGGGATATGGATGAATTAAAGTTCCAGGAAATTTTCTACTATTTTGAATGTTGGATTTTGCTTGATTGGGTATTCACATGGTTCCCTGCAGATCTTTGACTTTTCTAGAGCTCCTATCAGTTGCTGTTTAGTTGCTAACTCATGTACAGCTCTTTGAGACCCCATGGACACAGACTGCCAGCCCCCTCTATATTTGAGATTCTCCAGGCAAGAATATTGGAGTGGGTTACCATTTCTTTCACCAGGGGATCTTCCCAATTCTGGGATCGAACCAATGTCTCTTGCATTGGCAGGGAATTTTATTTTATTTTATTTTATTTTTACTACTGAGTGACCAGGGAAAGCTAAAGCTCCTATAAAGTTATTTCAATCAGTCTGTAGTTGTTTATTTTATGTTTCCTTTGGGAAACAAGGTACTGGAGGTCTCTAGTTTGCCATCCTGTTGGCATTACCCTCAAATATATTATTTTATCTTTCATTTTTGTAATTTATACTATGTACTTTTTTCAGATTTTCTAGGTTATGTTTCTAGTTTTCTATTCATCGTAGATATTTTCAAACTTGTCATATATTTCTTAAGTACTGCAAATATGGCTATTTAAAATTTGCTGTTATTCAGTTACAAAGTTTTAAAATATTTTTAAATGTTTTAAAATATTTCCATTGAAACAAGAAAGAATAAAGAGAACTCTGGATGAGAAATATAGGTCTGATGTCTAAATGATGACTATGGACTTGACAACAAAGAAAAATGGAAATACATTTTGCACTTTAATAAAAGTTAATTTAAATTCTGAATTATGTGGAATTCAGAATTCTTTGGAAAATACTGAAAGAGATGGGAATACCAGATCAACTCACCTGCCTCTTGAGAAACCTGTATGCAAGTCAGGAAGCAACAGTTAGAACTGGAAATGGAACAACAGACTGGTTCCAAATAGGAAAAGGAGTACATCAAGGCTGTATATTGTCACCTGCTTATTTAACTTATATGCAGAGTACATCATGACAAACACTGGGCTGAATGAAGCACAAGCTGGAGTCAAGATTGCTGGAAGAAATATCAATAACCTCAGATATGCAGATGACACCTCTCTTATGGCAGAAAGAGATGAAGAAATAAAGAGCCTCTTGATGAATGAAAGAGTAGAGTGAAAAAGTTGACTTAAAGCTCAACATTCAGAAAACTAAGATCATGGCATCTGATCCCATCACTTCATGGGAAATAGATGGGGAAACAGAGGAAACAGTGTCTGACTTTATATTTCTGGGCTCCAAAATAACTGCAGATGGTGACTGCAGCCATGAAATTAAAAGACGCTTACTCCTTGGAAGGAAAGTTATGACTAACTTACACAGCATATTAAAAAGCAGAGACATTACTTTGTCAACAAAGGTTCATCTAGTCAAGGCTATGGTTTTTCCAGTAGTCATGTATTAATGTGAGAGTTGGACTATAAAGAAAACTGAGCACAGAAGAATTGATACTTTTGAACTGTGGTGTTGGAGAAGACTCTTGCAGGTCCCTTGGACTACAAGGAGATCCAACCAGTCCATCCTGAAGGAAATCAGTCTTGGGAGTTCATTGGAAGGACTGATGTTGAAGCTGAAGCTCCAATATTTTGGCCACCTAATGCAAAGAGCTGACTCATTTGAAAAGACCCTGATTTTTGGAAAGATTGAAGGAAGGAAGAGAAGTGGACGACAGAGGATGAGATGGTTAGATGGCATCACCAACTCAATGGACACGGGTTTGGGTGGACTCTGGGAGTTAGTAATGGACAGGGAGGCCTGGTGTGCTGTGGTTCATGGGGTCACAAAGAGTCGGACATCACTGAGCCGCTGAACTGAACTGAAGTGAAAAGTTAATTTCCACATAATCCACATAATTAGAGAAGTATAATTCATAATTAGGAGTATAAATTGATTAATACAGACAACAAAGTACATTATATATTTAAGGCAACAAAGAATTTTATTCTTCCATGATATTTTTAATCAGAGGCAGAATTTAGATGGTGGAAAAATCAACTTCAAATCATGCAGTTCACAGCAGAACATTGTGCAGCAATTCACTTGGCATGCAAAAGAACAAACATCTTTAAGCTTTGCGAAGAGCATGTCAAGTAGTCTGACAAGACAAATATCAGGGTGCAGTCTTTGTCCCTGCAAATAAATGGCTGCTGCTTGGTTGTCCATCTATTTGCCCCTCACCTGCTGAGTTTCTGTGACTTATACTGCACTGGCCATTTTAAGAGGAAGCTTCTCTGTAAACTGAATGCAGTCTATATTTCAGTGAAGCTTCCACTTCTTTTTTCCTGTTGTTAAAATCTAAATGACTACTATGAATCACAATTCTTATTTTAGATAGTGATGGGCAATAAGATATGCATGAAAGGAAACACCACTTTGGAAACATGAGAATAGATGATGCAAGGTATATCTAATCAGAGGATGTCTATGAATTTAGTTTACTTTTGCACAAATAATTTAAGAATTTTAACTTACCAATTACTCTGTAATCCAAAAGTGGAAAATGTAGCAGTATATTAAAATTGACTTCTAGGAAATTGTAGGGTCACTACAAATTGTGTGTTAGCAGTTATGCCTATATATTTTTTTTATAATCCACTATAACCATTATAATGTTGAAGATAAGAATATGTTATGGGAAGAAACACACAAGGGTGACATGTAATGAGTCACACCTTTCTATGTTTCTTTCCTCTGAAATGTACATGGAGTCTTTTACATGCTTCTACCAATAGAATATGGCAAATGTGATGGGATGTCAATTCCTTGATAAGGTTACATTATAAGAGACTCCATTTTATAAGATTAAAGTGAAAGATTCTCTTGCTGACCTTTAAAAGTAAGCTAACAAATCTTTGTCATGTCTATGTGGCTGAATAGATACTCTGCATATTTAACTTATCTGCAGAGTACATCATGTGAAATACCAGGCTGGATGAAGCACAACCTGGAATCAAGATAGCAGGGAGAAATATCAGTAACCTCAGATATGCAGATGGCATCACCCTTATGACAGAAAGTGAAGAGGAACTAAAAAGACTGTTGATGAAAGTGAAAGAAGAGAGTGAAAAAGCTGGCTTAAAACTCAACATTTAAAAAACTAAGATCATAGCATCCAGTCCTATCACTTCATGGCAAAAGATGGGGAAACAATAAAAACAGTGAGAGATTTTATTTTCTTGGTCTCCAAAATCATTGCAGATGGTGACTGCAGCCATCAAATTAAAAGACACTTGCTCCTTAGAAGAAAATCTATGACCAACCTAGACAACATATTAAAAAGCAAAGATAGTACTCTGCCAAAAAAGGTCCATCTAGCAAAAGCTATGGTTTTTCCAGTAGTCATGTCTGGAAGTGAGAGTTGGACCATAAAGAAATCTGAGCACCGAAGAATTGAAACCTTTGAACTTTGGTATTGGGGAAGACTCTTGAGAGTCCCTTGGACTGCAAGGAGATCAAAGCAGTCAATCATAAAGGAAATAAGTCCTGAATATTCATTGGAAGGACTGAAGCTGAAGCTGAATCTCCAATACTTTGGCCACCTGATGTGAGGCACTGACTCATTGGAAAAGACCCTGATGCTTTGAAAGATTGAAGACAGCAGGAGAAGAGGATGGCAGAGGATAAGATGGTAGGACAGCATAGCTGACTTAAAAGACAGCAGGAGAAGGGGACAACAGAGGATGAGATGGTAGGATGGCATAACTGACTTAATGGGCATGAGTTTGAGCAAGCTCCAGGAGTTGGTGATGGACAGAGAAGCCTGGCATCCTGAAGTCCATGGAGTCGCATGGAGTCGGATATGACTGAGTAAATGAACTGAACTAATGTGGCTAGTTCTAAGAGTGGCCTCTTAGAACTAAGAGTTCTAAGCCTCTAAGAGTTGGCTAAGAGCCAAGAAGAAATTAGTAATCTCAGTGCTACAGCCATAGGAACAACTAGATGAACTGGGAAGTTGATATCAAATTACAGCCTAGCCAACATGTTGATTGCAGTCTTATGAGACTCTGAGCCAAGAACCCAGCTAAGCCCTGCTCAGACTCCTCCACCACAGATGGAAACCAAAATAACCAGGTATTATTTTCAACTTTTTTGAAATGTTATTTTCTAACTATGGGGGGTGATAGAGTCAGTCAGTCTGTCTTGCAACAACAGTTTTCAACACTTAAGAAATATATTACAGAATAGTCATAAACAAGTTGGAAGATCTTTAGATGTTTGTAGAAATTGATAAACAATGATTACATTTTGATATTTCCTTGAGCCTTGTTGCAATTATCCCCATTAATTTCATGCTTCCAGATCTAGTACAGTCATCTTTAAAATCTAGGTTAATAAACATTCAAACATTAATATATATGCAATTCTATTTTTTAGTGTCATTATAACTTTTTGTGGAAGTCTGTAACTGAATGAAATGGCAATAAGGCAAAAGTGCATGATTAAGGACAACCATTCTAGACAGTGTGATATACTTACTGGTGTGGTAATGTCAATCACATAGAAAAATGCTGACAAGAGGGAACTAAGATGATGAAGGAATAGGACGGGGAGACCACTTTCTCCCCTACAAATTCATCGAAAGAACATTTGAACGCTGAGCAAGCTCCACAAAACAACTTCCGACCTCTAGCAGAGGACATCAGACACCGAGAAAAGCAGCCCATTGTCTTTGAAAGGAGGTAGGACAAAATATAAAAGATAAAAAGAGAGAGAATAGAGTTAGGGATGGAGATCCATCCCAGGAAGGGAGTCATAATAGAGGAAGTTTCCAAACACCAGGAAACCCTCTCACTGGCGGGTCTGGGGGAAGTGTTTGAATCTCGGAGGACAACCTAACTGGGAGGAAAAATAAATAAAACCCATAGATTACATGCCTAAAAGCAACTCTCAGCAGAAAAGTACCCCATATACTTGCATCCGCCACCAGCAAGTGGGGGTGGAACGGAGAGGAGTGGGAGGCAGTGCTTAGGGTAAGGACCAGGCCCAAATGCCCTAAGGGCAATTGGAGGGAGTTAACGTGAGATAGCAACTTAAACTGTGGGATAGCAAGAGAGAGAGAATTAAGTTGGGAAAAGCCCTAAACTTAGGCACTACCCATTGGTTCCCAGAACTAAGGACTGAGCAAATATCAGAGAAGAGCTAGCAGGTGGCTGACTGGCCCATCCCCTTCCAGAGGCAGGAGGCAGGGGGGAGGGGAAAGGGGCAAACTAGGCCCCAGAGATTGCACCCCCTACCAAACTGCAAACAGGCTTCCAGCTTCTAACCAAAGACTTCCTTGAGATTCTGGGTGGTCGACATCTGCCAGGAGGGTCTCAGCTAGAGTCTAGTTCCCCAGAACAGACACAAGGCGGACCCGACCGGCACGCCCGGAAACTGAGGCTGGGACCACGAAGGGGATAAGGTGCACCGCACCCGGGGAGAGTGTGTTTGTCAAGCTCCTGGCTGCCTGAGCTGCTCTGACCAGGGAAGGCAGAAAATGCAGGCTCAACCAAGTCTGTGCTTTTGTGGAATACCCAAAAACTTGAATCTGAGTTGCATAGGCCTGGGAAGTCCGTGCAATACAGGGCCCACCCCCTGGAGAGCAGTCTGGAGCCTGAGCAGTGTAGACAGGGAAAGCACACACACCTGTGAGTGCGGCAAACCCAGTGTGGCCGGAAACCCACTAGTGCTCCCCACACAGGCCAGTGACATTTGTCTGCAGCGCCCCTCCCTCCCCGCAGCATGACTGAACAAGCGAACCTAAATAAGAGACCATCTCTGCCCACGTGTGTCACAGTGGAAATTAGACACTGAAAAGACCTGCAAACAGAAGCCAAAGAAACAAAGGGAACCGCTTCAGAAGTGACTGGTCCAACAAGTTAAAATCCCTGTAGTTAAAACCGACTACACTGGAAGGGTCCTATAGATAGCGAGAAGTCTAAGCTCGAACAAGGAGCTATCTGAAACTGAACTGAACCCACACTGCCCGCAACAGCTCCAGATAAATTGCTAGATATATTTTTACTATTTTCTTTATTTTTAATTTAAAAACATTTTTTCTTTCTTTTTTTACTTTTTCTTTTTCTTTTTTTTTTAAGTCCGCTATTACTCCTCTATTACTCGTTAATTTTCATTTTAATAACCCACTATAACCTGGCCAAAAAAAAAAAAAAACGACCGGGGAGGAGTCAAGATGGCGGAGGAATAGGACGGGGAGATCACTTTCTCTTCTACAAATTCATCGAAAGAACAACAGAACTGTGAACAAAGTTTACAAAACAACTTCTGATAGCTAGCAGCGGACATCAGGCACGCAGAAAAGCAGCCCATTGTCTTCGAAGGGAGGTAGGACAAAAATATTAAAGATTAAAAAAAGGGACACAAAAGAACGAGGGACAGAGACCCGTCCCGGGAAGGGAGTCTCAATAGAGGAAGTTTCCTGGTGATTGGAAACTTCCTCTATTGA
>CM035303.1:59121822-59243017 GCA_020226075.1 Hydropotes inermis | reverse complement strand
AAAAAAAAAAAAAAAAAACGACCGGGGAGGAGTCAAGATGGCGGAGGAATAGGACGGGGAGATCACTTTCTCTTCTACAAATTCATCGAAAGAACAACAGAACTGTGAACAAAGTTTACAAAACAACTTCTGATAGCTAGCAGCGGACATCAGGCACGCAGAAAAGCAGCCCATTGTCTTCGAAGGGAGGTAGGACAAAAATATTAAAGATTAAAAAAGGGACACAAAAGAACGAGGGACAGAGACCCGTCCCGGGAAGGGAGTCTCAATAGAGGAAGTTTCCAATCACCAGGAAACCCTCGCGCTGTCGGGTCCAGAGGAAGTTTTCAGATCTTGGAGGGCAACCTAACTGGGAGGAGAAATTAAATAAGGCTCACAGATTACATGCCTAAAAGCAACTCCCAGCAGAAAAGTACCCCAGATGTCCACACGCGCCACCAGCAAGAGGGGGCGGAACGGAGAGGAGCCAGCAGCATTCCTTAGGGTAAGGACTGGCCAGAAGGCCCTGAGAGCAGTTGGAGAGATCTTTTTTTAAACTGTGGGAGAACGAGGGAAAAATTAACCGGCCGGAACACACCGCCGGCGGTTTGCAAAACAAAGGGACTGAGAAACTCCAGAGAAGAGCCGCCCCATCCCCGCTGGAGGTAGGAGGCAGGGGGAGGGGAAAGCGGCAAACTCAGCCCCAGAGAAGCCACCCCCTCCCACCTGGCAAACAGGCCCCGGTTCTTGTCCAAAGACTTCCTGAGACCAGACCGGCGGCGCACACTGGGGCCACGGAGGGAAAAGGCGCGGTGCGCCCGTGGAGAGGGCGCCAAACCTCTGGCTGCCTGGGCCGCTCACCGCGGAGGGAAAAGGCACGCCGCACCTGGGGAGAGGCTGCCCGAACCTCTGGCCTCCTGGGCTGCCCGCCGCGGGGGGAAAAGGCGCGCCGCACCCAGGGAGAGACCGCCAAAACTTCCGTCTGCCTGGCCAGAACATGGCGAGTGCTCCCCACACACAGTGACATCTGCCTGCAGCGCCCCGCCCTCCCCACAGCAGGACTGAACTGAGCTAGCGAACCTAAAAAAGAGATCACCTCCGGCTGCCTGTATCAGGGCGGAAATTAGACACTGAAGAGAGGGCAAACAGAAGCCAAATAAACAAAGGGAATCGCTTCAGAAAGGTCTGGTGAACAGGTTAAAAATCCCTGAAGGCAACACCGACTACACCGGAAGGGGCCTATAGATATCAAGAAGTGAAAGCTGGAAGAAGGAGCTATCAAAAACTTAACTGAACCTACACTGACTGCAACAGCTCCAGAGAAATTTCCAGATATATTTGCATATTTTGTTGTTGTTAAATTAAAAAAAAATTTTTTCTTTTTTTTCTTTTCTTTTTTTTCAATTTTTTCACTTTTATTTTCTTTTAAACTTTCCTACTACTCCCCCATTACTCCGCAGCTTTCATTTTCATATATTTTTATGATTTTTTTCAATTAGGGGAAAAATTTTGTTTTTCTTTTTTCTTTTTCTTTTTCTTTTCTTTTGTTTTTCTTCTCTTTTTTCTTCTTTTTTTTCTTTTCTCTTTTCTTTCTTTTCTTTTGCTTGTTTTTCTCTCCTGTTTCCTTTTAAAGTCCTCTAATACTATTCTATTCCTTAATTTTCATTTTCATCTCAATATAACCTTGAAAAAAAAAAAGAAGAGAGAGAGAAGCCCTATTTTTAAACTGAAATCCATATACATTTCTAAATTTTGGGTTTTTGTTTTTGTTTTTAAATATTTTATTTCAAATAGTCTAACCTCTATGCTAATTTTTTTAATCTTTGTTTATCAATATGTGATATAAATGTTGGACATTTAAGAATACAATATTCAATTCCCATTTCTATTCAGGAGTGTTGATTACTCTCTTCCACTTTTGACTCTCTGTTTTCTACCACAGAACAACTCTATTTCCTCCTTTCTCCTTCTCTTCCCAATCCAATTTGGTGAATCTTTGTGAGTGTCTGGGCTACGGAGAACACTCTGAGAACAGATAACTGTGTAGATCTGTCTCTTTCCTCTTGAGTCCCCCTTTCTCCTCACCTGCTCACCTCTATCTCCTTCCTCCCTCTCCTATTCTTCATGTAACTCTGTGAACCTCTTTGGTGGTCCCTCACAGTGGTAAATCTTTTCACCATTAAACTAGAAGTTTTATTACCAGGGCTGCATAGTTGGAGAAGTCTTGAGACTCTTGGTAGAATAAAACTGAAATCCAGAGGCAGGAGACTTAACCCAAAACCTGAGAAAACCATAAAACTCCTGACTACACAGAACATTAAGGAATAAGAGTCCATCCAAAAGCCCCCATAGCTACACCAAAACCAACCACCACCCAAGAGCCAAGAAGCCCCAGGACAAGACATACTACAAAAATTCCATAGTAACGCAGGAACACAGACCTAAGTGTCAACATACAGGCTGCCCAAAGTCACACCTAACACATAGACCCATTGCAAAACTCATCACTGGGCACTCCATTGCACTCCAGAGAGAAGAAATCCATTTCCATGTACCAGAACACTGACACAAGCTTCCCTAACCAGGAAACCTTGACAAGCCAATCATCCAACACCACCCACTGGGTAAAATCTTCACAATAAAAAGGAACCACAGACCAGCAGAATACAGAAAGCCCACCCCAGACACAGCAATCTAAAAAAGATGAAAAGGCAGAGAAATATCCAACAAATAAAGGAACATGAAAAATGCCCACCAAATCAAACAAAAGAGGAGGAGATAGGGAATCTATCTGAAAAAGAATTTGAATAATGATAATAAAAATGATCCAAAATCTTGAAAGCAAAATGGAGTTACAAATAAATAGCCTGGAGACAAAGATGGAGAATATGCAAGAAATGTTTAACAAGGACCTAGAAGAAATAAAAAAGAGTCAATTAAAAATAAATAATGCAATAAATGAGATAAAAATCACTCTGGAGGGAACCATGAGTAGAATAACAGAGACAGAAGATAGGATAAGTGAGGTAGAAGATAAAATGGTGGAAATAAATGAAGCAGAGAGGAAAAAAGAATCAAAAGAAATGAGGACAACCTCAGGGACATCTGGGACAATGTGAAACACCCCAACATTCGAATCATAGGAGTCCCAGAAGAAGAAGACAAAAAGAAAGGCCATGAGAAGTTACTCAAGGAGATAATAGCTGAAAACTTCCCTAAAATGAGGAAGGAAATAGCCACCCAAGTCCAAGAAACCCAGAGAGTTCCAAACAGGATAAACCCAAGGCAAAATACCCCAAAACACAGAGTAATCAAATTAACAAAGATCAAACACAAAGAACAAATATTAAAAGCAGCAAGGGAGAAATAACAAATAACACAGAAAGGGATTCCCATAAGGATAACAGCTGATCTATCAATAGAAACCCTTCAGCCCAGAAGGGAATGGCAGGACATACTTAGAGTAATGAAAGAGAATAACCTACAACCAAGATTACTGTACCCAGCAAGGATCTCATTCAGATATGAAGGACAATTCAGAAGCTTTACAGACAAGCAAAAGCTGAGAGAATTCAGTTCCACCAAACCAGCTCTTCAACAAATGCTAAAGGATCTTCTCTAGACAGGAAACACAGAAAGGTTGTATAAACGTGAAGCCCAAAACAGCAAACTAAATGGCAACTGAACCATATCTATCACTAATTACCCTAAATGTAAATGAGTTTAATGCCCGAACCAAAAGACAAAGACTGGCTGAATGGATACAAAAAAAAGACCCCTATATATGCTGTCTACAAGAGACCCACTTCAAAACAAGGGACACATACAGACTAAAAGTGAAGCGCTGGAAAAAATTATTTCATGAAAACGGAGACCAAAAGAAAGCAGGAGTTGCAATACTCATATCAGATAAAATAGACTTTCAAATAAAGGCTGTGAAAAGAGACAAAGAAGGACACTACATAATGATCAAAGGATCAATTCAAGAAGAAGATATAACAATTATAAATATATATGCACCCAACATAGGAGCACCGCAATATGTAAGGCAAATACTAACGAGGATGAAAGAGGAAATTAATAGTAACAAAATAATAGTGGGAGACTTTAATACCCCACTCACAAATATGGATAGATCAACTAAACAGAAAATTAACAAGGAAACACAAACTTTAAAGGACACAATGGACCAGCTAGACCTTATTGACATCTATAGGACAATTCACCCCAAAAAAATAAACTTCATGTTTTTCTCAAGTGTACACGGAACCTTCTCCAGAATAGATCACATCCTGGACCATAAATCTAGTCTTGGTAAATTCAAAAAAATTGAAATCATTCCAGTCATCTTTTCTGACCACAGTGCAGTAAGATTAGATCTCAATTACAAGAAAAAAATTATTAAAAATTCAAACATATGGAGGCTAAACAACGCGATTCTGAATAACCAACAAATCATAGAAGATATCAAAAAAGAAATCAAAATATGCATAGAAATGAATAAAAATGAAAACATAACAACGCAAAACCTATGGGACACTGTAAAAGCAGTGCTAAGGGGAAGATTCATAGCATTACATGCCTACCTCAAGAAACAAGAAAAAAGTCAAATAAATAACCTAACCCTACGCCTAAAGCAACTAGAGAAGGAAGAAATGAAGAACCCCAGGGTTAGAAGAAGGAAAGAAATCTTAAAAATTAGGGCAGAAATAAATGCAAAAGAAACTAAAGAGACCATAGCAAAAATCAACAAATCTAAAAGCTGGTTTTTTGAAAAAATAAACAAAATTGACAAACCATTAGCAAGACTCATTAAGAAACAAAGAGAGAAGAACCAAATTAACAAAATTAGAAACGAAAATGGAGAGATCACAACAGACAACACTGAAATACAAAACATCATAAGAGACTACTATCAGCAGCTCTATGTCAATAAAATGGACAACTTGGAAGAAATGGACAAGTTCTTAGAGAAGTATAACTTTCCAAAACTGAACCAGGAAGAAATAGAAGATCTTAACAAACCCATCACAAGCAAGGAAATCCAAACTGTAATCAGAAATCTTCCAGCAAACAAAAGCCCAGGACCAGATGGCCTCACAGCTGAATTCTACCAAAAATTTAGAGAAGAGCTAATACCTATCTTACTCAAACTCTTCCAGAAAATAGCAGAAGAAGGTAAACATCCAAACTCATTATATGAGGCCACCATCACCTTAATTCCAAAACCAGACAAAGATGCCACAAAAAAAGAAAACTACAGGCCAATATGACTGATGAACATAGATGCAAAAATCGTTAACAAAATTCTAGCAAACAAAATCCAACAACATATTAAAAAAATCATACACCATGACCAAGTGGGCTTTATCCCAGGAATTCAAGGATTCTTTAATATACACAAATCAATCAATGTGATACACCACATTAAAAAATTGAAAGATAAAAACCATATGATTATCGCAATAGATGCAGAAAAAGCCTTTGACAAAATTCAACATCCATTTATGATTAAAACTCTCCAGAAAGCAGGAATAGAAGGAACATACCTCAACATAATAAAAGCTATATATGACAAACCGACAGCAAGCATTACCCTCAATGGTGAAAAATAGAAAGCATTTCCCCTAAAATCAGGAACAAGACAAGGGTGCCCACTCTCATCACTCCTATTCAACATAGTTTTGGAAGTGTTGGCCACAGCAATCAGGGCAGAAAAAGAAGTAAAAGGAATCCAGATAGGAAAAGAAGAAGTGAAACTCTCACTGTTTGCAGATGACATGATCCTCTACATAGAAAACCCTAAAGACTCTACCAGAAAATTACTAGAGCTAATCAACGAATAGAGTAAAGTTGCAGGATATAAAATTAACACACAGAAATCTCTTGCATTCTTATACACTAACAATGAGAAAACAGAAAGAGAAATTAAGGAAATAATACCATTCACCATTGCAACAAAAAGAATAAAATACTTAGGAATATATCTACCTAAAGAAACAAAAGACTTAAACATAGAAAACTATAAATCACTGATGAAAGAAATCAAATAGGACACAAACAGATGGAGAAATATACCGTGTTCATAGATTGGAAGAATCAACATTGTTAAAATGGCCATACTACCCAAAGCAATCTACAGATACAATGCAGTCCCTATCAAGCTACCAATGGTATTTTTCACAGAACTAGAACAAATAATTTCACAATTTGTATGGAAATACAAAAAACCTTGAATAGCCAGAGTAATCTTGAGAAAGAAGAATGGAACTGGAGGAATCAACCTGAATGACTTCAGACTATACTACAAAGGCACAGTCATCAAGACAGTATGGTATTGGCACAAAGACAGATATATAGATCAATGGATCAGAATAGAAAGCCCAGAGATAAATCCACGAGCATATGGTCACCTTATCTTCGACAAAGGAGGCAAGGATATACATTTGAAAAAAGATATCCTCTTTAACAAGTGGTGCTGGAAAAATTGGTCAACCACCTGTAAAAGAATGAAACTAGAACACTTTCTAACACCATACACACAAATAAATTTAAAATGGATTAAAGATCTAAATGTAAGACCAGAAACTATAAAACTCCTAGAGGAGAACATAGGCAAAACACTCTCCAACATAAATCACAGCAGGATCCACTATGACCCACATCCCAGAATATTAGAAACAAAAGCAAAAATAAACAAATGGGACCTAATGAAACTTAAAAGCTTTTGCAGAACAAAGGAAACTATAAGCAAGGTGAAAAGACAGCCCTCAGATTGGGAGAAAATAATAGCAAACGAAGCAACAGACAAAGGATTCATCTCAAAAATATACAAGCAACACCTCCAGCTCAACTCCAGAAAAATAAATGACCCAATCAAAAAATGGGCTGAAGAACTAAACAGACACTTCTCCAAGGAAGACATACAGATGGCTAAGAAACACATGAGAAGATGCCCAACATCACTCATTATCAGAGAAATTCAAATCAAAACCACAATGAGGTACTATTACACGCCAGTCAGGATGGCTGCTATCCAAAAGTCTACAAGCAATAAATGCTAGAGAGGGTTTGGAGAAAAGAGAACCCTCTTACACTGTTGGTGGGAATGCAAACTAGTACAGCCACTATGGAAAACAGTGTGGAGATTCCTTAAAACCTGGAAATAGAACTGCCATATGACCCAGCAATCCCACTTCTGGGCATACACACCAAGGAAACCAGATCTGAAAGAGACACGTGCACCCCAATGTTCATCACAGCACTGTTTATCATAGCCAGGACATGGAAGCAACCTATATGCCCATCAGCAGACAAATGGATGAGGAAGCTGTGATACATATACACCATGGAATATTATTCAGCCATTAAAAAGAATTCATTTGAATCAATTCTAATGAGATGATGAATCTGGAGCCCATTATACAGAGTGAAGTAAGCCAGAAAGATAAAGAGCATTACAATATACTAACACATATATATGGAATTTAGAAAGATGTTAATGATAACCCTATATGCAGAACAGAAAAAAAAAAAGACACAAATTTATAGAACAGTCTTTTAGACTCTGTGGGAGAAGGCGAGGGTGGGATGTTTCAAGAGAACAGTATTGAAACATGTATATTATCTAGGGTGAAACAGAACACCAGCCCAGGTTGGATGCATGAGACAAGTGCTCGGACCTGGTGCACTGGGAAGACCTAGAGCGAGCAGGTGGAGAGGGAGGTGGGAGGGGGGATCGGGATGGGGAACATGTGTAAACCCATGGCTGTTTCATTTCAATGTATGATAAAATTCTCTACAAATAAAAAAAATAATAAAAAATAAATAAAACAAAGCCATTTTTCTTAAAAAAAAAAAAAAGGACCCTGTTTTTAAAGTGAACTCCATATATATTCCTTAAATTATTTTTTCTGTGTTTTTTTTTTTTTTTGCTGTTGTATTTTTAAGAGTCTAACCTCTACTCTAGATTTTTAATCTTTGTTTTTCAGTATTTGATATCAATTTTGGACATTTAAGAATCCAACCTTCAGTACCCATTTTTACTCAGGAGTGTGATCACTGGTTTGATCACTCTCTCCCCCTTTTAATTCTCCTTTTTCTTCCCCAGATCACCTCTATTTCCTCCCTCCCCCTTCTTTTCTCAATCGAATTCTGTGAATCTCAGTGGGTATTCTGGGCTGTGGAGAACACTTAGGGAACAGAGTACAACCTAGATCTATCTCTCCTCCCTTGAATCCCCCTTTTTCTCCTCCTGCTCACCTCTATCTCCTTCCTCCCTCTCCTCTTCTTCATGTAACTCTGTGAACTTCTCTGGGTGTCTCCCATAGTGGAGAATCCTCTCACCATTAACCTAAAAGTTTTATTATCAATGCTGTATGGAGGGAGAAGTCGTGAGGAGACTGAAAGAATAAGACTGAAAACCAGAGGCAAGAGGCTTAAGCCCAAAACCTGAGAACACCTGAGAACTCATGACTACAGGGAACATTAATTAATAAGAGGTCATCCAAAAGCCTCCATACCTACACTGAAACCAACCACCACCCAAGAGCCAATAAATTCCAGAGCAAGACATACCACGCAAAATCTCCAGCAACACAGAAATATAGCCCTGAGCATCAATATACAGGCTGCCCAAAGTCACACCAAACCCAGAGACCCACCTCAAAACTCACTACTGGACACTCCAGTGCACTCCAGATAGAAGAAATGCAGCTCCACCTACCAGAACACCAACACAAGCTTCTCTAACCAACAAACCTCAACAAGACAAATACCCAGCCCCACCCACTGGGAGAAACCTCCACAATAAAAAGGAACCACAGACTACCAGAATACAAAAAGGCCATCCCAAAACCCAGCAATCTAAATAAGATGAAAAGGCAGAGGAATACCCAACAGGTAAAGGAACATGAAAAATGCCCACCAAATCAAACAAAAGAGGAGGAGATAGGGAATCTATCTGAAAAAGAATTTAGAAGAATGATAATAAAAATGATCCAAAATCTTGAAAACAAAATGGAGTTATAGGTAAATAACCAGGAGACAAGGATTGAGAAGATACAAGAAATGTTTAACAAGGACCTAGAAGAAATAAAAGAGTCAATTTAAAATGAATAATGCTAAAATTAGTTCAAAAACACTCTGGAGGGAACCAAAAGTAGATTAACAGAGGCAGAAGATAGGATAAGTGAGGTAGAAAATAAAATGATGGAAATAAATGAAGCAGAGAGGAAAAAAGACAAAAAAAAAAAAATTAAAAGAAATGAGGACAAACTCAGGGACCTCTGGGACAATGTGAAATGCCCCAACATTCGTATCATAGGACTCGCAGAAGAAGACAAAAAGAAAGGCCATGAGAAGATACTCGAGGAGATAATAGCTGAAAACTTCCCCAAAATGGAGAAGGAAATAGCCACCCAAGTCCAAGAAATTCAGAGAGTTGCAAACAGGATAAACCCAAGGCAAAACACCCCAAGACACATATTAATCAAATTAACAAACATCAAACACAAAGAACAAATATTAAAAGCAGCAAGGGAGAAACAACAAATAACACACAAGGGGATTCCCATAAGGATAACAGCTGATCTATCAATAGAATCTCTTTGGGCCAAAAGGGAATGACAGAACATACTTAAAGTTATGAAAGAGAATAACCGACAACCCAGATTACTGTACCCAGCAAGGATTTCATTCAGATATGAAGGATAATTTAAAAGCTTTACAGACAAGCCAAAGCTGAGAGAATTCACCACCACCAAACCAGCTCTTCAACAAATGCTAAAGGATCTTCTCTAGACAGGAAACACAGAAAGGTTGTATGAACTTGAACCCAAAACAACAAAGCAAATGGCAAGAGGACCATTCTTATCAATAATTACCTTAAATGTAAATGGGTTGAATGCCCCAACAAAAAGACAAAGACTGGCTGAATGGATACAAAAGCAAGACCCCTATATATATTCTGTTTGCAAGAGACCCACCTCCATAGAGGCTGTACTAGTTTGCATTCCCACCAACAGTGTAAGAGGGTTCCCTTTTCTCCACACCCTCTCTAGCATTTATTGCTTGTAGACTTTTGGATAGCAGCCATCCTGACTGGCGTGTAATAGTACCTCATTGTGGTTTTGATTTGCATTTCTCTGATAATGAGTGATTTTGAGCATCTTCTCATGTGTTTCTTAGCCATCTGTATGTCTTCCTTGGAGAATTGTCTGTTTAGTTCTTCAGCCCATTTTTTGATTGGGTCATTTATTTTTCTGGAGTTGAGCTGGAGGTGTTGCTTGTATATTTTTGAGATGAATCCTTTGTCTGTTGCTTCGTTTGCTATTATTTTCTCCCAATCTGAGGGCTGTCTTTTCACCTTGCTTATAGTTTCCTTTGTTCTGCAAAAGCTTTTAAGTTTCATTAGGTCCCATTTGTTTATTTTTGCTTTTGTTTCTAATATTCTGGGATCTGGGTCAAAGAGGATCCTGCTGTGATTTATGTTGGAGAGTGTTTTGCCTATGTTCTCCTCTAGGAGTTTTATAGTTTCTGGTCTTACATTTAGATCTTTAATCCATTTTAAATTTATTTGTGTGTATGGTGTTAGAAAGTGTTCTAGTTTCATTCTTTTACAAGTGGTTGACCAATTTTCCCAGCACCACTTGTTAAAGAGATTGTCTTTTCTTCATTGTATATTTTTGCCTCCTTTGTTGAAGATGAGGTGTCCATAGGTATGTGGATTTATCTCTGGGCTTTCTATTCTGTTCAGTTGATCTATATTTCTGTCTTTGTGCCAGTACCATACTGTCTTGATGACTGTGGCTTTGTAGTGTAGTCTGAAGTCAGGCAGGTTGATTCCTCCAATTCCATTCTTCTTTCTCAAGATTACTTTGCCTATTCAAGGTTTTTTGTATTTCCATACAAATTGTGAAATTATTTGTTCTAGTTCTGTGAAAAATACTGTTGGTTGGAGCCTATTATACAGAGTGAAGTAAGCCAGAAAGATAAAGACCATTACAGTATACTAGCACATATATATGGAATTTAGAAAGATGGTAATGATAACCCTATATGCAAAACAGAAAAAGAGACACAGATGTATAGAACAGACTTTGGGACTCTGTGGAAAAAGGGAAGAGTGGGATTATCTGAGAGAATAGCACTGAAGCAAGTATACTATCAAGGGTGAAACAGACCACCAGCCCAGGCTGGACACATGAGACAAGTGCTCAGGGCTGGTGCACTGGGAAGACCCAGAGGAATGGGATCAGGAGGTAGGTGGGAGGGGGGATCGGGATGGGGAACACATGTAAATCCATGGCTAATTCATGTCAATGTATGACAAAAACCACTACAATATTGTAAAGTAATTAGCCTCCAACTAATAAAAATAAATGAAAAGAAAAATAAAAGAAAAAATGCTTTTGGAAAAGCACCTTAAAGTTAATATATACCATATAAATTATCAATAGTCACATAAAATATGAAGATAAGTTGCCTGTGGTGCTTCAAAATAATTTTTTATCAATTACATTAGAATTCAAAAGGTCAGGATGCAGATATGATTTGTATATTGTAAGTAGGCGCACTCTTCAGTTATTTTCTAAAATACCCTGGGTTGCATTACAATTTTCTATAGAGAAAATGATCCTTTGATAGTATTATAAATAATGCAAAAACTGAAGCCTTGTCTCATGACCATTGCTATTTTACAAAAAAAAAAAAAGAAAGACAGAGGAAAGAACATGGGGATTTAGTGAAACTTAAGTGATAGAATATTGTACTTGGAAGTTTAAAAAAATCACTTTAATTGAAGTTTATTGAAGTTTTAATTTTAAATTTGTTAACCCTCTCCCCAGGTAAATTTAAATAATATAATTTTAAACACTAGAAAATCTAGAAAAATTTAAAGATAACTGTTCAGTTCAGTTCGGTTGCTCAGTCGTGTCCGACTCTTTGTGATCCCATGAACAGCAGCACACGAGGCCTTCCTGGCGGAGTCCACCCAAACCCATGTCAATTGAATCGGTGATGCCATCCAACCATCTCATCCTCTGTCATCCCCTTCTCTTCCTGCCCTCAATCTTTCCCAGCATCAGGGTCTTTTCAAATAAGTCATCTCTCTACATCAGGTGACCAAAGTATTGGAGTTTCAGCTTCAACATCAATGCTTCCAAAGAATACCCAGGACTGTCTAAAATCCATTTTGTATCATGCATCAACATTTTCAACATGAGCTTTTACTGTACCCTGGTCCACTTAGCACCATAATGTCCCTGTACTATAACTGAGAATCAATGTATGGTCTAAATTTTATCAGTATACATTTAGTAAATATCAATTTATTTGATATGAAGCAATATTTCAAAATTTGGTGTGCTTCAGAGTAAGCAAGTAAATAGGATCAGAATCAGAAATTTTGAAACTTTTTTTTTTCATTTCTGTGACTGTTAATTTTTTATCGACTTAACTAAGCTACAGTATCCAAATTTTTCTTCAAATACCAGTTTAAATTTTGCTGTGAGGGTATTTCTGGTGAGATTAATATTTAAATCAGTACATTTTAGTAAGGAAGATTTATCTCCATAATGTGTGTGGACCATATTCACTCAGTTGAAAGCCTTACACACACACACACACACACACACACAAAAAAAAAAAAAAAAAAAAAAAACACAACCTGATATCTCCCAAAAGAAAGGGGATTCTGCCTCCAGAATGTCTTTAGATTTGAGCTGCAAAATCAACAACTCTTCCCTGGGTCTCTAATCTTCCAATTTGCCCTGTAGAATTCAGAATTTACAGCTTCCATGGTCATGTCAGGCAATTCCTTAAAAATCTCTCTGTCTCTGTCCCTGTGTCTCTCTCTCCCTGTCAACACACATAAACACACAAACCCTACATCTTTTTGGTTTTGTTTCTCTAGGGAACTCTAATACAGATTTTGATATCACAAGTGGTTCTAGAGGAACAGAATCCTAAGGATCAATTTTCTGAATTGATTGTGGGGTTTCTAGAATTGCTTTTCTAATCTGATTTGATTTTGAAATTAAATTGTTATATTTCCAGTAGGAAATAGAGAACTGATAATTTACAGTGTGATGATGAAAAGGAAATATTATTGGATTTCTGTCTAGATTCAAATATCTGTTGAGAATTAAAAATACCATCATAAAATGTTCCTCATTAAATATTTATAAAAAGCAAGGTTCTGAGTGGCCTTGTCTTTGATACTTTGTTTTTGTTTGTTTTGTTTTGTTTTCAAAATAATGAGTGTAATGAGATTGGATGGTTGTTCCTAACTGAACTGGACAAAGTGGGAAAAGGAGAGCCTGAGCTCAAGAATTATAATTCCCAGCTCAAGTGTATAAATGACCTGGACGTTTTAATGTCTGTCCTAAAAGAAACCAAACCTAGGCTCTTGTTCTCTGTGTGGCCAAATCACAGTACAAATGCAATTCTCAAATTGCAGGTGTCTGCAGCTAAAATGAGGGCACTGATTGGGAAGAAACAGGAGCCTGAAAATTAAAATAAGTCTTTATGGGAAGTTTCTGATGATACTGGGTTTAGTGGAACTCTAAATTCTGATTAGTCTTTTTTGCTTGTAGAAGCAGCCCCTCTCCAACACTGTCTGAGAAGATTAACTTGCTGTGACTAGAGAAATTGCAGTGGCTTACCCTGAGGTAACTGCCTTGGAAGAAACTGCTGATTCTCCTCAGGACCTATCCCACCACCCCTCTTTTTTTCTAGAACTATTTTTGTTATTGTTTTTCAGTTGCTAAGTTGTGTCCAACTCCTTGAGACCTCATGGACTGTAGCACACTGGGCTCCTCTGACTTCAACTATCTCCCAAAGGTTGCTCCACTTTATGTTCATTGAGTCAGTGATGCTATCTAACCATCTCATCCTCTCCTGTCTCCTTCTCCTTTTGCCTTTAATCTTTCCAGAATCAGGGTATATTCAGTGAGTTGGCTCTTCACATCAGATGGCAAAAGAACTGGTGCTTCAGCCTCAGCAATAGTCCTTCCAATTAATATTTGGGGTTGATCTCCTTTAGGATTGACTTGTTTGATCTCCTTGCAGTCCAAGGGACTCTCAAGAATCTTCTCCACTTCCACAATGTGAAAGCATCAATTCTTTGGCACTCAGACTTCTTTATGGATCAACTCTCACATAAACACATGAATGTTAGTCACTCAGTTGTGCTGACTCTTTGTGAACTCATGGAATGTAGCTCACCAAGCTCCACTGTCCATAGGCTTCTCTAGGCAAGAATACTGGGGTGGGTTGCCATGCCCTTCTCCAGGGGATCTTCCTGACCCAGGGATTGAACCAGGGTCTCCCACACTGGAAGCAGACTCTTTACCGTCTGAGCCATCAAGGAGGCCCTATATACATGACTACTGGAAAAACCATACTTTTGACTATAATGACATTTTTCAGTAAAGTGATATCTTTGCTTTTTAATATGCTGTCTAGGTTTTTCATAGGTTTCCTTCCAAGGAGCAAGAGCCTTTTAATTTCATGGCTGCAGTCACCACCCACAGTGATTTTGGAGCCCAAGAAAATAAAATCTGTCACTGTTTCCACTTTTTCCCCTTCTATTTGCCATGAAGTGATGTAACCAGAGGCCATGATCTTAGTTTTTTAAATGCTCAGTTTTAGGCCAGCTTTTTCACTCTCCTTTTGCATCCTCATCAAGAGGCTCGTTAGTTCCTCTTCAGTTTTTGTCATTCGAGTGGTGTCATATGCATATCTGATGTTGATATTTCTCCTGACAATCTTGATTCTAGCTTATGATTCATCAAGCCTGGCATTTCTCAAGATGTATTCTGCATATAAGTTAACTAAAGAGGATGACAATACACAGATTTGATGGTCTCTTTTTCCAATTTTGAACCAGTCCGTTGTTCCATGTCTGCTTCTAACTATTGCTTATTGACTTGCATACAGGTTTCTCAGGAGACAAGTAAGGTAGTCTGGTACTCTCATCTCTTGAAGAATTGTCCACAGTTTGTTGTGGTCCACACAGTCAAAAGTTTTAACATAGTCAGTGAAGCAGAAATAGATGTTTTTCTGTAGCTCCAATCCTAGCAAGTGTTAAAGTTGAAGTACAAAATATGACCCAGAGGGAAGTATGAACAATTATTTCATATATAAAATGGCAAAATGTTTGTCACTAATAATAAGTCTGAAATAATAATATATTATTGAATATATTAATTCCATATGAAATTGGTTTTCAGATTGAATAAATCTAAATTTATTGAGTTCCTACCATGTGTAAGTTATTCTTTAGCAGCATCATTTTATTTCTTTGTGAAATCTTCTCAACTTTTTTATATTTTATTTGTAACTTCTCATGTTAGTTGGTACCATCAACTTTGATTTTAATTTTAGCATCTAGATGCTTAAAATCCCTATAACTCTCCTCTAACTTCACTTCTATTCATCTAGTTTCTTATTTAACATTTCTACTTGAATGTCTCACAGACACACTAATTAAATATATCAAAAACTGAACTCAACATTTTTCACTTCAAATCCACTTTTCTTATAGTAAATGGAATTACCAGCCACTCAATTTGCTAGTGCCAGAAACCTAAGATGACTCATCCTACACATTCCTGACATAATTCTTTCTCTGGAATTCAATTCACTTCTCTCCACTTCTAATAACTGCCATCCTAGTTCAAATAGTTATTATTTTTAAAGCTGACTACTAAAAACTCTTCTCATCAGTCTCTTTCTATATACATTTTCTACCTACAATTCAGTCTCTACATAGTCCTTTAAATATGTCTGGTCATTATACTATCTTGCTTATTCAGTCCATTGAACATGCAATGAATTTTTCATTCAAATATTTTCACAAGATATTCCTTAAATATGGAAAAATGTTCACTCTCACTTTTAACTAACTTAGCCTAGCTAACTCCTTCTTTCTTTTTAATGTCTCAGATTAAATATCACTTCATGTAAACTTTTTCTGATAAGCCAAACTTGATTTCCCTATAACACACTCAAAATACTTAATCATAAATCTTGCAAAAACTTATTCAGTTTCTATTTTCTCTGACAATTATTCATTTCTAAGAGGGCAAACACAATATTTGCAAAAACCTACTGTAACAAATTACAATATTTAAAAAAAATTCTGTCATTCATGAGATAAGTAATGAGATCATCCACAATGATAAGAGTTGAAGTATAAAATGAGAACATATTTTCTAACTTTAATAGCAATCTATAAATCACTGAGAGCTTGGCTACACACCATAGATTATCTCACATGTGTCTAGTTCAAGATTTACCCTAGGAAATAAAAGAAATGAAGAAAGTTATTTTTTAAGTGTTTGGGACAAAAGAACAAGATAGTGGAGGAGCAGGTGGACATGAACACATCAGGAATACTTCTTCAAATGCAGAGGATCTCACATAGCACCAGCTGAGAGCTAACAGGAATCCCTGACCACCATAAAGGATTATATATATCCACACAAAACTCGATAGGATGGAGGAAGGAAGGAAAAAAGAGGAGAAGAGTGAACTTGCAACTTGACTTGCACCCAGGTGATGAAGGAACTGAAGCAGGGGAGAGATCCCCACATCATAATAAAAAATTTGGAATAGAGGGGAGGCATCTGAGACTGTTGGAGAGTACAGCAGCTGATCTATGATTGTCTGAATGGAGTGAGAAGCACACAGCCTTACCTACTCTGGATAGGGAGGAGGGTCCTTCAATATTTTGGAAACCAATCACAGGGCAAGGATTGCTGTTGATTCTGGGGAGACACCCTGCGGGGACATGAGGGAGGAGATTGCAGCAGGAAATGCCCTTGAAGGAAATCCAGGTAGCCATGGAGATGGGACGATACTACTGAGTTATGCACCGGGGGTGGAGCCATCACAATAGCCACACTCTCCCCACAAGTGGGCGCTGGCAGCTGACCAATAGAGAAAGCCCCAAAAGAGGGTGGCTCATTGAGTGCCTGATGCACTGAGCAATAGAGAAATATTTCAGACAGGGTGAACATTTGAGCACTTGCTGTGCTGGACAATAGAGAAAGACCCCAGCCAGGGGGATTTTTTGAGCACCTGCTGTGCCAAGCAATAAAGAAAGTTCCCAGCCAAGGAAACCCTTTGAATACAGTTGCCAGAGGATAGAAAAAGACTAATAGTACCTTGTCTCATGCATCCATGGCCACTGGCATCCCTGCACACCTGGCGCTGTGACGTTCCCCATGATCCAAACAAATGTGCCACCTCCACACTCAATCCTCATAGGGGAAGAGTTGCCAGAGGCTAGGAAAAAAACCTAATACCTACTGCCATATCTGTTATGCCTGTGGCCTCCAGCTACCCTGTGTACCTGTTGTTGCCAGGGTCCCCACAATCCAAGCAACTGTGCCACCTCCACATCACTGGGGCAGACCCAAGTCTCCCAGGGCAGCCTCAGTAGCAAACTAACTCCTGTGGATGACACACATGCAAAGGGGAGATAAAACCACAATTTAATTCAAGGGACAGAGTGGTTAAGGATGAGGATTGAAAATCTTTCCTCTAGCTGTACAAGATGAGGATTAAAGCAACACAATAAATTAGGTATACTCTGTGTCTATGGAATGTATAAAAGGACAATGAGATTCCGCACAAAAGAAAACTCGCTAGCTCTGGCAACCATTGACCTTGGGAGCAAGTAGTACATGCAAGAGTAAGGCCAGATTAGTCTGATGTGTCCCTGTTGCAGAGAAGAAACTAATTCTGACTCCATGCTGGAAAGTATTTCTTTGACTTGCTTTTCAGTGCTTTTGATATCGTAATCACAAATAATGGCTTCTCATAAAGAAACCTACACCTCTGCCAGACTGTAAACTAAAGTGCTTCCCTACCACCTCTCCCTCCCTTTCACTTTACTTCCTCACTGCCTCTCCCTGTCTGTTCTGCCTTTTGACTTTAATTCCTATATTGCCTCTCTCTCTACCTCTGTAAAAGGACCTATCTTCCAGACTCTGACAAGATGGTTATTCTGAGACACTAGGCTGTCATCTTCTCAGTCAGCCAGCTTTCCAAATAAAGTCATATTCCTTACCTTAATAAATTCCAACAGAAAGTCCAGACAACAGTCCAGCATTGGAGGACCTCCTAGGGTGGCAGAGATGTAACTAGCACTCTGTAAACATTTCTCTCTCTCTCTCTCTCTCTCTTTTTTTTCCTGTTTCTCTTACTTTTTCTAATTTTTCCTCTTTTTCTTTCCTTTTTTATATTGTTTTCATATTATTTCTTTATTATTCCTTTAATTTTTATTTGAATAAGCTATTTTCTCCATTTTTAAAATGTCATATTTAAATACATTTATCTTATTACTTTCTTGTTTTTTACAGTCGTGATTGTGCTCTTCTTTTTTGACTCTTATTTTTTATCATGTTTTGCCTATATTTTCTCTCTTTTTTTCTCTTTATAAGTGTGCAAGTTTTTCAGATGCTCCTGGCTAATGAGTGCCGCTTTCACAATTAGTCTCAGAGTTTTGTCCTCTCTGCTGTCAGGCCTGTGAAGTCTTGGTAAGGGGTTTAACCTGAACTCCCGAGGTAGGAAACTGTATTCCATGAGTTTGGATCAAAAGAGAACTCCTAATCTCATGGAATATTAATTGATGAAAAATTAAAGCCTCCAAAGGCTTCCATCTCAACGTTAAGGCAAAGACCCACCCAAAGGCCAGAGAGATCCAGTGCCAGATGCCTCAATCAAACCATTAGCAAAACAGAAACACAACCATGCCCATTAGTAGAAAGATTGCCCAAAGCCATACCAGGCCCATAGACACCCAAATCACACCACTGGACATGGCACAGCCCTTCAAAGAGATGATATACTGCTTCATCCACCAGAGCATAAGCACAAGTCCTCCCAATCAGGAAACCTTCATGAGTCCTTGGCCTAATCCCACCCACGGGGGGCATACTACACAATTAAGAGAAATTATAACCCTCCAGCCTGAAGAAAGGGGACCCTAAAACACGGTAAATTAAACAAAATGAAAGAGAAACATGCAGCAGATGGAGGAATATATTAAAAGCTCACAAGAACAAACAAATGAAATAAGCAGTCTACCTGAAAAGGAGTTCCAAGTACTGACAGTAAAAATGATCCAATATCTTGGAAATAAAATGGAGGCACAGATAAATATACTGGAGGCACAGACTGAGAAAATACAAGAAAGGTTTAACAAGGACCTAGAAGAATTAATGGACAGATGATCAGCAATGCACAACAAAATAATTGAAATTAAAACTACACTCCAATACTTTGGCCACTTGATGAGAAGAACTGAGTCTTTGGAAAAGACCCTGATGCTGAGAAAGATCAAAGGCAGGAGGAGAAGGGAATGAGAGAGGATGAGGTGGTTGGATGGCATCACGGACTCAATGGACATGAGTTTGAGCAAGCTCAGGGAGTTGGTGATGGACAGGGAAACATGGTGTGCTGCAGTCCATAGGGTTGTGAGAGTCACACAGGACTGAGTGACTGAACTAAAAAATACATTAGAGGGAGCCAATATCAGACTATCTGAGGCAGAAAGACAGATAAGTGAGCTGGAAGATAGAATGGTGGAAATAACAGAGCCAAAGTAGAATAAAGGAAAAAAAAGAATGAAATAAAATGAGGACAGTTTCAAAGACCTCTGGGACAATATTAGAATAATATGGGTCCCAGAAGAAAAGAAAGAGTATGAGAAATATTTGAGGAGATTGTAGTCATAAATTTCCTAATGTGGAAAAGGAAATAATCATCCAAATCCAGGAAGCTCAGAGATTTCCAAACAGGATAAACCCCAGGAGAAGCACGCCAAGACCCATATTAATCAAACTAACAAAAGTTAATCACAAAGAACAAATATTCAAAGCAGGAAGGGAAGAGCAACAAATAACATACAAGGGGACCCCCATAAGGCTACCAGCTGATCTTTCAATAGAAACTTTACAAACCAGAAGAGAGTTGCAGTATGTACTTAAAATGATAAAAAAAAAAAAACTAAATCTAAGATTATTCTATCCAGCAAGGATATCATTCAGATTTGAAGGAGAAATAAAAACCTCTATAGACAAGAAAAATTTAAGAATATTCAGCATCACCAAAACAGCTTGACCAAAAATGCTAAAGGAACTTCACACGACAGGAAACACTAGAGAAAGATAAGGCCTATGAAAACAAATTAAAAACAATAAAGTGAATAGTCATAGGATCATACTTATAAATAATTACATTAAATGTAAATGGCCTAAAACTCCACACAAAGAACCTGACTGGCTGAATGGATACAAAAATAACAACCCAATATATGCTCTCTACAAGAGACCTACCTCAGATCTAAGGACACATACAGACTGAAAGTGAGGGGTTGGAAAAAGATATACCATGCAAATTGAAATCAAAAGAAAGTGGGAGTAACAATACTCAGCAGATAAAATAGACTTTAAGATAAAGACCATTACAAGAGACAAAGAAGGACACTACATGATAATCAAGGGATCAATCCAAAAAGAAAATATAACAATTATAAATATATATGCACCCAACATAGGAGCACCAAAGTAAATAAGTCAAATGGTAACAATAATCAAAATGGAAGTAAATAGTAACACAATAATAATGGGGGCTTTTATACTCTACTCATGCTAATGGACAGATCATCCAGATAGAAAATTAATAAAGAAACACAAGCTTTAAATGATATATTGGGCCAGTTGCACTTAATTGATATCTATAGGGCAGTTCATCCAAAAATAGCAGATTTCACTTTTTCCTCAAGTGCACATGGAACTTTCTCCAGGAAAGATAGATAGTATCTTGAGTCACAAATCAAGCTTTGGTGGACATAGAAAAATTGAAATCATTTTGAGCATCTTTTCTGGATAAAATGCTATAAGAATAGATATGATTTACTGGGGAGAAAACTACAAAAACAAACAAATAAACACATGGAGTCTAAGCAATAAACTTCTGAATAACCAATAGATCACTGAATAAATCCAAAAGGAAACCAAAATACACCTAGAAAGAAAATACAATGAAAACACAACAACTCAAATCCTATGGGGTGCACTAAAAGCACTTCTAAGAGGGAATTTCATACAAATACAAGTCTACCACAAGAAATAAGAGAAACATTGAATTAACTTAACCTTCCACCTAAAGCAACTAGAAAAAGAAGAAAAAAATACCCTCAAAGTTGGTAGAAGGACAGGAATCATAAACATAAGAGCAGAAATAAATGAAAAAGAAATGAAGGAGACAATAACAAAGATCAATAAAACTAAAACCTGATTCTTTGAAAAGATAAACAAAATTGACAAACTATTTGCCAGAATCATGAAAAATAAAGGGGAAAGACCCAAGTCAATGAAATTAGAAATGAAAAAAAAAAAGTTACAACAGAAAAGACAGAAATACAAAGGATCACAAGAAACTACAGTGAGCAACTATATGGCAATAAAATGGTCAATCTTGAAGAATACAGCAAATTGGTAGAAAAGTACAGACCTCCAAAACTGAACCAAGAATAGAAATTATAAACAGACCAATCACAAGCACAGAAACCAAAACTGTAACCAAAAATCTTCTAACAAACAAAAGCCCAGGACCATATTGTCTCATAGGTATATTCTACCAAAAGTTTAGAGAAGAGGTACATTTATCCTGTTCAATCTCTTCCAGAAAATTGTACAGGAAGGAAAGCTCCAAAACTCATTCTATGGTGTCACCATCACCCTGATACCAAAATCAGACAAAGATGTCACAGAAAAAGAAATTACAGGCCAATATCACTGATGAAAATGGAAGCAAAAATCCTCAGCAAAAGTCTAGCAAACAGAATCCAACAACATATTAAAAGAATGAGATGTCATGACCAAGTGAGCTTCATTCCCAAGGAATGTACACAAAGCAAACAATATGATACACCATATAAACAAATTTAAAGGCAAAAATCATATGATCACCTCAGTAGATGCAGAGAAAGCTTTTGACAAAATTCAACATCAATTTATGGAAAAAAACTCACCAGAAAGTAGACACAGAAGGGACATAACTAAGCATAATAAAGGCCATAGATGACAAACTCACAGCAAACATTACTCTCAACAGTGAAAAACTAAAAGCATTTCATCTGAGATGAGGAATAAAACAAAGGTGCTCATTCTTGCCACTATTATTTAACAAAGTTTTAGAATTCCTAGATACAGCAATAAGGGGGAAAAAAAAAAAGAAATGAATGGGATCCAGAACCATCACTGTTTGCAGATAACACACTATACATGGAAAACTCTAAAGATGCCACCAGAAAATTACTAGGGCAGATGACAATACTATACGTAGAATACTCTAGCAATAACACTAGAAAATTACTAGTGCTTATCAATGAATATAAAAACGTTGCAGGAACTAAAATTAATACACAGAAATTCATTGTATTCTTATACACTGACAATGAAAAATCAAAAAGAGGAATTAAGGAAATAATCCCATTCATCATGGCAACAAAAAGAATAAAATACCTAGGAATAAACCTAAGGAGACAAAAGAACTTTATAGAGAAAACTATAAGAAACTGATGAAACAAATCAAAGATGACACAAAATCAGATGGAGAGATATATCATGTTCTTGGATTGGAAAAGTCAATACTGTGAAAATGACTATACTACCCAAAGCAATCTACAGATTCAATGCAATCCCTATCAGGCTAACAATAGTATTTTTCACGAAATTAGAACAAACAATTTCACAATTTGTATGGAAACATACAAGACCTGAATAGCCAAAGCAATCTTGAGAAAGAAAAATGGAGCTGGAGGAATCAATCTGCTTCACTTCAGACTATAATACAAATATACAGTCATCAAGACAATATGGTACTAGTGTAAAAACAGAAATATAGATGAATGGACAAAGACAGAAAGCCCAGAGGTAAATCCATGCACCTATGGGCACCTTATTTTTCAAAAAGGAGGCAAGGATACACGGTGGAGTAAAGCTGCCTCTGCAATAAGTGGTGCTGGTTAAACTGGACAGCTGCATGTAAAAGAATGAAATTAGAACACTTTCTAACATTATACACCAAATAAGCTCATACAAGACCTGAATAGCCAAAGCAATCTTGAGAAAGAAAAATGGAGCTGGAGGAATCAATCTGCTTCACTTCAGACTATAATACAAATATACAGTCATCAAGAAAATATGGTACTAGTGCAAAAACAGAAATATAGATGAATGGACAAAGACAGAAAGCCCAGAGGTAAATCCATGCACCTATGGGTACCTTATTTTTCAAAAAGGAGGCAAGGATACACAGTGGAGTAAAGCTGCCTCTGCAATAAGTGGTGCTGGTTAAACTGGACAGCTGCATGTAAAAGAATGAAATTAGAACACTTTCTAACATTATACACCAAATAAGCTCAAAACAGATTAAAGACCTAAATGTAAAATCAGAAACTACAAAACTCTTAGAAGGAAACCATAGGCAGAACACTCTTTGACATAAATTACAGCAAAATCCTCATGATCCACCTCCTAGAGTAAAGTAAATAAAAATAAAAATAAACAAAGGAGACCTAATTAAGGTTAAAAGCTTTTGTACAGCAAAGGAAACTATAAACAAGGTGAAAAGACAACCCTCACATTGGGAAAAAAATAATAGGATATGAAGCAACTGACAAAGGATTATTCTCCAAAATATATAAACAGCTCATGCAGCTCGATACCAGAAAAACATACAACTCAATCAAATAGTGGGCAGAAGACCTAAACAGACATTTCTCCACAGAAGACATACAAGTGGCTAATAAACACATGAAAGAATGCTCAACATCACTCATTATTAGAACAGTGCAAAGCAAAGCTCTGGGACAACGCAGAATGATAGGGTGGGGGGTTAGGATGGTGGCACACATGTGCAGCCATGGCTGACTCACGTTTATGTATGGCAAAAACCACCACACTATTGTAAAGTAATTAGCCTCTAATTAGAATAAATTAATTAAAGAAAAAACTACAATGAGACGTCATCTCACACCTGTCAGAATGGTCATCATCAAAAAATCTACGAACAAGAAATGCTGGAGAGTGTATGGAGAAAAGGGAATCTGCTTGCACTCTTGGTGGGAATGCAAATTGATATAGCAACTATGGAGAACAGTATGGAGATTCCTTCAAAATATGGGACTATATGACCCCAAAAATCCCACTACTGGGCATGCACCTTGAGTAAAACATAATTGAAAAAGACACATGAAATCTAATACTCATAGCAGCACTCTTTACAATAGCTAGGACATGGAAGCATTGTTGATATACATTGGCAGATGAATGGATAAATAATTTGTGGTATATATGCATAATAGAATATTCAGCTCAGTTCAGTTCAGTCACTTAGTCGTGTCCAACCCTTTGCGACCCCATCAATCGCAGCACGCCAGGCCTCTCTGTCCATCACCAACTCCCAGATTTTACTCAAACTCATGCCCATCGAGTCGGTGATGCCATCCAGCCATCTCACCCTCTGTCGATCCTTTCTCCTCCTGCCCCCAATCCCTCCCAGCATCAGGGTCTTTTCCAATGAGTCAACTCTTCCCACAAGGTGGCCAAAGAACTGGATTTTCAGCTTCAGCATCAGTCTTTCCAATGAATACCCAGGGCTGATCTCCTGGTTGGATCTCCTTGCAGTCCAAGGGACTCTCAAGAGTCCTCTCCAACACCACAATTCAAAAGCATCAATTTTTCGGTGCTCAGCTTTCTTCACAGTCCAACTCTCACATCCATACATGACCACTGGAAAAACCATAGCCTTGACTAGACGGATCTTTGCTGGCAAAGTAATGTCTCTGCTTTTTAATATGCTATCTAGGTTGGTCATAACTTTACTTCCAAGGAGTCTTTTAATTTCATGGCTGCAGTCACCATCTGCAGTGATTTTGGAGCCCCAAAAAATAAAGTCCGACACTGTTTCCACTGTTTCCCCATCTATTTGCCATAAAGTGATGGGATCAGATGCCATGATCTTAGTTTTCTGAATGTTAAGCTTTAAGTCAGTTTTTTAATCTCCTCTTTCACTTTCATCAAAAGGCTTTTTAGTTCCTCTTCACTTTCTGCCATAAGGGTGGTGTCATATGCATATCTGAGGTTATTGATACTCAGCCATAAAAAGGAAAGTATTTGACACATTCTAATAAGATGGATGAACATAGAGCCTATTATATACTTAGATAAGTTAGAAAGAGAAAGACAAATATGTTATATTAGCTCATATGTATGGAAACTAGAAAGATGATACTTTTGAACCTATCTGCAGGGCAGCAATGGAGATGAAGACACGGAAAACAGACTTGAGGATGCAGTGTGGGAAAGGAGAAGGTGAGACAAATCAAAAGAGTAACATTGAAACATTTACATTACCATATGTAAAACTAGATAGTCAGTGGAAATTTACTTTATAACACAGAAGAGCTCAAATCTGGTGCTCTGTGACAACTTAGAGGAGTTGGATGGGGTGGGAAGTGGGAGCGAGGTTCAAGAGGGAGAGGACACATATATTCTATGGCTGATTTATGTTGACATATGGCAGAAACCAACACAATATTGTAATGCAATTATCCTCCAATTAAAAATAAATAATTTTTTAATTAACAAAAAATATTTTGAGACATTTATAATACAAAGATGTGTATCATACATAAAACTATATTTATGTATTTATAGTTCAGGCTCAGCTTAAAACAATATTGAAAAGATAAATTCCATTTTATATTTGCTGAAAACATCCATTTTGTGATTATGGGATACTTTTTAACTTTAGTCACCTACAGTGTGAAACACTGCTAACTGCTTACAAAACATTCACATCTTTCTTATTAATATAAGCATTCTTAAGGTATCAAAAAAGCTTGATTACTTCACTTATGAAGCTTCTTTTGCATCTAGAAGTGATCAAGTGACAAAATTATGAAAATATAAAACAGTTTTGGGGAGAGATTTGGCATTTCTTGTGTAAGATGTCAATGTTTTAATCTTTATCACTTTTTATTCTTCTTCAATAGAATTTGAATGATATGATTAGAATAGGAGCATCCACTTTATAACTTAATTTTAAATTTGGCTGCTTTGGGTCTTAGTTGCAGCATACAGATCTTTGTTGGGGCATTTGGGCTTAGTTGCCCCATGAAGTGGGATGTGTGGATGTGAGTTCTTTTGCCAACCAGGGATGAAACCTATCTTCCCTACATTGCAAGGTGACTTCTTAACCACTGGACCATCAGGGTAATCCCCCATTTTGTAATTTTGAATATAGAAATCATATACTAAGGATGACTGAACAGAAAGATAGGAGACTGAGGACATTCTATAGAAGTTGCAGCAGCTCTAGAAGGTGCAGTATCCACACTCTTTGCTTCTTGATATTTGGGAAAGTTAAACTCTTATCGGTTATGTCTGAGTAATTGGGTTTCTCTTTTGTACATTTTATAGTGTTTCTTGTTTGACATTGTTATTGACTGTGGCAGGATTAGCTTTTTTGTAATTTAAAGAATAATGAAATTATAATTTTAGTACATAACTTTAATCATATTACACAAAATGTGAATATTTAGCTTTGTAAAATTTCATAAAGTGAGCAGAAAAGTGTAACCATCACCAATATCAAGAAAAAACACTCTAGGAATCCCCATTGCTCCCTGTTCTAGTCACTATTTAAAACCAGTCTGTACCTTGATTTCTTTTCTTTTTTTTTTGGTACCTTGATTTCCACTGTCTATTTTATAACTTTATATGAATGGAACAACAAATGTGTACTCTTTTGTCTAGCTTCTTTTGTCAAGCATTATGTTTGTGAAATTCACCCATGTTGTTGCTTATTGAAGTAATTCACTCATATTCATTATTTTACAGCAGTATTTTCAATGTGTGACTCCCAGACCAGCAGAATCAGGATCACCTGAGAACTTGTTAGTCATGCAACTTATTGGGTTCCACCCAAGAACTTTTGAATTAGAAATTCTGAATTTATGCTAAATTGCCCTCAGGATCGTGATCCATGCATGCTAAGTTGAAAATTGCTGCTATATAGAGATCCACTGTAAAACGGAACACTATTTTTCCTTTATATTGATCCACATTTGGTTATTCATAGTTTGGGCTAGAAGTTGAAAACAATTTTCTATAAAAGGCCAGACAGTAAAACTGTTTGGCTTTAGATATACAGTTTATATGGCAGCTACACAACTCTGCCATTGCAGTGAGAAAGCAGATATAGATGAGAATGAACGTGATGGTGTCCCAATAGAATTTTATTTACCAAGATAGATGGCAGGCAAAATTTTACCTGCTGACCATAGTTTGCCAATCCTGGGTAGGGTCATTATATATCATACCACCATGATTATTTTCATACCAGTTTTTTATGAGCATTTGTCTATTTTACAGTTAAGTACATAACTAGAATTGACATTTCTTGGTTACAGCGTAAGTACAGATTCAGTTTAGGTAGGCTCTACCCAATATGATTCCAAAGTATGCAAATTTTCAGTCCTGTGAGTAGTATATGATTATTCCAGTTAGTCTATATCAGCACTGATACTGGGTATTTTCATTCTTCTTCATTTTAAATCCTGAATGACATCTAAAAAGAATGAAATAACTCCATGAAATTCAGAGCTATATTTTATTGCAATAAAGAACATTATAGCTAGATTGAATAAAAACATTATATATTTGTATATTATTCTGTTTCTCATATACTATTATGTAGTTATACATTTCAAAAGAGATGGCAGTTTAAAATGAGACATTAATTCAATGAAAAAGATTAAAATAGTTCTCTTCTTCATATATCACAGAATTCTTACAAGTAATTGGAGACTAAAAATTAAATAAATTATACAAATGTAATTTAAAGCTGTGAGAATGGGTTTATAAAGGCATATCAAAAGATGAAATTCAATATTGAAATACTAAATTACCAGCAGAAATAAAATATTATCATTTTAGTAGTTCATGTATTTCAAAAATAATGCTCAGAGCATGTCAAGCAGGACAAATACTAAGAAATCTATACCTAGGTATACTGTATTCAAACTATAGAAAATCAAAGACAATGGGAAAAAAAATACTTGAAAGAAGCCAGGGGGCGGGTGTACACCTTACCTAGAGAAAGTCAATAAAATAATTATATTGAACTTCTCTTTAGATGGGCTTCCCTGGTGGCTGAGGAGACCTGGGTGTGAAATCTGGGTCAGAAGATCCCCTGGAGAAGGAAATGGCAACCCACTCGAATATTCTTTTTTTTCCCCTTTATTTTTATTAGTTGGAGGCTAATTACTTTACAATATTGTAGTGGTTTTTGTCATACACTGACATGAATCAGCCATGGTTTTACATGTATTCCCCATCCTGATCCCCCTTCCCACCTCCCTTTCTACCCCATCCCTCTGGGTCTTCCCAGTGCACCAGGCCCGAGCACTTGTCTCATGCATCCAACCTGGTGATCTGTTTCACCCTAGATAATATACATGTTTTGATGCTGTTCTCTCAAAACATCCCACCCTCGCCTTCTCCCACAGAGTCCAAAAGTCTGTTCTGTACATCTGTGTTTCTTTTTCTGTTTTGCATAATGGGTTATCATTACCATCTTTCTAAATTTCATATATATGTGTTAGTATACTGTAATGGTCTTTATCTTTCTGGCTTACTTCACTCTGTATCATGGACACCAGTTTCATCTATCTCATTAGAACTGATTCAAATGAATTCTTTTTAATGGCTGAGTAATATTCCATGGTGTGTATGTACACCAGCTTCCTTATCCATTCCTCTGCTGGTGGGCATCTAGGTTGTTTCCATGTCCTGGCTATTATAAACAGTGCTGTGATGAACATTGGGGTGCACGTGTCTCTTTCAGATCTGGTTTCCTTGGTGTGTATGCCCAGGAATGGGATTGCTGGGTCATATGGCAGTTCTATTTCCAGTTTTTTGTTTTTTTGTTTTTTTTTTTTAAGAAATCTCCACACTGTTCTCCATAGAGGCTGTACTAGTTTGCATTCCCACCAACAGTGTAAGAGGGTTCCCTTTCCTCCACACCCTCTCCAGCATTTATTGCTTGTAGACTTTTGGATAGCAGCCATCCTGACTGGCGTGTAATGGTACCTCTGTGGTTTTGATTTGCATTTCGTTGATAATGAGTGATGTTGAGCATCTTTTCATGTGTTTGTTAGCCATCTGTACGTCTTCCTTGGTGAAATGTCTGTTTAGTTCTCTGGCCAATTTCTTGATTGGGTCATTTGTTTTTCTGGAATTGAGCTGCAGGAGTTCCTTGTATATTTTTGAGATCAATCCTTTGTCTGTTCTTTCATTGGCTATTATTTTCTCCCAAACTGAGGGCTGTCTTTTCACCTTGCTTATAGTTTCCTTTGTTGTGCAAAAGCTTTTAAGTTTCATTAGGTCCCATTTGTTTATTTTTGCTTTTATTTCCAATATTCTGGGAGGTGGGTCATAGAGGATCCTGCTGTGATATTTGTCGGAAAGGGTTTTGCCTATGTTTTCCTCTATCAGTTTTATAATTTCTGGTCTTACGTTTAGATCTTTAATCCATTTTGAGTTTATTTTTGTGTCTGGTGTTAGAAGATGCTCCAGTTTTATTCTTTTACAAGTGGCTGACCCGTTTTCCCAGCACCACTTGTTAAAGAGATTGTCTTTTTTCCATTGTATATCCTTGCCTCCTTTGTCGAAGATAAGGTGTCCATTGGTTCGTGGATTTATCTCTGGCCTTTCTTTTCTGTTCTATTGATCTATATTTCTGTCTTTGTGCCTGTACCATACTGTCTTCATGACTGTGGATTTGTAGTAGAGTCTGAAGTCAGGCAGGTTGATTCCTTCACTTCCGTTCTTCTTTCTCAATATTACTTTGGCTAGTTGAGGGGTTTTTTTTTATATATATATTTCCATATATATTGTGAAATTATTTGTTCTAGTTCTTTGAAAAGTATCGTTGGTAGCTTGACACGGATTGCATTGAATCTATAGATTGCTTTCGGTCGTATAGTCATTTTGACAATATTGATTCTTCCAATCCATGAACACACTATATTTCTCCATCTGTTTGTGTCCTCTTTGATTTGTTTCATCAGAGTTTTATAGTTTTTTATGTATAGGTCTTTTGTTTCTTTAGGTAAATATACTCCTAAGTATTTTATTCTTTTTGTTGCAATGGTGAATGGTATTGTTTCCTTAATTTTTCTTTCTGTTTTTTCATTGTTAGTGTATAGGAATACAAGGGATTTCTGTGTGTTAATTTTGTATCCTGTTATATACTACAACTTTATAATATTTGTTGAATAGCTCTAGTAATCCAATATTCTTGCCTGGGAAATCCCATACACAGAAGAGCCTGGCGGACCATAGTACATGGGGTCACAAAAGTATGGACACTACTTATCAACTAAACAATAACAACAAAGCAGAATAAAACAAATAATAGAGATTAGATTAGAAATCAATTATTGAAATAAATCAATAAATGAAAATCAATGGGAACAAAAGCCATTCTTCCAAAAGATCAATAAAATTCATAAAACTCTAGCCACAATAACTAGGAAAAACAGAGAAGACATAAGTTACTAACATCAGAAATGCAAGAAGGTATTGATACCATGCATATTTAAAGGATAACAATAATATTTTGAACAACTCTATGCTCACAAATTTGATAACTTAGATGAAATAGACTAATTCCTTGACAGACACAAGCAGTCAAAACTATTTTAGGAAGAAATAGACAATTTGAATAAGCCTATATGTACTTAAAATATTGAATAAATAATAATCTTTCACAACAGAGAGCACCAGTCCCAGATGGGTTCACTGGTGACTTTTGCCAGGTATTTAAAGAAGTTCATCCCAATTTCTGCAGTTTCTTCCAGAAAATAGAAACAGAGGAAGCATGCCATAACATACGATAAGGCCAGAATCATCCTAACACTAAAATGAGGTATAGGCATTGCAACAAATGAAAACTATAAACCAATGCCTCTAACGATCATAAAAGCAAAATCCTCAACAAAATATTAGCAAATTAAATCCAAAATTGTATGAAGAGAATTATAGAATTCCAAGTATGTAACACGGGTTCAACATTTGAAAATCAATTAATGAAACCCATCACATCAACTGACTAAAGAAAAATCACATTAACTATATCAATATATACAGAAAAGTCACATGATGTTAAAAAAAAAACACCTCTCAACAAACAAAGAATACGGAGGAACTTCCTCAACTTAATAAAGGATATTCACAAAAACCAACAGTTAACATAATAGTTATTGATGAGGAACTGTTCTTTGCCATTAATACCAGGAACAAGACAAGAATGTCCCATAACACTGCTCCTCTATTAATTATCATACCGAAATCCCTAGTTAATGAAATAGGAAAAGGAAATATAACATATGTAAAGTGGGAAGGAAAAAATTCAACTATGTTCATAGATGACATTAAAGAACTATCAAAAAGAAAAAAAAACTCCTGGATCTAAATAGTGATTAAGCAAGATTGCAGGATACAAGATTAATGTACAAAAGTCAATTGTTTTCTTATATACAAAGAATGAACAATTGGAATTCAAGATTAAAAACCATAGTAATTTTTACATTATCACCATGTAAATGAAATACTTAGGTATAAATCTGACAAACTATGTGCAAGATCTGGATGATTAAGTCTATAAAACTCTGATGAAAGTAATAAAAAACTACATAAATGGAGAGATATTTCATGTTCATGAATAGGAACATTCAATGTTATAAGGTATTGAAGGAGATGAGCAAAGTTAGAATACTGATATTAGCCCAACTTCAAAACTTACATTAAATATATAGCAATCAAGACAGTGTCAAATAGTATCAATTAGACAAATAGATCAATGGAACAGAATAGAGAGCTCAGACACAGACCCACACAGATATAGTCAGCTGACCTTTGACAAAAGAGCACAGACAAGGATAGTCTTCTCAACAAGCGGTTCTAGACACAGAATTTACATGCAAAACTAACAGTCTTTTAGACTCTGTGGGAGAAGGCGAGGGTGGGATGTTTCAAGAGAACAGCATCGAAACATGTATATTATCCAGGGTGAAACAGATCACCAGCCCAGGTTGGATGCATGAGACAAGCGCTCGGACCTGGTGCACTGGGAAAACCTAGAGGGAGCGGGTGGAGAGGGAGGTGGGAGGGGGGATCGGGATGGGGAACACATGTAAACCCATGGCTGTTTCATTCCAATGTATGACAAAATCCACTACAAATAAAAAAATAAAAAAAAATAAAAAAATCTCTTAGAGATAACATAGGTGAAAATCTAGATAGCCTTGAGTTCGGCAATGACAAACATGTGATTCTTTAAGAAAATAATAATTAACTTGAAATTCAATAAAATGTTTTTAAAAAGTGTTCTCTATGAGACACTGAAAAGAATGAGAAGACAAGCCATAGACTGGGAGAAAATATTTGTAAAATATGTCTCTGATAAAGAATTATTATCCCAAATAAAAAAAAAAGAATTATTATCCCAAATATATAAAGAATTCTTAAAACTCAAGAAATTAAAAAAAAACAGTTAAAAATGAAAAAAGATTTTCAATTATTTTGGATAAATACCCAGAAGTGGAATCACTGGATCATATGGCAGTTCTATTTTTAATTTTTTGAGGAACCGCCATATATTTTATATTTTGCTTTCCCACCAACAGTTGTGTAAGTATTCCAATTTCTCCACATTTGTTCCAACAATTGTGCTTTGTTTTTTTTGATAATAGCCATCCTGACAAATGTGAGGTGATATCTTCTGTTTTTGATCTACATTTCCTTAAAGATTAGCAGTGTTGAGCATTTGTTCATGTACCTGTTAGCCATTCGTATTTTTTTTTTTTTTTGGAGAATTATCTATTCAAGTCTATTGTGCACTTTTTTATTTATTTTTTTATTTATTTTTATTAGTTGGAGGCTAATTACCTTACAGTATTGTAGTGGGTTTTGTCATACATTGACATCAATCAACCATGGATTTACATGTATTCCCCCTCCCTATCCCCCCTCCCACCTTCCTCTATACCCGATCCCGCTGTGCACTTTTTAACCGGATCACTAGTTTTGTTTTTGCCATGAAGTTATAGGATAGCAAAAATATATTTTTTACATATTTTGGAGACTAATCCCTTATCAGATATATGGTTAAGAAATATTTTCTCTCATCTGAAAGGGATAGCATTCCCATGGTCAATGTAGCACTATTCACAATTGTTCTTGTTGTTCAATAGCTAAGTCATGTTCAACTCTGTGACCCATGAACTGTAGCATACCAGGCTTTCCTGTCCTTTATTGTCTCCTGGAGTTTGATAAAACTCATGTCCACTGTGTCAATTGGCAATGCCATTCAATCATCTCATCCTCTGTGACCCCTTCTCCTCCTGCCCTCAATCTTTCCCAAACTTCTCCATTTCTGTAAATGGAAAAAATGTCCATTTACATCTTGGTGCCCCTGTTTGATTGGGCTGTTTCTTTGATATCAAGGTGCATAAGCTATCTGCTTGTTTTAGAGGTAAATTCCTCTTGGGTGTCTTTGTTTGCAAATTTAGTTCCATTCTGAAGGTTGCCTTTTTGTTATATTTATGGTTTCCTCTGCTGTGCCAGGGCTTTTAAGGAAAATTAGGTTCCATTTATTTAAGTTTGTTTTATTTTTCATGATTGTAAGAGGTGGGTAAAAAAAGAACTTGCTTCATTTTATGTCAAAGCTTGTTCTGCTGTTTTCCTCAAGAGTTCCATTGTATATCCTTTTATTTAGAATTTAATCCATTTGGAGTTTATTTTTGTGTATGCTGTTAGGGAGTATTCTAATTGCATTCTCATTATCATTTCTTAAAAAAAAAAAAAAAACCCGCACATCTCTCTCCATAGCGTCTGTTACTGATTGACGTTTACACTGACAGTGTAGAAGGGTTCTTTTTTTCCATTCTTTCTCCAGCATTTATTGTTTGTTCACTTTTGGACAATGGTGGTTGTGAACTGTGTGAGGAAATTATTGTTGTTCAGTCACTCAGTTGTGTCTGACTCTTTGCGACCCCATGGATTGCAGCACTCCCATCTTCCCTATCCTTCATAATCTCCCAGAGTTTGCTCAAACTTATGTCCATTGAATCAGTGATGCCATCCAACCATCTCATCCTCTGTCAAATCCCTTCTCTCCCTGCCTTCAATCTTTCCCAACATCAGGGTCTTTTCCAATGAGTCAGCTTTTTGCATCTGGTGGCCAAAGTATTGCAGCTTCAGCTTCATCATTCATCAGTCCTTCCAAAGAATATTCAGGGTTGATTTCCTTTAAGATTGACTGGTTTGATCTCTTTGCTGTCCAAGGGACTTACATTATTCACAATAACCAATATGTATAAAAACCTAGTCCATCAACAGATAAGTAGATTAAAAAATTTTGTAGATATATAGAATGGCATACTATACATCCTTTAAGAAAAAGAAGGAAATTTGCAATATGTGGCAACATGAATTAATCTTGAGGACGTTATGCTAAGTGAAATAAGCCAATCGTGGAAAGATAAATACTTCATTATTCCATTTATATGAGGTAGCTAAAAATAACCCAATTCATAGAATTCAAGAATAGAATAATGGTTTCTACAGGTCAGAAAGTGAGAGAAATGGAGAGTTACTTATCAACAAGCATAAAATTTCAGTTTAGCAAGAATATGCTCTAGAGATCTGCTGTATAACATTGTGGTCAATTACAAAATATGGTAAGCTTAAAAGTGTGTTAAGAGAGTAGATCTCACACTAACTAAGTGTAATTTCACAATAAAAGATTTTTAAGAAAAAAATGGGCAAAAACTGAACAGATGCTTCACCAAAGATGATATACAGATAACAAATAAGCATAAAAATTTGCTCAACAGAAAATACCATTTGAGAGTTGCAATTTAAAATAATATTGGGACACCAGTATATACCAATTAGAATGGCGAAAATTCAAATGATGACAAGGATGTGGAGCAACAGGAACTATCATTCACTTTTGATGGGAATGAAAAATGGTAAAGCAGCTTTGGAAGACAGTTTGGTAGTTTCTTACAAAACGAAACATATATTGTTAGCACAGCATCCAGCAACTGTGTTCCTTGACATATATCCAAACAAAATGAAAATTTACATCCACACAAACACTTGCACACAGATTTTTATATTACCTTTATTCATTATTTGCAAAACTTGGAATAACCAAGATGTCCATCTGTATTTGGGTAATAAACTGTGGTACATCTGGACAATGGAATATTATTGTCAGCGCTATAGAAAGAAATGAGCTTTCAAGACATGGAAAGATGTGGAAGAACCTTAAGTGTATACAGATAATACTAAGTTAAAGAAGACTGTCTGAAAAGGCTACATTCTATATGATTTAGCTTATATGACATTCTGATAAAAGCAAAAATATGGAGACAGTAGTAAAACCAGTGATTTTCAGGGTTTAGGGAAGGCAACAGGATATACAGGCAAAGCACAGAGGATTTTTAAGACAATGAAACTATTTTGAAGGAAATTGTAATGGTAGATAAGTAGAATTACATATTTGCCAAACCCACAGCATGTACACCACCAAGAGTGAACCTTAATGTAAACTATGAACTTTCTAAAGGAGAAATAATTAATAATATATTCAAGGTATCTGGGATCCCATATAGGCTTATCTTACATGCCAAATCTAGTGATTAGTAGTAGCTGCCTATAATATGTTGCTTACAAATATGATGAAACCAGGTCCAGGCTCAGTTGCACAATGCATTTGTTTTGTCTCTCTTGTATACGAGAGCACACACCCTTATAATATGTATTGACCCTGTATAAGTCTTTTCAATTCAATTCAGTCTAGGTCATTTCAATTCAATTCAAATGAACAAGAAGAGAAAAGTGATTTTTTCAGTATAAAATTTAGAAGTTATTCCCCAGAATCATATACTTCATCCAGAAAAGAACTCCAAGGACCCATATATAAGAATAAACATGGTCAAATGATAAAAGAGATTGGAAAATAGTTAAAAGAGAAGAAGGAAAGTATTTAAATGGGCCAAAAATGGAATAGTCAATCTTGAAAGACTAATTAAGCTAGGTCTTAAAGAGAGAAGAAGGGAATAAGAAATGTAAAGTAATGGAAAATGAATAAGTGCTAGATGCTATTTTCTTTTCTGACCTTTGTGAGGCTGCCCAAGTAGAAGCAATTAAATTCAAAAGTGATTATTCTCTAGGCTTCTTCTTTTGTTTTGCTTTTTGTTTTTTACATCTCCACTTATCTTTCCACATGTAATAACTATATAATACTTACAATTAGACTAGACGTAATAATTCAGTAATGCAAAGACACATATTTAGTACCTTTATCTTTATGACTTAAATCAGGAATCACCAGTCTAGCATGATTAATGAAATGAGAGAAAAGGAGAAAGGGGGAGGGAAAGAGGGCAGGAGAGTCATACAAAATTTATAGAAAAGAAATAAAAAACACCATCTATGAAAATGAATAAGTAGACATCATAAAGTAACTTTAAAGATTTTCATTCCTATTTCCTTGTGGCAATTATTAATATAATTATTGTTTTCTTCTAACTTCTCTGCAACCTTTATAAGAACTCAGTTGTGGAAAAGTCTAATAGAGATGGCATATTTAATGCTTGACCTATACTTTCCATGGCTAGTAAACTATATTAAGAACTAAAATTAATTCTAAACATATACTGTTTTCAGTATAGCTACATCCTTTCTCACTCAACTGCTATTCTGGGAAGGTGAAATGACTTCTTATATGGGACCTACAGACCTCATTCAGTGTAATAATTTCTCATTATATCTATTAACATAAATTTCACTTAAATATTTTATGTTTGTTAAATAGATGCTCATTTGAAAAAGTTTATGAAGGTCACTTTTGTTTTAAAATAGTCTGTGCTAGTCTGTGTCCCACTATTAACTACTATCACAACACTCAATTGAGCATTTCCCATATGGATCTTGTCACAAATTGTTTCTTTTTTATTTGTCTATGATATTCCCCCTCAAGAACGTTAGAACTCTAATGTATAGCTGCTGCTGAGGCTGCTGCTGCGTCGCTTCAGTCGTGTCCGACTCTGTGCGACCCATAGACTGCAGCCCACCAGGCTCCGCCGTCCCTGGGATTCTCCAGGAAAGAACACTGGAGTGGGTTGCCATTTCCTTCAATGCATAAAAGTGAAAAGTGAAAGTGAAGTTGCTCAGTCGTGTCCAACTCTGAGCGACCCCATGTACTGCAGCCTACCAGGCTCCTCCATCCATGGGATTTTCCAGGCAAGAGTACTGGAGTGGGGTGTCATTGCCTTCTGCTAATGTATAGCAGGGACCATCATTCTATTACCAGTGCCAAAGTGTCTGGCACATAGGGGACCCTCACAAATTACATTTTATTTAAGCAAATGGATACACCACAAATAAACCTTAAAATGAATCTTGATACCATCTTATAGCAAATGTCTTGAAAATTGGATAACTTCTTGAAACAGCTATGTGAAGAAAAATAAATGTCTTGGTGGGTGGGGAAAGGGGAGAGTTGAAGCAAACACAAAATGCCTAGCAGTCAAATTGAAACAGCGAGCTCATTTAAGTTGATGAATAATGTATCCAAACATTCTAAAGGTCATTTCAATATTACTGGAGCCACAAATAAGTAAAGAAATTAACCAAAAGAAATGTGCTCTCATTATTAATGATGATTTTTCAGTCAAATTAGTAAATCAGTTTTAAGAATCTTTCAGCAGCCAAAGTCTAGTATTAAGACTTAAATATATTATGAAAAGAAACAACAGACAATAACTGGGGTCACAAGCAGGATTCTTTAGTTAACAGTAACAACCCCAGGACCCCTTATATCCTTTTAAATTTTGTGGTAGGTTTATACTTTTTATCCAAATTTAAACATTCAAAAGAGGACTGTATTTCTAAAGGAAATGTGCTAGAGCTTGGGTGCTGCTCTAAGTCGGTGAATAATTTATTTTGATTACACTGAAAATCAAAAAGTGAGCATTACTGGTGACTCTTTATTGAGGAAAATCAAAGTAATTAGAATGTGTATCTTCTCTCCAGATCAGAAGAATTAGTTTACTTTAATCCTTGGGAGTTTCTGCAAGTTTTTACACCATCAGACACTAGTCTTGTCATTTAGGCTCTCTGATATTGCACAGGAATTAAATTTAAAGGACAGTAAAAAATTAAATGTATACTTTTAATAAAAAAGATGGAAATAGTCATAACATTTTAATGAATGCATTAATATTTCTGTTTTACCATTTCACTCCAAAATAAGAATCACATAGAAAGAAATTCTATAATGAACGAAGTTTATCTTTAAGAGTGTATTTGAAATTTGAAATTGTGGCAAAGAAGTACCAAGGAATTAAAAACCAAATGGAAAATAAAGGTACTTCACCTTGTAAATCTAATCTCCAATTAATATAACTCTACTATATGTATAAAAGCATGAAGATAATGATTGATTTCAGAACAAAATAGGCATATGGTTTCCGTTACTTATTATGATGACAAATATGGATGAACAAACAGGATACAACAGAACTCCCAATAGCTTTCACAGGAATAATCTGAGTACTTAGTGTGTCTGTATCCACAGACAGGGATTTGGATGGGAACTCTTTTAAAAGATAGATGTGCTATGACCTTCCCATTGATAAACATTAAACAATAATGTATTGTTTTACATTTGAACTATTATGTCAGAAAAGGCAAGCAGAGAATTTTGCTCAATCATATACTTATATAAATATTCAGTTTACTTTAGCTGTGAAGAGCTGTTCTCCAAGTTTCACATTTCTGAACAGACTGTCCTGAAGGAGAGGAAAAAAATGCAAGATATGATGGTCAGTATCTGGAATATGTTTTATCTTGTTTTGATATTTTAAACCAGTCTTTAATTTTCTTCCCATCATGTATCCGCTTCTGAATCCTTATTATGCAACACTTAACCCAGCTCCTGTAATTTGTGTACTCCCACACCCACACATACACACAGCTGAGACAATATATATCCAAGTCTTATCAGCAAATGGACTGAGCATCAATTTATACCTTTATTCTGGTTTGAAAACATGAGCTAGGTTTATGAAAAGTCTCTCTTGGAGACAATTTTATAAAAGTGAATTAGCGAGATTTTACAGTTGAGAATAGTTTGAATAGCATTAGCACTACATGTATTTTCTTAAAGATTATATAATAGTACTTGACTATAAAATCACCTGTGCCTGTTTTTTTTAATAGCATATGCATAATCATTCTATAATCTGTTCTATGGCAATTGTTCTACCATTTTTCCTTTGATTCAAATTTGATAATTCCTACTTCATTAGAGGGCTTCCCGGCAGGTTCAGTGGTAAACAATCCGTCTGCCAATGCAGGAGCTGCAGGAGAAGCAGGTTTCATCCCTGGACTGGGAAGATCACCTGGAGGAGGAAATGACAACCCACTTCAGTATTCTTGATGGGATAATCCCATGGATAGAGGAGCCTGGTGGCCTACAGCACATGGGGTCACAAAGAATCGGACACGACTGAGCTACTGAGTACATTTTGCTAGGAATTAGCCATTTCTTCTAAAGTTCTATGTTTTTGGTAAAATAAGTAAATTGCATCAACATTTTTTACATAAGTCTGACAGTACATATTTAATAATACACATACCATTTAATTGTATGATCCCCAATTCTGAGAATCTAGTTAATAGAAATGAGTGATAATATATGAAAATGGGTGAATAAGGATGTTTATTATCACATTGTGCTGAGACAATAAGATAAAAAAGATAACAATAAGATAATAAAGATAAAAGACAATAAGATAAAAGCAGCATGCCCAAGATCCAAAAATAGCTTAACATATTTTATGTCATCCAAATGTATGGATTAATGGATACAGTGTTTCAGTCTGGCATGATGAATTGTTCTGGAGGTTGACAGCGATGCAGTTTGTGTGGCAATGTGAATGTAAGGCCACTGAATTATTCACTTAAAAATCATTAGAATGACAAATTTGATGTGTATTTTCCCACAATTAACAAGGAAAATAAAAATAAAGCTTAAAGTTTACATTTTAAAAATTATTTTATTGATTTTCTAGGTCAAGTGAAATAACTGTATCTCAGGATTTTTAATCAAAGGATGTGGGGTTTGTGTATGGACTATAACATGGCAGGCTCCTCTGTCCTCCACTATCTCCTGGTGGTGTTTACTCAAATTTATGTCTGTTGAGTCAGTGATGCTATCTAGCCATCTCATCCTCTACCACTTTCTTCTTCCTTTGCTTTCAATCTTTCCCAGCAACAGGGTCTTTTCCAATGAGTCAGTTCTTCCCATCAGGTGGCCAAAGTACTGGAGTTCCAGCTTTAGCAACAGTCCTTCCAATGAATATTCAGGGTTGATTTCCTTTAGGATGAACTTATCTGTTCTCTTTTAAGTCCAAGGGACTCTCAGTAGTCTTCTCCAGAACACAATTCAAAAGCATCAATACTTCAGTGAACACCCTTCTGGTCAAATTTTACATCTGTACATGACTACTGGAAAAACCATAGCTTTGACTGTACACACCTTTGTCAGCAAAGTGATGTCTCTGCTTTCTAATACACTATCTAGATTTGTCATAGCTTTCCTTAAAAGGAGCAAGTGTCTTTTAATTTCATGGCTGCAGTCACCATCTGCAGTGATTTTGGAGCTCTAGAAAATAAAACTTGTCACTGCTTCCACCTTTACCCCCTTCTATCTGCCATGAAGTGATGGGACCAGATGCCATGATCTTAGTTTTCTGAATGTTGAGTTTCAAGCTAACTTTCTCACTCTCCTCTTTCACTTTCATCAGTAGGCTCTTTAGTTCCTCTTCACTTTCTGCCATTAGAGTGGTATCATCTGCATATCTCAAGTTGATATTTCACTCAGCAATTTTGATTGCAGTTTGTGATTCATCCACCCCATCACTTCGAATGATGTACTCTGCATGTGTGCATGCTAAGTCACTTCAGTCGTGTCCAATTCTGTGCGACCCTGTGGACTGTCCTCTGTCCCTCAGGCTCCTCTGCCCATGGGATTCTTTAGACGAGAATACTAGAGTGGGTTGCCATGTCCTCCACCAGGCAATCTTCCTGACCCAGGGATCAAACCCACATCTTTTATGTCTCCCTCATTGGTAGGCAGGTTCTTAACCACTAGCACTACCCGGAAAGCCCCATACTCTGCACAGAATTTAAATAAGCAAAGTGACAAAATATAGCCTGGTCATACTTTCCCAATTTTGAATCAGTCACTTGTTCCATTTCTGGTTCTATTGCTTCTTTACACACATACAGGTTTCTCAGGAGACAGGTCAGGTGGTCTGATATTCCCATCTTTTTAAGAATTTTCCACAGTTTGTTGTGATCCACACAGTCAAAAGCTTTAGTGTAGTCAATGAAGCAGGAGTATAATAGATGTTTTCCTCAAACTCCCTTCCTTTCTGCATGATACAACAAGGTTATTAATTTGATCTCTGGTTCTTTTGCCTATTCAAAACCCAGTTTTTACATCTGAAAGTTTAACAGTTTTTCATTTCTCTCATTAAATAAATCCCTGTTGAATTTTTAAAAATCATGCATCGAACTGTGAATAAATCTGAGTGTTAAAAGCATACAAAAATGTTTATTTAATATAACATTAAATAAATATATGTTCAATATATTAAAAAAAAATTAAAATCCTGTCTCCTGAGAAACCTGTATGCTTGTCAAGAAGCAACAGTTAGAATCGGTCACGGAAGAAGTGACTGGTTCAAAATTAGGAAAGGAGTATGACAAGGCTATATTTTATCACTGTGCTTATTTAACAACTTCACAACTTAAACAATTTAACATATATTTAGGTTTAGTTAGGTATCTCCTTATGGTGCTCTTTTAATTGGATCCTATTCATTTAAAATGAGCCCATGGAATACTACAATGTAAATTTATGGAATTACTAGGCATTCAAAACCCAGTCTATTTAGAGTTTTATATAAAATTATTTCATTTAAAAGCATATTAATTTCCACTAAACTACCTAGAGCCATAAATGTATGAACTATAGCTACACCATTGAATAAATATCTAAACTATAGCACTATAATTTAAAATACTGAAATTTTGGTTAAATATTGAGGAATGTGATATTCTGATTTATTGATAATTTAGCATAAATCCTGTCTCATTGTAAATTCTGTTCAAATGTTTCCAGTTTTATTTACTTTCTCACTTTAGTAAGTACATTCTAATAAACACAGTTTAATCTTTCTATGATAATAAGTATTATCAAAGGGCCTTCAGGGTTATCATCCAGAGCATGAATACTCATGTATCAGGATAAAATACTTGGAAATAGAATAAAAGAACTACTACTGGTTCCAAAATTTATTGTAGAAATGTCTGCTGATACTATATTCTTAATGCCTTTTTTTTTCAATTTTCCTTTCTTTGTCTAAAAAATATGAGACAAGTTCTATTTAATAAAGGTTTTACTTTATAATATTTTGTTCAGTCATACCAGACTTCACTCAAGACAGCAGGAAGTTTATTTTCATTGTGAAGTCCCAGCAACTTGCACAAGTCAGACTTTTAATGGGAAACACAGGATCAAGTGCCTGCTAAGACAAGGCTGAGAAATATAAATTCCCAACTCTCTTTTCCCACTCATGCTGACACATTACTACCAACTGTACATAAGATGCACTTAGAATGCCAGTGGTGGGATGCACTTAGAATGCCAGTTGTCCAGGAGACCTTCTTCATGCAAAATATTTCTCAGATTTAGAAAAACTCAGATATGCTCAATCAACTGCCTTAGGAATCTGGGCAGGGATTTTTAATGGATTTAACATATGAATCAGGTTTATGTAGACTATAAAAACTTGCCTTTCATATATAATAAAAATGTCAGAGAAATGTCCTACATCCGATTTTTATTCCAGAGACAGTTTTCAATGTAAATATTACAATGAGTAAATAAATTATAGATGAAAATGATTCTCTTTTCCCCATAAACCTCTGCTTTGCAGAGGGAACTCTATTAAAATTCATTTATTTCACAACAGTTCTAAATTTCTGATTTTTGATCTCATAAAATGCTCTCTCTATATATATATTTTATTTTGTGCTAAGTTGCTTCAGTCATGTCCGACTCTTTGCAACCCTATGCACTGGAGCCCACTGGGCTCCTTTGTCCATGGGATTCTCCAGGTAAGAATACTGGAGTGGGTTAGCCATTTCCTTCCCAACCCAGGGATCAAACCAACCATCTCTTATATCTCCTGCACTGGCAAGCAGGTTCTTTACCTCTAGCGCCACCTGGTAAGCCCTAGGTGTTTATATTGTAATGACCCCCAAATTGCTGTTAAGTATAGAGAAGACGTGATTTTGAAACTAATTATTTTCAACAACCCCATTTCATATATAATATTAGAGAAAATATATACAAATGAATTGGAATAGGGACAGCATTTAGATCATTACATAAATAAAATATTGATTTTATTTCAGCAATTATACTGTGGGAATTACGATCTTGGCTTTATGTTGTTATTTTAATACAGCATTTTTGGTAAAGTAATCATTTTAAATCAGAAAAATAAAAACAAATTCCAGCCCATTGTTAATTAAGGTTATGAGGAAAGATATTTATAAATTTATGTTCTAAGGACAATAAAGTAAGCTTGTGTTCACAAGTGTTTCTACATGTGGGTCAATGTGGTGCTATTTAAGACCAGCTTTTATATTAGTCTATAACTTTTTTTTTAATTTGTATTTGCTTTTTCTCACAGTCTCCATGTCTTAGCTAAGCAAGAATCCTAGAAAATATAAGCAAAAGAGCTCAGTAAATACAATTACAAAGCATTTGAGTAAATAATGCGGGTAAACTGTCATCTTCAGTCAACTATACTGTCTAATAGAAACTGTAAAAAATGAAACAACACATGAATTTAGCCTTTTATTCTAGGAATGTCTTCTTAATACAACACCTTTTGGGATGAAGATCCCCTGGAGGAGGAAATGGCAACCAACTCCAATATTCTTGCCTGGAAAATCCTATGGACAGAGGATCCTGGAGGGCTACAGTCCATGGGGTCTCAAAGAGTCAGCCAGGACTTCACTGAGCACATACACACACCTTCTCTTACATATTTTTTCCCCAGGATCCTTTCCAGTCTAACTGTACTGACATGTTTTGTTTGGATTTTCTTTTTGAGGGGAAGTCTTGAAGAACGGGATAGTTGAGTTGTGCACTACAGACATTGGCGATTTTCTGATGATTAGGTAACAGTCCTCTCCCAAACAGTTTCCCACAAACTCTAAAAAGAGATCTTGGGAAAGTTCTGAGTTGAGTATAATCTTATAGCATTGTTCCCTGTAATGCTTTAAAGTTGACAATTCAAGTTGAAATTACTAATTATGTAAGGTGCTTATATATTTACATGTTTATTTCACCTGTGAACATTAATTATTACAGCTTTATCTCTTTAAGATTTTGTAATTCGTGATTATGGAAGCAGCACATCCTCAATGTTTTCTGGCATTGAAAGTCTGCTCAGTCGTATCAGACTCTTTGCTACCCCATGGATAATCCATGGAATTCTCCAGGCCAGAATACTGGAGTGAGTAGCCTTTCCTTTCTCCAGGGGATCTTCCCAACCCAGGGATCGAACCCAAGTCTCCCTCATTGCAGGCGGATTCTTTACCAACTGAGCCACTCACTAAGTACCATTAAAAGTCATTTCATGGCTCTCTAATAATTAAAACCTTAATATTACTGGAGCAGCAAAAAGAACTCTGCCTATTACCTTGGGATAATGCTACCATTATGCTGAAGTTTAGTGGAGTAAGAATAAAAGCCAACCACAAAATGGGCATATGTTTTATTTGACCCTGTGATCATTTAGCACTGGACTGGAAGTCCAGATCAGCTGTCAATTGACTTTCCAAAGCACTCAGGAAAGTATGCAACCTATATTTTATTTCCTAAGCAGAAATGATTTAAGGAACTCGTTTAAAAAAACAAAAAACTTGACAGTTCTCTCCACCTAGATCGTCACCTCCTTTGACTTGATTGTGGGGTCAGCAGCCTAAATGTAATATTTTAAATTAATAAATAAATTTTTAAAACTAAGAAAAAATCTAGAAACCTTTTCAATCTCTCTCTCTCTCTCTCTCTTTTTTTTTTAACATATTGGCAGAGAGCAAGCGGGAAGAAGCGGGAAGTTCCTTAGCACGGTTCCGGGTTTCCTTGCGCCCCGCCCGACTGCTCGCCCCACCACAGCTACAGGCTTTTTAGTCCCTGGGTCGCTCTGTCCTGCTGGGAACAATCCCTGTCCATCCGTCTGCGCTCTGCCCGCCCGCCGGGCATCTGCTCTTCTCTCCTGACTCCGCCCCGCATCTGTCCGGAACCGCCTCGCTTCTGAGCTGACCCAGTGCGCGTCCGCCAGTCCCTCCGGAACCGCCGCGAGTCTCAGGCTGCCGAAATCACCGCACGTCACTCGGTCCGTACCCAGTGGGCATCTTGGGAATCTGGGCGGTCTCCGGTCCCCCGCGCGTGTGTCTGTCTGTCTGTCTCTCTGTGCGATTCGCTGCTTGCAGCCTGCCTGCCTGGCCGCAGCGCACCAAGTGTCCAGTTTGCCCTTCCGCTGACGCTGAGTCTCCTAGTGCGGCCTTAGTGAACCGCCAGCCCGCCTGAGACCGGCCAAGCAGCCGGCGGAGGAATACACTTTCGGCCCCTGCCCTTGTTGTTATCATTTTAAACCCACGGGAGCTTGAGGCCTATTTTTATGCAGAAAATTGGTCGTGAGGCCTCTGTCGGCAAGGCTAGATGTGGGGAGCCAGCCAGCTGCTTGGTGATTTCTTACTATTTAGCGGGAAAAGAGACATTTTCTCTCCTACTACTAGCTTTTGAAACTGCTTTTAGATCTGAATGGGTGGAAATTCTAAGCCCCCTTAGGGAGAATGGATTCGTTATTGGGGTGCTTTTTTGTCTGATGCGTTTGTTCTGAGCCTGCTGACCAGCTGTTTCTGAACTTCATTTTCTCAGCCTCAACAGTGATTCTGAGTCTGCTTTTAGCTTTCTTCGCCTTGGCTTTTTTCTGTTTGTGAACAGCTGTTTGGTCCATAGCTTAGAGAAAGCAGCCTTTTTGTCTCTCCCAAGTGAGCCTTCTCCCTGTGCTCAGAGAGATGGGGAGTGGGGAGCCTAATCCTGCTGGCAAGAAAAAGAAGTACCTCAAGGCTGCCCTGTATGTGGGTGACTTGGACCCAGATGTTACCGAGGACATGTTATATAAAAAGTTCAGGCCTGCTGGACCTCTGCGCTTCACCCGAATCTGCCGTGACCCGGTGACCCGCAGCCCCCTGGGCTATGGCTACGTTAACTTCCGCTTTCCTGCGGATGCTGAGTGGGCACTGAACACCATGAATTTTGATTTGATTAATGGCAAACCATTCCGTCTAATGTGGTCTCAGCCAGATGACCGCTTAAGAAAGTCTGGAATTGGAAATATATTCATCAAAAACCTGGACAAATCCATTGACAACAGGGCCCTTTTTTATCTGTTTTCAGCATTTGGGAGCATTCTCTCCTGCAAAGTCGTATGCGATGACAACGGCTCTAAGGGTTATGCCTATGTACACTTTGACAGCCTGGCCGCTGCCAATAGGGCCATCTGGCACATGAACGGAGTGCGGCTCAACAACCGCCAGGTGTACGTGGGCAGATTCAAATTTCCGGAAGAGAGGGCTGCTGAAGTTAGAACTAGGGATAGAGCGACTTTCACTAATGTTTTCGTTAAAAACTTTGGAGATGATATGAATGACGACAAACTGAAGGAACTTTTCAGTGAGTATGGGCCAACTGAGAGTGTTAAGGTAATAAGAGATGCCAGTGGGAAATCGAAAGGCTTTGGATTTGTAAGATATGAGACCCATGAGGCTGCCCAAAAGGCTGTGTTAGACCTGCATGGAAAGTCCATCGATGGGAAAGTGCTTTATGTAGGGCGAGCACAGAAGAAAATTGAACGTCTTGCTGAGTTAAGGAGAAGATTTGAGCGACTGAGATTAAAAGAAAAAAGTCGGCCTCCAGGGGTGCCTGTCTATATTAAAAACCTGGATGAGACCATTGATGATGAAAAACTGAAGGAGGAATTTTCTTCCTTTGGATCAATTAGTCGGGCCAAAGTGATGGTGGAGGTGGGGCAAGGCAAAGGGTTTGGTGTTGTCTGCTTCTCCTCTTTTGAAGAGGCTACCAAAGCAGTAGAAGAGATGAATGGTCGCATAGTGGGCTCCAAGCCCATGCAGGTCACTCTGGGCCAGGCCAGGCGCAGGTGGTAAGAATAAGAATGCTCAATTTGTTTCAGCCTTAAGCTGGTGCCTACTTAGTTTGGGCTACTTTGTGATAAGAGGTTATTTTATGTCAATTAACAGGTTTTTTTAAGTGAATACTTTCTTTTGAAAAAAAAAAAGTGAAACCAGAAAGCCTTGTTCATTTTAGTGAAAAAACATAATTTCTAATTGTAAAACTGTCATTTTGTACTATTTTTCAATATAATATCCTTAGGAATATATAGAATAAAGTTTATTCCTCCACACACTTTTCCTAAACCAATCAAGGTGAGGTAATTGAGTATATGTCCTTCCTTATTTCACTAATACTACTAAATTTCATTTCTATTAGATCCTTACATCTGAGTCTATCACAGTGAAAACTTCTAACTTGCTTTTTGAGAAATCAGTAGAGCAGGGGAAAGTGTATGTGATCCAGTTAATGTTTATGCATAATTTTACTTTAAATTATTATTTAAAATGAATATTCCTTTTTAAAGATGTGAGCTTTTTTCTTTTTATTTATTTATATTTTTCCCTTTTTTATTATACTGTGGGCATACCACAGACTTCATAGTGGATTTTAGTAAGTTTTGAGAGTTCCCACTATTAACTTTATAACTTAAATACACATTTTGTTACTTTATCAATCAGTACATTAGAAGATTAACACTTTAAAGATTGATTTTTTAAATTCTAAGTTTCATTTTAAAAACCTTTCCTGAGAGATTTAATATTTGAAGACAGGCTAAGGAGCATTCTTATTGCTTGTTTTGCTGAACTCTTTAGTAGGCATATTTGGATTGTGTTTAATTAACAAAAAGGGTGAATAACAACATTGAATTGCCTTTATCTATAGTTAATTTTAGGATTACCTTCAGCGTTTGTCATGTCAATATAGAAGGTAAACATTTCATGTAATGATGTTGAAAACTACTTTGAAGAACAACTTCTATTAAACTTGTCATTACCTCTTGTAAACTATTGAATATATTCACAAGATAATATTCACAGATGTTTCAAAATTAAGGAAAAGGTCCTCTCTCTTGATTAAGTGGCATGCCTCCATCTATCATATGAGATCTCTTAATCCAGTGTGGTTCTCTTTCTGTCTAGCTGCTTGGAAGTTATGACAAAATATTCTGTTCTATGTTGCAGTTGTGTTATTTGCCCTGTGACTTCTATATTATGGATTTTCTGTGTTTCACTTATAGTTCCCTCTTGTCCACACCCATCTACCTTTCAATCTGTATTACACTTACTTTCTTATTTTTTTTGGATTGTGCTGCTGCTCTGCTCACTCACTCAGTCATCTTCGACTCTTTGGGACCCCATGGACTGTAACCCACCAGGCTCCTCTGTCCATGGAATTTTCCAGGCAAGGATACTGGAGTCGGTCAATATTTCCTACTCGAGGGGGTCTTCCTAACCCAGGGGTCAAACCCATGTCTCTTGTGTCTCCTGCATTGGCAGGCAGATTCTTTACTACTGCACCAACTGGGAAGCCCTTTTCTTTGGGATTGCCTTTCTTTTGATATATGCCAGTTCAAATCCATTTTGGAGTTAGAGAAATAAATACTTAATTTATGTAAAACTTAAATTATTACTTAAAAAAATAGCATTCACTCATACCACAAATCCAATCATAAGAAACTATTTTCTCTCTATTCTCAATTGATTTTTATTACTTTATGTAGAAATCTTTCATATATAAAACAATATAAATATATGATTTTTAACACTTCTTTTAACTCTTTGCCCATAAAATAATGAGAATAACTTGTTTTCATGTAATGGTTTATCTACAGACTACTTGTATATTCATTATCAAATATTTTCTAATGGAAATTATGTTTTTTATTGATTATAAACATAATACATGCTCCTTGTAAAACAAATACAATGATGCAGAAACTTACAAAAAAGGAAGTAAAATTCCCAGAGTTCTGAGACAACCATTATTAACTTTATAACTGTGTGCTTATCTTTTCATGCCTTTCCCCCTATGTATACACACACTGTTTTACCAAAAAAAGAAAACATACTATATGTATTTTTTTTAATTTTAAGCCAAAACATAATCATCTGTTCATGTCAATAAATACCAATCTGTATCATCAATTAGTGACTACATAGTATTCCATCGTATGGATGTACTATATCTTATCTAAGTAGTTCATTATTAAATGAGATTTATATGTTTTTCAATGTTTTCTACATTTGTAAACAATGCTGTGATGAACATCCTTGGTTAAAAACAGTATCAGTTATATGAACTTGACAAAAAATATCTATAGCATGTAAAAGCTTAAATCTACTAGAAAAATAAAAATGCACATCATATTGATATACATGTACCTAAAAGTTGAAAAGTGTTTATAATATATTCTTCATTTAATTGAAAAAAGAAAAAACTAACAGAATATAATTTTTCATATTTTATGAGCCTATGTGCTTTACATCATTGTGATCATAAAATATATGAAAAGGAAGCAACTTCAAATAAAATTTAAAATACTTATCAATACATTAGTAATTATTTTACCATATGTGCTCTCTATTTCTTTCCCCTCATTGCCAGTTTTCATTTGAATTTGTAAACTTGAAGTGTCAGTGTTAAGACCTTTGCAAATACTTTGATTCAAAATAAATCATGAAATATGTATAGGAGCTAAAAACTTCAAATATATGCATTTTATACACTTTGGGGAAATATTTAAGTATTTAAATTATTACTGTTTTCAAAAAGCTAGTCCGTGTAAAGAAAAGGAGTAATTGTGGCTAGGTACAGATAAAACATACATGTTAGGACTCTGCAGATCAGTCAAAAGAACTCTGTAAATTCAGGACATAAAAAGCATGGTTGAAAAGTATAAAAGAAAGGTAATCTTTATTTAAACACAAACAGCTGGGTAAATTTTTCAATTTTTAGATACATTTAATACACTTCTTATATTTTAGGCTTCCAAGGAGGAGCCAAAGAACTGAACAGCTTAAATCAGTGACAGAACATTAAAAAATAGGTTATTATTCATTTTCTAGCCCAAGATAATTAGTAAAAATTAATAAAACTTTGTTATTAATGATCAACTTAATAGTGAACTATTTAATACAATGTTTTTGTTTTTTGTTTTTCTTCTTTTTTTTTTTTTTTAGCTTTTCAAAATAGTCACTTGTACAGGTTTCAAATGTGCCTAGGGAGAAGGAAATTCAGAACATTTTTTGTGATTGCAAACATCATAGTAAAGGTTATTTGGGGGAGGATTTCTTTTTTCCCAATGGCTTATTACACATATTTTTCTTCCAGCTTTTTAAAAAGTTTGTATTTATTTATTTTTTTTCTTTACTAGTCCATTTTATTTCCCTTCTTTTTTTTTCATTTATTTTTATTAGTAGGAGGCTAATTACCTTACAATATTGTAGTGGTATTTGTCATACATTGACATGAATTAGCCATGGATTTACATGTATTCCCCATCCCAATCCCCCCTCCCACCTCCCTCTCCACCCGATCCCTCTATTTTTGGCTGTGCTGAGTGTTCACTGCTATAGGGGCTTTTTTCTAGTTGCAGCAAGCAGGGGCCACTTTCTAGTTGTGGTGCTTGGGCTTCTCACTGTGGTAGCTTCTCTTTTGGGGAAGCACTGGGCTCTAGGGCGTGTGGACTCAGTTGTTGTGGTTCCCAGGCTCTATAGAGTACAAGCTCAATAGTTGCAGTGTGCATGCTTAGTTGCTCCGTGGCAGGTGGGATCTTCCCAGACCAGGGGTCAAACCCATGTCTCCTGCATTGACAGGCAGATTCTTTACCATTGAGCCACCAGGGAAGCCTGGGGAAGGATTTTCTTTACAGGAAGTTTTAAGCATCCTGGTGCTTTTCTGGTTGAATCCATAGTTAAGGAGAAAAATAAGATGTTACATGTGTGATATTTTTAGCCCAGAGGGAAAAAAATGTTGAATAAGAATACTTTTTAAGGGAATATTTAGGAGTGGAGTGAATACCATCTTACTTGTGAATAAATAGCCTAATATAAGGGAATAGTTAAGAATGTATCAATAAATGACTTATTGTAGATGATAAAGGTGTTCCCAGCACCTGTGACAATACTTGGACTATATACCATTCCATGATTACTTGTTGAATTAATGAGTTCATAATCTATGGATTATGTCTCTCCACTTGTTTGCTTCCCAATTCTCTTCTCAGTATTTGACAAGAGAAATGTTATTACAGAATAAGCCATTTTTATTAAATCATATCCTATGAAAAAATAATTAAGAACAAATTGCTTACATAGATTGGTGCTTCTAACATTATGTTACTGATAACATGTGCATGAATGTGTGCTAAGTCGCTTCAGTCATATCCAACTCTTTGCATCCCTATGGAAATAGCCTACCAAGTTCCAGTGTCCAGGCAAGAATACTGGAGTGGGTTACCATTTCCCTCTCAAGAGGATCTTCCTGACAGAAGGACTGAACCCATGTCTACTACATCTTCTGCATTGGCAGTGGATTCTTTACCACTGAGTCACTAGGGAAGCCTATGATGTTACTTCCCATGAATTTTAACCTAACCAATGGTTTCTTGGAGCTTTAAAAGAGTTAATATATTCCACTTGGCTCCAGGGGATCATGGTCAATAGTTTGAAGTAAACTAGCTACCACTGGAAATCTGAGACAAAAAAGGCCTAACTAATTCAACATACAAATACTGAGGACGTAATTCCTATGAAATGTAAAAACCAACTCCAAGTACGTTTACTCTCAAAAATCAAAGTCGATTTTAAAGATCTTTCATTTGGTACAAAAACAGATCAATGTTCACACTAAATTTCTCATCAAAATTTGAGGCCTACATAATTTATTTCAGTTGAAAAAATATTGAATGCTTTAGAGAGACTGCAAGAAAAAGGGATGAGCACTGATATTGTACAGCATGACTGTCTCAGTCAGAGTAAATTAGTTTATTTGTTTTAGAACTAATTGTAAGGAAAACACCAAATGTTGGCACCTTTTTGTAATAAATAAGCCTTCTATAGTGTAGAGTAAATAATTTTATATCTTCTTGAGGGTGATTTGAAACTTCCAAAAGGGTAAATTATGCTTCTGAAAAACCAAGGGCTTTTAAAATCAATATTTGGGGCATTTAAAAAGTAATTTAAGACTATTTTACACAGAACGACAAGCAACTGTTTTTTAACTTACCTCTCAGGATTTGGGACAGAGAAATATCAATAACCTCAGATATGCAGATGACACCACCCTTATGGCAGAAAGTGAAGAGGAACTAAAAAGCCTCTTGATAAAAGTGAAAGAGGAGAGTGAAAAAGTTGGCTTAAAGCTCAACATTCAGAAAACTAAGATCATGGCATCTGGTCTCATCACTTCATGGCAAATATATGGGGAAACAGTGGAAACAGTGTCAGACTTTATTTTGGGGGGCTCCAAAATCACTGCAGATGGTGATTGCAGCCATGAAATTAAAAGATGCTTACTCCTTGGAAGGAAAGTTATGACCAAACTAGATAGCATTTTAAAAAGCAGAGACATTACTTTGCCAACAAAGGTCCGTCTAGTCAAGGCTATGGTTTTCCAGTGGTCATGCATGGATGTGAGAGTTAGACTGTGAAGAAAGCTGAGCACCGAAGAATTGATGCTTTTTAACTGTGGTGTTGGAGAAGACTCTTGAGAGTCCCTTGGACTGCAAGGAAATCCAACCAGTCCATCCTAAAGGAGATCAGTCCTGGGTGTTCATTGGAAGGACTGATGCTGAGGCTGAAACTTCAATATTTTGGCCACTTCCTGCGAAGAGTTGACTCATTGGAAAAGACCCTGATGCTAGGAGGGATTGGGGTCAGGAGGAGAAGGGGGTGACAGAGGATGAGATGGCTGGATGGCATCACTGACTCAATGGGCATGAGTTTGAGTAAACTCTGGGAGTTGGTGATGGACAGGGAGGCCTGGTGTGCTGTCATTCATGGGGTCACAAAGAGTCAGACTCGACTGAGAGACTGAACTGAAATCCCTGAAAATAAAAAAACACAGTGAGGAATTTGCAAGCTTTTCTTTTTCAGTGTTTCAAGAAGCCCAACATATATCCCTTATTGGTTTCATTGTACAAAAATATATTATGTGTTCATGGTCCTAAATAAAGTGATGAAGGACAGCTTTATTAACATTATGGCAAGGATGGTGACAAAACAATGCAAGTCAAGATGAAGAATGCACTTCCTTGTTCACTGAAGAATTTTTAGAAAAGAGGATTTGTGAATTAACTCAGGAATAATTAAAAGAAGGATCAGAGATAAATAGAAATTTAAATGTCATAAATCTAAATGAATACTGCAAAGAAGGTAAAATTCTACCTAGTTTGATATCTACTTTAGCATGAAGCATCATGAACTGTTTTCACTCACTATATATGGTTAGTCTTAACACTAGTTTGACTACTACAGTAATACTATACCTCAGGAATATCTCATTTCTAAGTGAATTTATTAATTACTAGTGCTATACTGGTCCTCTTTACTCTCTTACTCTCATTGCCTAATCTCAACTCCATCCTTGTTAGGACATTCAAGTTTATGTAAGTTATTTCTGGTTTACATAGTTTGTCAAAATATTACCTCAATAACTTCTTTTAGACATGCTTGTGTGTGATATACCGATTTGTTGACATAAAGTTTCATGACTTGCATGTCAAGCCACAGTAGATAGTGGATAACATCTATTGTTTATATGGATTAATGCATCTAGCTGAAGATATTATTTTACAAAGTGTAAATATCAGAATGATGCTGATTCTGATATTGAAACTGTGGGGTCTGTTTGGAATTGTGGTTTCATAATGTATACTTGGGACTTCCCTGATGGTTCAATGGTAAAGAATACACCTGCCGATGCAGGAGAAATGGGTTTGATCCCTAGGTTGGGAAGATCCCTTGGAGAATAAAATGAAAACCCACACCAATATTCTTGCCTGGAGAATCCCATGGACAGAGAGGAGCCTGCCAGACTACAGTCAATGGGGTTGCAAAAGAGTTGGACACAATTTAGCAACTAAACAATGACAATGTATACATGAGCTAGAACATCTGATGAGCAAAGATTGAGTAATGTAACTAGAAATATATATTGATAGTGTAAGACAAATTTTGAGATATGAAAGCAACATTCCAAGCATAACAAGAGATAATGCTAAAAGAAACTGTCCAACTTCTCTGAACAGGCAATATAGGCAGTGAACATAATCTATGCAGCCGCTAGTTGTTATGTGGAGACACACCACAACATCACAATAATGTGAATTCCCTCAGGCAAGAGTAAAAACATATAGAAAGATATAATTTTATGAAACTTCTGTAACATTTTTATATAAGTGAAACAAACTGTGAAGGAAAGAAAAGCAAGTATGAACTAAGTATGTTTCTTACTTTAGTCTCCAAGAAGAAAAAAAAAAACAGTTTCACTTTAGGCAGAATGATTTTCTTAGACCACTGGGTCATTTTCACTAATTTTTATCTTTAGATTGTGAAAGATGCACTTATGTAATCTAATTTATTGCTCAAAGGTAAATGTGTAACCTCAATACAATCTATTTTTAAGATAATATACAAACCAGAAAAGTGTCACAACCTTTCCTCAACAGCAAGTTTCACCATACAGATCATTTAAGCTGGATTTCTGATACATATAATTGCATGCTTAAAATTTTATCTCTAATTTGGGCCCAAGAATTTAGGGCTGTGAGAAATGTATTTTAATTACTCTTGGATCATACATTTTTAGAGTACTGTTTGATAGAACTATTTATCTTGCTTAATGTACAAAAGCTATCTTTCAGGTTTCTGGATGAAATTGAAAGTGTTATTAGTACTTGAAACAATGTGGAATCTGCCTCTAAAATAAAAATTAGAAATCATTGAATAACTAAGAAAAAATTTTAAGTGATTTTAATCAGTATTAGGAATTCATCAGTAAAAAAAAAAATTTCAGATAAATTGGGAATGCATATTCTGGGCTTCTCAAGTGGTGGTAAAGAACCCACCTGCTAATTCAGGAGACATAAGATATACGGATTCAATCCCTGGGTTGGGAAGATCACTGAAGGAGGACATGGAAACCCACTCCAGTATTCTTGCCTGGAGAATCCCCATGGATAGAGGAGCCTGGTGGGCTACAGTCCGTGGGGTCACGAAGAGTCAGACATAACTGAAGTGACTTAGCATGTGCACATTTTGAAATGCAAAGAAAAAAATTGAATTAATACTAGTAAACACATTGTTCTCAGGGAGAGAGGTCTCACAAAAATATTTGAAAATAAAGATTGGATACAAAAGGGCAAAAAAAATCATGGATATCTTTCACAAGTACTCAGAGAGAGGAGAAATTTCTCCAGTGCCTCATCACCGGAGACCCAAAGAAGCACCAGAAATATACAGAAAGTGGAGAAAAGAGGAAAGATTTAGCCTTTAAAAATATAAACTTGTGGCGCCCCATGGAAACTTCATTAAGAATAGTCAGATTTTAATGCTTAAAGTTCTCTCAGAAGATAAATTATTTCTTCTTTTCTCAATTTCATATACAGTACCTAAAAGCTCAGGACTTCCTGGAATTCTTATTAAGATATTCCAGCAATAACTGCTGACTTCCAACTACAATGACTCTGAAATGTGCTATAGTGTTTTCATTTTTTTTAAGGTCCCCAGGTTTCAGTGTTTGAGCTCAGCTGTCCCAAGAGTTATTCTTTCCAACGTGTACTGGTAAATTTATAAATTTACTATTATGTAAATATGGACTTCCCTGGTGGCTCAGTTGGTAAAGAACCTGCCTGCAATGCAGGAGACCACCTATATGCAAGAGACTCTGATTTGATCCCTGGGTTGGGAAGATCCCTTGGAGAAGGAAATGACAACCCACTCCAGTATTCTTGTCCGGGAAATCCCATGGACAGAGGAGCCTGGTAGGCTACAGTCCATGGGGGGTGCAATAGCTGAACACAATTTAGTGACTAAACCACCACCATGACACACATGATTGATCGTTCCTGTTAAAAATTCAAAGTTTGCTTGGTGACTGGGGAAGGAGACAGTACTAATTCAAGTAAAATGAAAATCTTGTGTTTATAGGGAAATTGGATCAATTGATGGATGGGTGGAAGGATGGGTGAATATGTGCATACATACATAAATATATGTATAAGCAATAATAAAGAGGGAATAAAAAGGGAGATAAGAACAAATGCATGTAACCCAAGAATAATGATGTATTGTGTATCATATGGGTTCAAATTCAGAAACACAGAACTCTTACACCAAAAGCAGTCCTTTGGTTTCCAAGCAAGGCTGTCTTCCAAGGAAAGGTGATAGGAAAAAATGATGACAGGTGGAGAGAGCCATAGGCAGGTTTGATCTCTATAGCAATTCACTCCAGTGAGATCTCTGCAATGAGTAGATATTTACCAGAATGCTAGTGATGAAGTACTGGCCCATATGTAGTTAAAAGCTCAGTACTAAAACTTACTTGCTCCAAGTCAGCACGCTGTGTTTCTCAAATTTTGCTCCAGAGCGTATAAGAATCACTTGGAATGTTTATTAAAACAGAGATTCCTGAGACTTGTCCTTGGCTTACTGAGGTGGCAAAGTGTAGTAGACAACAGAAATATACATTTATCTCACAGCTCCCAGGTGATTCTTACGCATATTTACAAAGAACAAGAGTTCTAGATCTATCTAGAACAAGAGTCAAAACTTTTTCTGTAAAGGACCATATAATATTTTATCCTTTGTAGGATAAGTAATATCAAGAATATTATCTACGCACCTATACAACAAGAAAAAGCACATTTCTACACATTTTTAAATGGACGAAATTCAAAATGTAGTGTTCATGATGATAATATTTTTTGTAATACAATTATAATGATAAGAATTTGGAGGATTATATTTTGCTAAATTATGGTTCAAAGTTGATTTTCTTAATCATCAAATCAATTATAAATGTGTTCATCTGTAAAAACCCTTATAGGCCATACAAAAACAAGTGGAAGCACAAATTTGGCCCGAAAACTGAGGTTTCCCAACCCCTGTTCTAGAAACACTGGTCGAGAGACTTTAGCCTGGGGGCTTCCCTAGTGTCTCAGTTGGAAAAGAATCCACCTGCAATGCAAGGAGACTGCTTGTAGCACAGGAGACCCAGGTTCGATCTCTGGGTCTGGAAGTTCCCGTGGAGATGTAAATGGAAACCCACTCCAGTATTCTTGCATGGAGAGTCCAATGGACATAGAATCCTGGCAGGCCATAGTCCATGGAGTTGCAAGAGTTGAACACAACTTAGCATCTAAACCACAATCACAACCAGAGACTTTAGCCTAGAAAATATTTCTCAATATCAGCAAATTAAGATAACTGAAGGAAAAAAAAAAAACTTATTAACTGATATCATTCAATAAGTTAAAGATGAAATAAAGTTAGAAACAAAACCAAAATAATAATCCATAAAAGTACTAGAACACAGTAGAAGTGATTTTTTTCCCCACATTTCTGGATAGGGAAAAATTTTTCAACAAATGGAAGATGAAACTATCCAAAACAATCTGGTTATAAAAATGCATCCCATTTGAGTAGGAAAAATGTTATATATAGTATGTACAGTATGTATGCATGTATGTATTTATACTATGTATATATGTGTGGGTGTGAGTTTATATAAAGTCTATAAAATTACATCAAAACATTGAATAATTTTCTTTGGTTATAAAATTATAGGTGATTTTTGTTTTCCTCCTTTTTTATTATTTTTTCCTAAACAGACAACCAAAATGTAGATTGTCTTTAATAAACAAAAACTGTTTTTAAAATATAATTACAAAGATTTCACTATAGCTGAACTTTTATCTACTCACCCTCTAAGTCTGCTCCTCCTTGTGTCTTTTCCATCTCAGTAAATGACATCTCCTTTCTTGCAGTTTTTAGGCTAGAAAACCTTGCAGTTGTTCTTGACTGTCTTATTTTCCTCACATATCACCTCCAGTCAGTCAAGGAGATTGTGAAAGATAAGCCTTGAAAACATCTGTAAAATCTATGACTTATCACCTCTATTGCTAACAACTTAGTCTAAACCACCATCATCTCTCACTCAGATTACTTCAGCAGACTCCTAATAGAGCTTGCTGCTTTTACCTTTCTTTTTCTACCCTCTAGTTTTCACACAACTGGCAGGATGATTCCTGACAAATATAAGTCAGATCATGTAATTTCCCTGCTCTCAATGTTCACCTCACACTCACTGAAGCATAAAAGTCTTTACCAAGACCTTACCACACTGATTGTCTCTCTTGTTTCTCTTCCCATCTCTCATGTCGATCCCACTACACTGTCACTTCAATATTCTCAGAAATATCAATCACATTCCCATCTCAATTCCTCTGTTCCTGCTTTGTCCCTTTGTCTGGAACTGTCTTTACCTAGATATATTCATGGTCCATTCTACCCACTCAATCAGGTCTGAGTTAAAATACTATCAAATAAAAAGACTTTTCCTCACCCTTCTCTATAAAACTTCAAACCCTACTCCCTTCTAGAACTGTTTGTTCCTCTTACTTAAAAGACCTTATTTTTCTTCAAAGCATTTAAAAATTGTTATTGTTTTTTAGTCGTGTCCAACTCTTTTGTGATACCATGGACTGTAGCTTGCCAAGCTCCTGTCTATGGGATTTCCCAGGCAAGAATACTGGAGTGAGTTGCCATTTCCGCTTTCTGGTGGATCTTCTCAACCCCAAAATTGAACCCACATCTCTTGCATTGCAGACAGATTCTTTACCACTGAGCCACCAGGGAAGTCCATTTAAAAATACCTGACATACTTTATGCTTATTTGCATCATTGTCCTTCACCCTATTACCATGGCAATATATTCTCCATGTAAGCAAGGATGTTTTTCATTGCTGTATCCCAGTGCTTTAGAAGACTGACTGATATGTAATGATGGTAAATAAATATTTATTTAATATATAAACTGTATGACAGTGGAATGTAATGACAGGAAAGATAGCATTATCAATATAAACATTATGATATCATATCTTATAATGAAGCATAATTCATTTTGCTAATAAGGAAACATCAGCAACATAAAACTTTCCCACAGAAGACAAAAGGGTTGTTATTGTTCAATTACCCAGTTGTGTATGACTCTTTGCAACCCCATGAACAGCAGCACGCCAGGCCTCCCTGTCCCTCACCATGTCCTGAAGTTTGCCCAAGTTCCTGATCATTGCATTGGTGAGGCCACACAGTCATCTCAACCTCTGGCACCCTTTTCTTCTGCCCTCAATCTTTCCCAGCATGAGGGACTATTTCAATGAGTCCTCTGTTTGCATCAGATGACCACAATACTGGAGCTTCCACTTCAGCATCAGTCCTTTCAGTGAATATTCAAGGTTGATCTCCCTTAAGATTGACTGGTTTGATCTCCTTGCTGCCCAAGGGACTTTCAGGAGTCTTCTCCAGCACCACAGTTAAAAGGCATCAATTCTGTGCTCAGTCTTCTTTACAGTCTAGCTCACACAACCATATGTGACCACTGGGAAGACCATAGCCAGAAGAGTAAGGTCTCTGCTTTCCAACAAACTTTCTAGATTTGTCATCACTTTCCTGCCAAGAAGCAATCATCTTCTGATTTCATGACTGCAGTCACCATCCACAGTGATTTTGGAGCCTGAGAAGAGGAAATCTGTCACTGCTTCCACCTTTTCCCTTTCTATTTGCCATGCAGTAATGGGGCCAGATGCCATTATTTTAGGTTTTTTTTTTTTTTTTTTTTTTTTTTTAATATTTAGGTTTTAGCCAGCTCTTTCACTCTCCTCCTTCGCCATCATCACAAGTCTCCTTAGTTCCTCTTCCCTTTCTTCCAATACAGAGGTATCATCCACACATCTGAGGTTGTTGATGTTTCTCCCACCTATCTTGATTCCAGCTTGTAACACATCCAGCCTGGCATTTCTCATGATGTGCTCAGCATATAGGTTAAAAAAACAGGGTGACAGCAGACAGCCTTGTCATACTCTTTTCTGGATCTTGAACCAATCGGTTGCTCCATACAGGGTTCTAACTGTTCCTTCTTGACCTGCATACAGGTTTCTCAAGAGACAGGTAAGATGGTTTGGTATCCCCATCTCTCTAAGAGCTTCCCATAGTTTGTCATGATTGACACAATCAAAGGCTTTAGTGTAGTAAATGAAAAGAGATAGATGTTTTTCTGAAATTCCCTTGCTTCCTCTGTAATCCAGCAAATGTTTCCAATTTGACCTCTAGTTCCTCTTCTTTTTCTAAACACAGCTTGGACATCTGGAAGTTCTTGATTTGCATAATGCTCAAGAATAGCATGCAAAATTGTAAACATGGCCTTACTAGCATGAGAGATGAGTGTAATTGTCCGATGGTTAGCACATTCTTTGGTACTATCCTTCTTGGGAATTGGAATGAGGATTGACCTTTTCCAGTCCTGTGGCCACTGCTGGGACTTCCAGATTTGCTGACATAAGATGACACTATCCCTTAGGGATCTGAATACGTCTGCTGGAATCATAGCATCCACTAGCTTTATTAACAGCAGTGCTTCTTAAGGCCCACTTGACTTCACACTCCAGAATGTCTGACTCTGGGTGTCTAACCATACCATTGTAGTAATCCAGTCCATTAAGGTATTTTTTATACAGTTCTTCAATGTATTCTTTCCATTTCTTCTTGATTTCCTCAGCGTCTACTAGATCTCTACCATTTTTATCCTTTATTGTGCCCATCTTTGGGCAGAATGGTCCCTTGATGTTTCTAATTTTACTGAAGAGACTAGAGTCTTTCCCCTTTTGTTGTTTTCTTGAATTATTAAACATTGTTCATTGAAGAAGCATTGTTCATTTCTTCCTATCTCTTCTAGTTATTTTTTTTGAACTCTGTGTTTAATTAGATGTATCTTTCCCTTTCTCTCTTGTTTTTCAATTCTTTTTGTTCTTCCACTATTTGTAAAGCCTCCTCAGAGGCTTTGCCTTCTTACTTTCCTTTTTCTTTGGGATGGTTCTGTTTGCCACCTCCTATACAATATAACAGACCTCTGTCCATAGTTCTTCAGGCACACTGTTAACTCAGTCTAGTCCCATGAATTTATTCATTGCCTCTTCTGTGAATTCATACAGAATTTGACTTAACTCAAATTAATTTGATTTAACTCAAAATAATTTGATTTAACTGGCTGGCCTAACGTTTTCCCCAGTTTTCTTTAGTTTAAGCCTGAATTTTTCTGTGAGAAGCTGATGATCTGAGCCACAGTAACCTCCAGGTCTTGTTTTTGCTGACTGTAAATAGTTTCTCCATCTTTGGCTACAAAGAATCAATTGACTTTGGTATTGATCATTTGGTGATGTCCATGTGTAAAGTCATCTTATGTGTTTTTGAAAAAGGGCATTTGCTATGACTAGTACATTCTCTTGGCAGGATTCAGTTAACGTTTGCCCTACTTCATTTTGTTCTCCAAGGACAAACTTGCCTGTTACTCCAGGTATATCTTGACTTCCTTCTTTTGCATTCCAATCCCTGATGACTGGAACATCTTCTTTAGGTGTTAGTACTAGGAGATCTTCAAGGTTTTCATAGAACTGATCAGCTTCAGCTTCTTTGGAATCAGTGATAAGGGCATATGCTTGGATTACTCTGATGTTGAATGCCTTTCCTTGGAAATGAACCAAGATCATTCTGTCATGTTTGAGGTTGTATCCAAGTATTGTATTTTGGACTCTTTTGTTGATTAGGAGGGCTATTCTGTTCCTTCTATGGGATTCTTGCCGGTATTAGTAGATATAATGGTCTGTGAATTAAATTTGCCCATTCTCATCCATTTTAGTTTGCTGATTCCTAAGATGTCAAAGTTTATTCTTACCATCTCCAACTTGACCACATCCAATTTTCTTTGATTCATGGACCTAACATTTCAGGTTCCTATAAAATACTGTTCTTTGCAGAATCAGATTTTACTTTCACCACCAGACACACCCATAGTAAATAAATATTTATTTAATAAAAAAATTGTATGATGATGGAAAGTAATGACAGGAAAGGGAGTATTATCAATATATAATATTATGATGTCATATCTTATAGTGAAGCATAATTTATTTTGATAATAAGGAAACAACATCAACATAAAACTTTCTCAAAAAAGGATACTTAAATGCAATTCATCAAAATATTTATAGCAGATATGAAGCTCTGAAAATTGAGATGGTGTGTAATTTTTCTTCAGTTTTGTATTTGTGAATATTCCAGATTTTATCTAATGACAATTGTGATTTTATGATGGATAAAATTGATGAACTTTAAAAACTTTAAAAACTCTTAAAATATAATGGAATAAATAAAAATAAAGGCTAAGTAACTTTGTCTAGGTTAACATTTTATTCCTATATTCCTTTTAACCAAGAGATAATCAAAAGGCAACTAGAAACAGGAAAATATTCACACCAATTGTGCCAGATGAGAAGTTAAAATTTTTATTTTTATATAAAGAGATCACACAAATCAACACAAGAGCACATGGGCAAAAGTAGCTTGCAGGGAAACATATGAGCAGAAAAATATTTTTTAAAAGAAATAACAACTGGATAACAAACATGATAATGACCTAGGTAACTAGCTAGTGTTAATCGCTCAGTCATGCCCAACTCTTCACAACGCCATGGACTAGAGCAACCAGGCTCCTTTGGCCATGGGATTCTTCAGGAAAGAATACTGGAGTGGGTTGCTATTTCCTTCTCCAGGGGATCTCCTCAACCTAGGGATCAAACTTCAGTCTCCTGTATTGCAGGCAGATTCTTTACCATCTGAGCAACCAGAGCTATGGCAACCAGCTAAGAAATGAAAATTTAATGAGACAACATTTTCACCTATCAAATTGTAATGCTTAAAAAAGTATTCATGTTGTTGAACTTTAATAAATTGATAAAGTTATTAATAAAATGGGCACTCTCAATAATTGCTAATCAAGGTTCAATTTTTAGAATTCTTTTGAAATTATTTTGGCAATATGCTTTAGTATCCTTAAAGTCATTCATAGCTTTTGAACAAGCGATTACTATTTTAAAATTTATAGATGTGTAGTAAATCCCTTTTTTAAATTTTCATTTAATATCTCTATAGTAAGTTTCAAACATCTTCACTCTACCATGTCTGTAACAACACCTTACCTCACACCACAACAGAATCTGCAAGGGAAAAAAAATGGCATTATATTGGCAAAATTACCTACTATATGCTAGAAAAACTCACTTTTGTTTGAATATGGCACCCTCTTTTCTATCTGCTTTTTTCAAGTAGCTACATCTACCACAAAGCTGAGATCATAGAAGGTGTGCAGTACCTATTAGTAAATTGAAGTAGAAACCACTCATTCTATTCTTTTATGGCCATGATATGGTTGGCTTTCTATTGTTTTAAATGTAGGATAGCATCCAGAAAGAAGTGTGTGTGTGTGTGTGTGTGTGTGTGTGTGCTAAGTTGCTTCAGTCGTGTCTAACTCTTTACCACCCCATGGACTGTAGCACACGAGGCTCCTCTGTTCCTGGGGATTCTCCAGGCAAGAATGCTGGAGTGGGCAGCCATTTCCTTCTCCAGGGGATCTTCCTAACCCAGGGACCCAGCTCTTATCTCTTATGTCACCTGCGTTGGAAGGCAAGGTCTTATTTTTTTTTTTTTGCTTGTTTGTTTGTTTTAGAAAGAACTTTTAATTCCTCTGCTATTTTATCAATGTACTGCTTGAAATCACAAAATTGATCTACTATTTCTTGGACCTGGTGTTTTTTCACACATAAAATCACAGGGGCTGTAAACAGAAATGCACATAGAATACAAAAGCTAAAAAATATTTAATGAAACATTAATCACTATTTCTTAAGAACCAAATGTGGTAAACATTATATCATTAGCACTTTTTTTTTTTTTTTGCCATTTCCTTCTCTTTTTTCCCCCTTTATTTTTATTACTTGGAGGCTAATTACTTTACAATATTGTAGTGGTTTTTGACATACATTGACATGAATCAGCCATGGATTTACATGTGTTCCCCATCCTGAACCCCCCTCCCACCTGCCTCCCCATCCCATCCCTCTGGGTTATCCTAGTGCACCAGCCCTGAACACTTGTCTTATGCATTCAAACTGGACTGGTGATCTATCTCACACTTGATAGTATACATGTTTCAATTCTATTCTCTCAGATCATCCCACCTTTGCCTTCTCCCATAGAGTCCAAAAGTCTTTTCTATACATCTGTGTCTCTTTTTCTGTCTTGCATATAGGGTTATCATTAACATCTTTCTAAATTCCATATATATGGGTTAGTATACTGTATTGGTCTTTATCTTTATGACATACTTCACTCTGTATAATGAGCTCCAGTTTCATCCATCTCATTAGGACTGATTCAAATATATTCTTTTTAATGGCTGAGTAATATTTCATTGTGTATATGTACCACAGCTTTCTTATCCATTCGTCTGCTGATGGGCATCTAGGTTGCTTCCATGTCCTGGCTATTATAAACAGTGCTGCGATGAACATTGGGGTACACGTGTCTCTTTCATTTCTGGTTTCCTCGGTATGTATGCCCAGGAGTGGGATTGCTGGGTCATATGGCAGTTCTATTTCCAGTTTTTTAAGGAATCTCCACACTGTTTTCCATAGTGGCTGTACTAGTTTGCTTTCCCACCAACAGTGTAAGAGTGTTGCCTTTTCTCCACACACTCTCCAACATTTATTGCTTATAGACTTTTGGATAGCAGCCATTCTGACTGGTGTGTAATGGTACCACACTGAGGTTTTTATTTGCATTTCTCTGATAATAAGTGATGTTGAGCATCTTTTCATGTGTTTGTTAGCCATCTGTTTGTCTTCTTTGGAGAAATGTCTGTTTAGATCTTTGGCCCATTTTTTGATTGGGTCATTTATTCTTTAACACTAGCTCCACCTGGGAAGTACATCCAGAAAGAAGGGAGAGACTCAAAAGAAATTAGCACCAGTCAAACTGAAACTCACAATTTTACCTTGATCTTGCTATCTTTTATGGTGGTGCCCCAAAGTATGCTCAGGTTACCCAAGATGGCTGTTCTCTTGTGCTTGGCATGTCCCTTGATCTACCAGTCCTTTCTTCACCTATACCTTACTCACAAGACTCTCATTCCCTCTCAGTCACAGAGACTAATCATTAAATACCTAATTACTATCCCAGGTAGTGATTCTTTTAACCTTTAGGCAAGAATATTTCCATTATGATAGCTTATCAAAGAGTGGTCAGGCACATGTTCCTTTGCTGGTTTTGCTGGTAACCATTGAACCAACTATAACCCACTATAACTGGTAAATTAACCCTCACCCACCCACTCCATGTCCTACCTGCTGTCTGCCATATATGATGGCAGTGGTATTGCTCTAGGACCTTGTTTCAGATATGTAAGATTTCCCTATCCATTAAACCATTAATGCTCTAGGCTGACTCTGGGCTCTTCTTAGTTCTTGAGGCTGGGAATGTACAGGGAATGCAGCTTGCAGGATGCAATCCAATACCAAATTACACAAATATCCAGTTGATCATTTAGGCCAAATAAGCAACCTGTGTGTCTGTGAGCATGTATATGCTTTTTTTTTTAATGTGTTTGTATGTTTGGGGAGATTGAAAATTATCAGAGTTGTCCAGTTAAAGTAATTAAAATAATTGAGCCATTACAAAGGTATAGATGGGCTTCAATACTTTTTGATTTTTTATATAATTTCAGCATTTAATAACTCAGAACTGCAAGGGTATAAAAACAAAAATATAAAGGTTTACCAAATTTGATGTGTATTTGGAACAGAATAAAAGTGTTAAGAAAAGACCATTATTGAAAGACATATTTGTTTCACAGATTACAAAAGGGAACATAATATTCCATATAATTCCCCCAGAAAGGCAAATAGTAGAGGGATACATGGGAATGTGGATGATGTACATGTAAGCCTCAATAGGTATCTGTAGTCACTTATAAAATGAATGACTTAACCAACAAAGCAATTATTGATAGATAAACAAACCAATCATGTCATTAATCTATTTTCAGGAATGACAAGAACTGAGACAAATGGTTAGATTTGCTGCAAATTAAGAAAACTATTTGACCTTTTTGTCATCTATTTAAATAAAGGTTTAGTAGTTCATTAAAATGGAATCTAGTGTTTCTTTCTCTTTATATATGTCTATTTCTAAACTATATAGTATTGGCATTTTTTTTTCTTCTTTTAATTTTGAATAGCACATCTCCAAGTTTCCCTTTATATTAAAAAAAGAAGAAGAAGACCTTTAGTCATAATGGTTGTTGTTCTTACCACCAACCATGATAGCATATACAATCTTGCCCTTTAGGCCATTCATTCTCTTTTATCTGCCAGTATGTTTGACAACAAACACAGTATGTAATTAAACTCAGATTTTGTGTTAAATTGTAACCTGAGGTGTCAGTCACAGTGCTTTTAACTAATTGAACAATTCTAAACTGTTACACTTTCTCTTATCTATGAATAAAAGTTCAGACTTTTAGGGAAGTTATAGTCATTTAGGGAATGGGGACTTAATTACCATCTTTTAGTAACTGGAGAACAGTATTTATAAAAATGTGAGGATTACCAATAATATATGTATATTTCTTCTCCAAAATTAAGCCTACATATGTGAATATAAATCTATACATGTCTTTGGTACATGTTAAATAATCTTCAGTTTCCCAACATTAGGTATGGGTTAGAAAGCACCACTGCTTTAAAATTTTTCTGATAGGGAGACCATGAACAACTATGTCAATAATTTGTATATGTTTTCAAATCAATTTTAAAATATATATGCCCTTTTAAAAATAATATCATCCTCCCTGAAATTTAATATTTATACAGTAACATTTAATTTTCCTGTACCTATAAGTGCTGGATTGGTGCCCAATTCAGAAAACTGTTTGTGATTACCACCATTTAACCTGAATTTCCAAACCATGTTCTTAGTGGCTACAGACTTCTAGCCTCCCCAGTAACACTGAATCATTCTGTTTGACTAAGGATGCCCATGGCAGCCTAAGGTTACTCTGTAGCTATACTCCTGCTCCCCTCCAAAGATGTCTACATGAGGACATAAGTGTAATCTCTAAAAATGTACAAATACTATGAAGTCCAATTCTGTTTGAAAAGGTTCAGCTATATAAAGTTAAACAAATTTGGCATACACAGTATAACTGAGAAAAGGCTAATTCAAAACAGTAAAAATAAAACTACTAGTAAAAACATTTCTGAGTTAGTAGAGTCCATAAATAATGAAATATTTACTTTATGATTTCAAGCATAGACTGTTTCATTAGCATTTATTTTGGGACTCACTGCATTCCAAGTCAATAGTAATGCTTTTAAAGGTGTCTTCATTATTTTTTATTTATTTATTTTTAAAAATTTTATTTATTTCTTTTTGTCTGTGCTGGGTCTTTGTTGCACATACATGGGCTGTCTCTAGTTGCAGCAAGCAGGGGCTACTCTCTAGTTGTTGTGCACATAGTCTGTAGGGTGCAGACTTCAGTAGTTGTGGCTCCTGTGCTCTAAAGCACAGGCTCAGTAGTTGTGATGCACCAGCTTAGCTGCTCCATGACATGTGGGATCTTCCCATATCAGGGATTGAAACCATGTCTTCTGCATTTGCAGGCAGATTATTTACCACTGAGCCACCAGGGAAGCCCTTCATTGTTTTTTTTTAAACCTGGAGTAAAATTTCTCAGCAGCAACAGAAGTCAAGAACATTGCTACTGAGGTAAAAGTGGACCTCTGGGATGAACACCTGGTATTTCTCAAGTGGAGTAAAATTTAACCTTTGTTCTTACCTAGACACTGCAAGGATAAGGATGGTGGCAAAAGCTGAGCTCTGCTAAAGCAAGGAGATAAAATGCCTACCCCTGAGGTCATGGAAGACTCCCTGTCTGCATATGCACTGGAAGGCTTCTTGGGGATCAAAAAGGGAGGGAAACCCACCCCATAATAAGTGTGGTTACTGAGGCCTATGCACCCATAGGCCTCTGTGGTGGGATCCATCTTAGAAAAAAGTGGCACATGCATCTTTGGGAGGGTCCATGGACCAGTCAGGTGTGAAGAAAGAAACAAGATAATTGGCCAAAGGTAAACAAAGACCGGGAAGGACTGTCCTATATAAGTGACTTACATCACCTCCTCACTCAGGATGCCTGCACTCCTTTCCCACTGTGTTTCTGCATAGTTTCTGAATTACTGCACTCCTCCTCATTAGAGAGGGTGTCCATACCCTTTTTCTCTGGGTTGATATCTCTGCCCTGATTCTGAGTCAGATAAACTGTTTTCCTGTGGGCTTCCCTTGTGGCTCACATGGTAAAGTGTCTGCGTGCAATGCGGGAGAACCGGGTTCCATCTCTGGATGGGAAAGATCCCCTGGAGAAGGAAATGACAACCCACTCCAGTACTCTTGCCTGGAAAATTCCATGGAGGAGCCTGGTAGGCTATAGTCCATGGGTTCTCAAAAAGAGTCGGACACAACTGAACAATTTCACTTTCGTTTTTTTTTTCTTTGTGTGTGTGTGGGTGTGTTTTTTCTCTTTCCCATATATTGTGCTGCATCTCTAATAATAAACTGTACCTGTTTTTACAGTTTTTGCCTCCTTGAAACAGTGTGGCTTTCAAGTAAGGAAAAGATCCAGGGTCACTTTGCTTCTAGGCTCTAGCCCCTGATGGTCTAGTGACTAGGACTCTTGGTTTTCACCCAGGTTACCCCAGTTTAATTCTTATATAGGGAACTAAGACATCTCTTTAGGACCACTCACTGTTCTATGTGAGTCCATCAAGATCACTATAAAAATTTATATTTTACAGTGTATCATATATTTTAGGCAATACAATAAGGTATAAATAGATCAATGATTACATATATAAATAAAATAAAAAATACTAAAAATAAGTAAAAACTATTATTATTTACAGAGGATATAATTTTAAATGTTGGAAATTCAAACTGTTAACATGAAAACTAAATTTCTGATATATCCTGGATACAAGAGCAATGAATATGTATTTTTATATACAGACTAAAATTATTTGTCTTTATACAAGTGAAAATTAGAAATTTGAAAGGATACCATTTTATTTCAAGCATACAAAAAATATCAAATGAGTAGAAAATAGCAAACGGAAAATTAGAAAAATTGGAAAGCTTCATTGTAAGACATTAAAGGAGACCTAAATAAATGGGAGATACACAGTTTTCAAAAATTAGAAAACCTAGTATCTTAAATAGGTAAACTACACAAAATTGGTTTATAGATTATGTGCAATCACAGTCAAATTCCCAACAGTTTTTCTTGCCTAGAACTTGATAAGCTGATTCTGAAATTTGTATAGAAATTCACAGATTTATAGAACAGTCTTTTAGACTCTGTGGGAGAAGGCGAGGGTGGGATGTTTCAAGAGAACAGCATCGAAACATGTATATTATCTAGGGTGAAACAGATCACCAGCCCAGGTTGGATGCATGAGACAAGCGCTCGGACCTGGTGCACTGGGAAGACCTAGAGGGAGTGGGTGGAGAGGGTGGTGGGAGGGGGGATCGGGATGGGGAACACATGTAAACCCATGGCTGTTTCATTTCAATGTATGATAAAATCCACTACAAATAAAAAAAAAAAAAGAAATTCAAAGGGCCAAGAAGAGTCAGAATAATATTAAAAAATAATATAGTGGGGAAAATACCTCAGTCAGATTTTAATACTATATAAACTTATGATAAAGACCATTGTAAAGTTTTGAAAATTAAGATAGTGAATTATTTATTAAGCCTGATGGATTAACAGAATAGAAATCCAAGAAAGTTATTTTCACACAGTTAGGGTAAGACACTTGATTTATGACCAGAAGTTGTACTGATGATATGATAAGACATCTTCATCTATTTATCATTTATTTTTGTTAAACAAATAGTGTTGGAGCAATATACATGTGAAAAAATAATTGTACACCATTCATCATACCCAAATATCAATTCCAGGTAGATTAAATGCCTATATTGGTAAGATCAAAGTCCAAAGCTTTTCATTTATTTTCATTTTTTGTCCTTTTTTACAGTGTACAATTCATGGTTTTATTATATTCAAAGTTGGACAACCATAAACACCATCTAATTTCAGAACCTTTTCATCTTCTCAGGAACAAAAATATCCATACACATAAGCAGTCACTCTCCAATCCCCCATTTCCTATCCCTTAGCAACTATTAATATACTTTCTGGAGACATCTTCTTGAAATGAATTAAAGGTGAAGTCAAGAGGGAAAAGTTGGAAGACATTTGGAAGAACATTGGGACCATCAATTGTAGCCAGCCTTAAAGATGGTCCCCAAGGGTCCCCACTGCCTGGTAGTCCCACCCCTGTGTAATGTTTCCCCTTTCCCCACCATAGCAGCATTGGCCCATGTAATAAATGCAGTATGGCACATTCCCACATTACTTTTTGAATCACTCACTCATGAGAAAACCAGTTACTCTATTGTGAGAACATCAGGCTGCAAATGGAGAGGCCTAAAACAGGAGGTACTGGGGCCTCTAGCAGCCATGTGAATGAACTTGGAAGCAGATTATTCCCCAGTGGAGCCTTGATAGGACTGCAGCCCCAGTCAATAGCTTGACTGGCACCTGGTGAGAAGCTCTGAGCCAGAATCATCCAGCTACATTCCTCTCAGATCCCCAACATACAAAAGCTGTGAGGTAATCAATGCTTCTTGTTTTAAGCTGCTAAATTCAGTGTGATTTGTTACTCAGCAATAGATGACTAATACATCATTGACCCCCAATCAAACTACAAATAATAGAGTCATCTCCTTCTATGGCAAGATGTGGTACCAATCACCATAAGAGACACAGAGATGATGATGTTACTGATAATAATAATAATTAATAATTGCAGCTAACATTTATATAAGCTGTACTTGGAGCCAAACATGATTCTAAGCACTTTATGTGCATTAACTCACTTGACCCTATAGCCACTAATTACTATTATTATTTCTGCTCATGTCCACCAGTCAAAACCTACCAGGAACATGCCTGTAGTTAAACAGTAGAGACAGAGATGTGTTGCAACCAGGGAGACTACACACCATGGGATACTGTGCTATGTCTCAGTTAGACAGTGTTAACAGCGGCTTGTAATAGAACGAATTTGCTCTGGATTGGGTGTCTTAAACATTTTTATCTAGGAAGCAGGAAGAACAAAGTGAGGTTAAAGCAGCAGCCACTTATATTTGTTGGAAGGAAGCAAAGCTTTTTAAAAGAAAATATTAGAGAATATCTTCATAACAATAAAGGAAAGTTTGATAAATTAAATTATGCTAAATTTTAAAACTTATATTCATCAAAAGACATCAAAAAGATCATTAAAATATAAGCCAGAGTGGTAATAGATATTCACAGTGCATGTAACCAACAATATGCAAGTACTTAGATTATATAGTAAACCTCCACAGATTAGAAAACAGCACAGAATAAACAATGTCAATTTTTTTAATATTCTTTTTTAAAGGAAGTCTAAATAGACAGTAATCATATGAAAAGTTGCTCAACCATACTTTTTCTTTTTTTTTTAAGTGTTTGTTTACTTTTGACTGAGTTGTGTCTTAGTTGTAGCATGTTGTTTGTAGCATGGGGGGTTCTCTCTAGTTGGGGCACACAGATTCCAGAATGTATGGGATCAGCAGTTGCAGCCTGCAGCCTTATTTGCCGTGCAGTATGTGGGATCTTAATTTCCTGAACAGGGATCAAACCAGGTCCCCTGCATTATAAGGCAGATTCCTAACCTCTGAACCACCAGGGAAGTACTTGCTCAACTCTATTAATCAAGGAAAGACAAATTAACATCACACTGAAAAAAATCACTGCACGTTCATTGGTTATAAAATTTAAAGCATTTTAATTTACCAATGGTTACTTTGGATGCTTAAATCTATTTTAGATTAAAACATTCAGGATATTATTAACAGAAGGGAATTTCTTTAATTTAATAAGGAATATCTTTTTAAAAACATAAATATATCATCTTCTAATGATTAAAATCATTGAAAATATAATTCTTCAATATTCCTAATGATGAAACATTGAAAGCTATCACTTAAAGATGTGGAACTTTGTATTATGCTGGTAAGGGTGTAAGCTTCTATTAGTAAAACCACTTTGGAGAATAGTTTGCATACTACCTAATAAAACTGAAGACACTCATACCTTATGACCTAGCAATTCCATTTCTCATTATATATGAGAGAATGCATGCACATGTCCACCAGGTTACAGCACTGTTCTTAATAGCCCCAACAAGAAACAACCCAAATATCCATCAAAAAGTGTATAGCCATAGCATTATGATATATTCATACAAGTAAAACACTATGTACACTATGATATACTCACACAAGTACATACAACACTATGAAGCAATAAAAACGAAGGAACTACAATCACTCACAATAAGAACTAATCTTATAAACATGATATAAAAATATGGCATACTCAAGAGAACACAAATATTCAAAAGTTTGCAAATTATATAAAGAGGTGATGATAGCTATAGTATTCAGGCATAGGTGAACAGGTAGCAAAACTCTAAAGAAGTGATTTTCGCACACACAAAAATATGGTAATGTTTATCCCTAAGAGAGAGAGAACTTAGTGATCAAGTAGGTGCTCAATTTCTTGACCTGAATGGCGATTAGATGTTTGCTTTATAACAAAATGTTAAGCTATGTGAATATTTTGTGCAGTTTCTTTGTATATGTTATTCATAGTAAATATGATACAAACAAACAAAAATATATTCTGGTATAATGTACCACTCAGATTCACTCTAACCAATAATTTCTCAATCTAATTGTTGGAATTTCAGTTCTAAAAGCATTTACAAAGGAATTCTAAAACCTGGTAAAACAATATATTAGTTGCAATACAGTATCAGGTCTTGGATGCAAATAATTATCTCTTCTATAGCCTATTAAAATATATATAGGGACTTCCCTGGTGGTTCAGTGGCTAGAAGTCAGAGTGCCCAATGCAGTGGGCCCAGGACTCAATCCCTTGTCAGGGAACTAGATCCCACATACTGCAACTAAGACTTGATATAGCAAAATAAATATTTTTAAAACATATATAGAAATTGCTTTGCAATTTTATCAAATCACTGATTATAGCCAGTTATTCCAATAGTGCAATATGATATTCTCATCATTTATTAAATGGAAATATTTTACTACAAAAAACACAATTATTTTCAGAATCTACTAAGTAATTATCTTACTGAGAAGGAATGTAGTAAACATGTAAACATAATGAACACAATGATCCAAGTACAAGTATGGATGATCCAAGTACAAGCTCTAGTTGTTCTCATCATCTGGGAGTTTCATGAAGTGGACCATTAGAGCAGAAATTAATAAATAATTTTGTTTCAAAATGTAAGCATTGATGATTAAAATAAAAAGCCACAAAGAGGATAAAATAATCAGATACCTAGTATTGGTAACAGAGGACTTTGACTGTTGTAAAATTTTTATTCTCTAATGAAGTTATCGAGACCCCCTGGTGGCTCAGAGGATAAAACGTCTGCCTACAATGTGGGAGACTCGGGTTCAATCCCTGGGAGGAAGAGCTCCTGGAGAAGGAAATGGCAACCCGCTCTAGTATCCTTGCCTGGAAAACCCCATGGACAGAGGAGCCTGGTGGGCTATAGTCCATGGGGTCGCAAAGAGTTGGACACGACTGAGCAACCTCACTTTAATGAAGTTATCAGAGTTTCCTGTAGTAGTGCTGAAGCCATCCCTTTATATCCATGTTCAAATCCAAAGCAATTAGAAAGGGACAGCACTAAGAGTTTGAATAAATTTGGTAAATTTTTGCTTCCATGTTTATATATATATATATATGTATATATATATACACGAAAAAAAAAGTCCATATATATATATGGACTACCCTGGTGGCTCAGATGGTAAAGAATATGCCTGCAATGCAGGAGATCCGGGTTCTATCCCTCGGTCAGGAAGATCTCCTGGAGAATGAAATGGCAACCCACTCCAATATTCTTGCCTAGGAAATGCTATGGACAGAAGAGCCAGGCAAGCTACATGGGGTAGTTCACAAAAAGTTGTACACTACTGAATGACTCACACACAGACACACACACACACACACATATCACCAAGACTTACATAGTCCTTAAATAGCTGGTAGTATATCTTTTTCTAGTCATCAGTTTAAAAAAAAAAAAAAAAAACGGATACTTAGTGATTAGAAAGAACCAGTGAAGGGAAATGTAGCATCACTGTCAGAAGAGATCTACTTAGATTAGGGTTATAGGATATCTTTGTAAAGCATAGGTGGAAGAATTCATAGTATCTGGAACAATACAGAAAACTTCGATTTCCACTGATATCAACTGAGTGCCTGCTGCTGCTGCTGCTGCTAAGTCGCTCAGTTTTGTCCGAGCTAAGTCGCTCAGTCGTGTCCGACTCTGTGCGACTCCATAGACAGCAGCCCAACAGACTCCTCTGTCCCTGGGATTCTCCAGGCAAGAGTACTGGAGTGGGTTGCCATTTCCTTCTCCAATGCATGAAAGTGAAAAGTGAAAGTGAAGTCGCTCAGTCGTGTCCGACTCTTAGTGACCCCATGGACTGCAGCCTACCAGGCTCCTCCATCCATGGGATTTTCCAGGCAAGAGTACTGGAGTGGGTTGCTGTTTCCTTCTCCAAATTGAGTTCCTACTTCACTTAAAAGAGATAAAAGAATCAAATCTAGAATTCTGATTGAAGTATATTGTACTGTCAAAGAGACTTAAGAATTTAGCTCTAGTTTCTTATGCTCATGAAAGTAATGTTAATATCAGCTTAGATTTCTTATTTAAATATCATGTTGGACCTAAGTAAGATCAAATTAAGATAGGCTACGTTTCTCTTTCTAGTGGGCTTCCCTGGTGGCTCAGACAGTAAAGAATCTGCCTGCAATGAAGAAAACCTGGGTTCGATCCCTGGATCGTGAAGATACCCTGAGAAGGGAATGGTGACCAACTCTAGTATTCTTGCCTAGAGAATTACATGCACAGAGGAGCCTGACAGGCTACATGGCTACATGGCATTGCAAAAAGTTGGACACAACTGAGTGACTAACACATACACACACACACACACACACAAAACAACAGCAACAATGAATGTTTCTAGTATCATTTTAAACTCTAAATCTACTTATGATGTACAATGAGTATTACTGGTAATATGGTAAAAAGGAGCCCATTTTTGCAAAGTAAGAACTGTCTACGCTGATTACATAATGGAGTAAATATGCTCCTTTTTACTTTTACGTTTAGGTATATACCTGCCATCTTCTCTTCCATAAAGTAATTGGCAGGTAAGTTTATTGAACCTGCAAGGAAAATAGTACTATTCCATAATATTCAATTTCACAAATGATTCTTGATGTACATATTATACCTTCTCAGTTATTTTCTGAGTTAATTAAAAATAAATAATAGCCACTTTATGTAATAGCTATTAAATATTGGGTTTCCTAGGTGGCACAGTCGTAAAGAATTTCCCTGCTAATGTGAGAGATGCAAGTTCAATCCCTGGATCAGGAAGATTCCCTGGAGAGGAAAATGGAAACCCACTCCAGTATTCTTACTTAGAGAATTACATGGAGAGAGGAGCCTTGCAGACTACAGTCCATGGTGTCCCAAAGAGTTGGACATGACTGAACATGCACAGTTTCTTAGGGCTTCCATGTAGCTCAATCAGTAAAGAATCTGCCTGCAATGCAGGAGACCTGAGTTCCATCCCTGGGTTGGGAAGGTCTCCTGGAGAAGGGAATGGCAAACCAGTCCAGTATTCTTACCTGGAGAATCCCATGGACAGAGGAGCCTGGCAGGCTATAGTTTATGGGGTCACAAAGAGTCAGACATGCCTGAGTGACTAACACTACTACTACTATTAAATATTATATGATAGATCTTGAGTTCTTTATATATGATATGAAATATTACAGCCTCATCTTGTATCCATTCTGCTCACCTTTAAGCTCACCTGCAGTGATGGTGTCAACTTCCTTCTCCAAACAGAAGCAGGAACACTTCAAACACTCTGCTTCTCTGCCTGAGAGCTTTCTTCTGCAGGGCAGGAGCTTACTCAGCATGAAAGCAGTGCAGCACCAAGGACAGGGAATTTAATTCTTACAAAATAATCCTCAGTGGTGAAGATGGGAATAATTGAGTGAAGGCCCCAGTTTTTTTGTCCTTCCACAGGGCATTTCACAGGCATGTTCTGTATAATATCTCAGAGGACCGGGCATCTGTTGTCTACTTGAGCAACCCACATATCAACTTGCCCCTTATTGATGTCCTTCCTTCTCTCAGTTTCTCTACTCTCTCTTTCACTTCCTGGAATCATCTTCTAAATGGATACCTGTATTCCAGACTGTGTCTCAAGAAATATTTTGCAGGGAAGCCAAAGAAAGATAGAAATAAACTTAATATCTTGATTTTAAAAATGGAAAACCAGAAAGTCTATATATTTTGCCTGTAGTTGCAATGTTAAAAAATGGCAGAATCTAGAATTTGAACCTAACTTATTCTGGTTACATAGTCTAGATTCATTCCATTATGTCATATTATATCTTACGTTTAGGACTTAGTTAAAAATAGTTTCACCATACTGTTCTCAAACCTATTTACATGCAACCTTTTTTTTTCATTTATTTTTATTAGTTGGAGGCTAATTCCATTTATTTAATATTTGCCTTTTTGGGCATATTAAATTGCAAAGTAGAATGGGAAATACTTGCATGGTGTGCCAGAAAACATGTCATGCTGTTATAGTACAAGATTTGTATACTATAATAAAAGCATAGAAAGATTTAATATTAATGATTTTATATCTTTATGCTAGTTGGTGATAGTAAATCTATATATTACTACTATTATAGTAAAATTAGTGAAACATATTAGCAAAAAAAAAAAAAGCCTCTTCAATTATCCCAGTATATACTTCTAAGCATAGAGTTTCAATCATGGAAAAGAGAAAAATTTAAATTGAATAAGTAACACTGAAGCCTTCATTTATGTTCCTCCAGTTTCTTAAATATAAATATCTGAGGATTGCTTTGAGAGTACTAATAAGACAACTATCATCTAAAATAGTATTCTTGAAAAATAAGACTTCTGTTCCTAGGGCTGATTCATGCTGATCTATGGCAGAAATAAACACAATATTGTAAGGAAACTATCCTTCAGTTAAAAATAAATATATAAAAAAAAGTAAGATGGGAATCAAACTAGAACAAATAAATAAACAACAACAACTAAAATAAAACTTCTGGTCAGCCTGTAAAACTCTTGAGTGTAGTTGCTCTGCCCTTCCAAGTAAAAAAGTTGAACAAACTGAAAAATTGACAACTCTCCTTGGGTCAGTCAGAGAAGTCAGGTTACAAATAAAATTTCTTCCCCCAAATTGTAGACAAGAAGCAGGTACAGGGAATTACAACTTACCAGAACAGAAACCCATAAGTAGAAATCTCTGCAAGAACCTGCACCAGGGTAAGGGAAACCCAAACTGTATAATTGTTGGAGGCTCTGTGTGGATACAACTTTTTGCACTATATTACTAAAAGTCTATTGACTAAAGTTGATTTTTCCCAGTACATCATGTTGCCTTTCAAACAAAGATTACAAGTCACACTAAAAAGCAAAATAAATAAATAAAAATAAAAATAAAAAAAGCAACAGAAAAACCATCAAGATAAATGAGTCACACACAACCATAATGTTAGAGTTATCACATTAGGAATTTTTTAAAAATATGATGATTGATATGCTAAAGGCTAGAGGAAAGACTGACTCAAGTAGAAAATGGAGGAATTTTTTTACAAATAGATATATTTTGCAAGAAATAAAATAGGAAGATCTTCAAGGAAGTAAAATTATAGATCAGAAACTTGAATCTATATTTAAAGGAATAAAGAAATATTGGACAATGCATAATTGAAATAAAATATGTTTTCTTTTTAAAATTAATCTAATGAATAAGTTTGCTTGAAATAGTAACAGCTACAATGTATTTTATTTGGTTATACATTTATATATATATATATATGATTATATATATATATGAAATTAATGACAGCAATGATAAAAAGGATATGATAAAAAATAAGACATTTTCTTACTTTAAGGTACTTATACTATCAATGAAATGGTATAGTGTTATTTGAAATTTGACTTATCTTAGTTGTAAATGTACACTGAACACTTCAGAGAAACCATTAGTAAAAAGTAACAGAAGAAGTGTACTTGATATGCCAAGAAAGGAGTAAAATGAAATCATATAAAATACCCAATTAAAACCACAAAAGGCAGAAAACTTCTGGAAGACAAAAGCAGGAGTAACAAAGAAATGTAACAAACAGAAACAGTAACAGAGTAGATATTACTCCAATTATATCATAATCAGTGGTCTAAATACACAAATTAGAAGACAGAGACTGTAAGAGTAGGTCAAAAAACAAGACACAACTATATATTGTCTGCAAGAAATCCTCCTTAAATATAAAATCATGTATACTGAAAGTAAAGGAATATATATATAGAGAGAGATACTATGACAACACTAACCAAAGAAAGCAGGAGTAGCTATGTTCATTTTCAGACAGAGTAGATTTTGGAGCAAGGAAAACTATCAGGGATAAAGAAGGACAATATATAATGAAAAGGACTCAATATTCCAAAACAACATAACAATTTTTAAAAGATTTTTAAAATTATTTTTTATTAAAGGATAATTGCTTTACAGAATTTTGCTGTTTTTTGTCAAACCTCAACATGAATCAGCCATAAGTATAAATACATCACCTCCCTTTTGAACCTCGCTCCCATCTCCCTCCCCAACGCCCCCCCAGGTTGATACAGAGCCCTTGTATGAGTTTCTTGAGCCATACAGCAAATTCCCATCGGCTATCTATTTTATATATGGTAATGTAAGTTTCCATGTTACTCTTTCCATACATCTCACCCTCTCCTCCCCTCTCCTCATGTCTATAAGTCTATTCTCTATGTCTGTTTCTCCATTGCAGCCCTGTAAATAAATTCTTCAGTACCATTTTTCTAGATTCCATATATATGTGTTGGAATACTGTATTTATCTTTCTTTTTCTGACTCACTCCACTCTGTATAATAGGTTCTAGGTTCATACACCTCATTGGAACTGACTCAAATGTGTTTCTTTTTATGGCTGAGTAATATTCCACTGTACATATATACCAAAACTTCTTTATCTATTCATTTGTCGATGGACATCTAGGTTGCTTCCATGTTCTAGCTTTTGTGAATAGTGCTGCAATGAACAATGGAATACATGTATCTCTTTCAATTATGGTTTCTTCAGGGTATATGCCTAGGAGTGGGATTGCTGGGTCCTATAGTGGTTTTATTCCTAGTTTTTTAAGGAATCTCCATACCATTTTCCATAGTGGCTGTATCAATTTACATTCACACCAACAGTGCAAGAGTGTTCCCTTTTCTCCACACCCTTTTCAGCATATATTGTTTGTAGACATTTTGATGAGGGTGATTCTGACCAGTGTGAGGTGATATCTCATTGTAGTTTTGATTTGCATTTCTCTAACAATGAGTGATGTTGAGCATCTTTTCATGTTTTTGTTAGCCATCTGTATATCTTCTTTGGAGAAATATTTGTTTAGGTCTTTTCTCCCACTTTTTGATTGGGTTGTTTGTTTTTCTGGTATTGAGTTGTATGAGCTGCTTGTAAATTTTGAAAATTAATCCTTTGTCAGTTATTTCATTTAGTAGTATTTTCTCCAATTCTGAGGGTTGTATTTTCAACTTGCTTATAGTTTCCTTTGCTGTGCAAAAGCTTTTAAGTTTAATTAGGTCCCACTTGTTTATGTTTTTGTTTCCGTTACTATAGGAGGTGGATCATAGAGGATCTTGTCTTGATTTATAAAACAACATAATTCTTAATGTACACGTGCCCAACAACAAATCATCAAAATATGAAAGAAAAAACTAATATAACTGCAAGGAGAAATTCAAATATCCACTGTTATATGACTTGAGTGCCTTTTATCAGAAATGGACAAAACGAGCAGAAGGAACTTCAGTAAGACATAGTTGAAATCAATAGCACCATTAAACAACTATATGTTATTGACAGCTATAGATTACTTCATTCAACAACAGAAAATTATATGTTATTTCAAGCTCACATGAACCATTCAAGATAGAAAACATCCTGGGTTATAAAACATACCATAAGAAATTAAAAAAAAAATAGAGCATATATAATGTCTGCTCTCATGACATGGAGGGATTGGACTGGAAATCAATAACAGAAAGATAATTATAAAATCACAAAAAAAAAATTCAAGAGAATTTTTTTAAATATTTGGAACTAAATGAAAGTGACAACAGCTTACAAAAAATCTGTAGAATGCAGCAGAAGAAATGCTCAGAGGGAATCTTGTAGTATTGAAAGCATGAATTCAGTTCAGTTCAGTTCAGTTCAGTCACTCAGTTGTATCTAACTCTTTGCAGTATGCCAGGACTCCCTGTCCATCACCAACTCCTAGAGTTTACCCAAACTTGTGTCCATTGAGTTGGTGATGCCATCCAACTATTTCATCCTCTGTTGTCCCCTTCTCCTCCCGCCTTCAATCTTTCCCAACATCAGGATCTTTTCAAATGAGTCAGCTCTTTGCATCAGGTGGCCAGAGAATTGGAGTTTCAGCTTCAACATCAGTCCTTCCAATGAACGCTCAGGACTGATCTCCTTTAGGGTGGACTGGTTGGATCTCCTTGCAGTACAGAGGACTCGTAAGAGTCTTCTCCAACACCACAGTTCAAAAGCATAAATTCTTTGGTGCTCAGCTTTCTTTATAGTCCAAATCTCACATCCATACATGACTACTGGAAAAACCATAGCCTTGACTAGACAGACCTTTGTTGGCAAAGTAAGGTCTCTGCTTTTGAATATGCTCTCTAGGTTGATCACAAATTTCTTTCCAAGGAGTAAGCGTCTTTTAATTTCATGGCTGCAGTCACCATCTGCAGTAATTTTTGAGCCCCCAAAAATAAAGTTTGCCACTGTTTCCACTGTTTCCCCATCTATCAGCCATGAAGTGACAGGACTGGAGGCCATGATCTTAGTTTTTTGAATATTGAGTTTTTAAGCCAACTTTTTCACTCTCCTCTTTCATTTTCATTAAGTTCTTAACTTTTTGCCATAAGGGTAGTGTCATCTGCGTATCTGAGGTTACTGATATTTCTCCTGGCAATCTTGATTCCAGCTTGTGCTTCATCCAGCCCAGCATTTCTCATGATGTACTCTGCATATAAGTTAAATAAGCAGGGTGACAATATACAGTCTTGATGTACTCCTTTTCCTATTTGGAACCAGTCTGCTCTTTTATGTCCAGTTTTAACTGTTGCTTCCTGACCTGCATACAGATTTCTCAAGAGTCAGGTCAAGCTGTCTGGCATTCCCATCTCTTTCAGAATTTTCCACATTTTATTGTGATCCACACATGATCCATGCATGTATCAGAAATGAATAAATATCTAAAAACAGTGATCTAAGCTTCAACCTTAGTAAACTAGGAAAATAAGAACAAATTAAATCCAAAGCAAGCAGAAGAAAACAACTATTCATGATTAGAGTAGAAATAAATGAAATTAAAAGCAGTGAATCAAAGGAGAAAATCATCAAACTCAAAGCTGGTTCTTTGAAATATCAATAAAGTTGATACACCTCTGTTCAAGCTAACTATTTCAAAATGTGTGGTTATGCATGTCCCTTTTAGAAAATATTGTAGCATTTGCATATAACCTATGGACATCCTCCTGTGTACTTTTTTTTCATTTTTTTCCATTTATGTTTATTAGTTGTTAGCCTCCAACTCCTATGTACTTTAAATCATCTCTAGGTTACTTATAATACCTAATAGAATGTAAATACTATGTTAGTAATGCTGGTGCCTGGCAAATTCAAATTTTGCTTTATGGAACTTCTGGAATTTATATATATATATATATATATATATATATATATATATTCAAGCCATGGTTGATAAAATCTGAAGATGTGGAATCCACAGATATGGAGGGCCAAGTGCCTACCAAGGTAGAAATTTAGAACATTTCTAGATAAAAGTCAATCACTTTCCTACATACAAGCAATTTGTATTTCCATACAAATTGTGAAATTATTTGTTCTAGTTCTGTGAAAAATACCGTTGGTAGCTTGATAGGGATTGCATTGAATCTATAGATTGCTTTGGGTAGTATGGCCATTTTGACAATATTGATTCTTCCAATCCTTGAACACGGTATATTTCTCCATCTGTTTGTGTTCTCTTTGATTTCTTTCATCAGTGATTTATAGTTTTCTATGTATAAATCTTTTGTTTCTTTAGGTAGATATATTCCTAAGTATTTTATTCTTTTTGTTGCAATGGTGAATGGTATTGTTTCCTTAATTTCTCTTTCTGTTTTCTCATTGTTAGTGTATAAGAATGCAAGAGATTTCTGTGTGTTAATTTTATATCCTCCAACTTTACTATATTCGTTGATTAGCTCTAGTAATTTTCTGGTAGAGTCTTTAGGGTTTTCTATGTAGAGGATCATGTCATCTGCAAACAGTGAGAGTTTCACTTCTTCTTTTCCTATCTGGATTCCTTTTACTTCTTTTTCTGCCCTGATTGCTGTGGCCAACACTTCCAAAACTATGTTGCATAGAAGTGATGAGAGTGGGCACCCTTGTCTTGTTCCTAACTTTAGGGGAAATGCTTTCTATTTTTCACCATTGAGAGTAATGCTTGCTGTGGGTTTGTCATATATAGATTTTATTATGTTGAGGTATGTACCTTCTATTCCTGCTTTCTGGAGAGTTTTAATCATAAATGCATGTTGAATTTTGTCAAAGGCTTTTTCTGCATCTATTGAGATAATCATATGGTTTTTATCTTTCAATTTGTTAATGTGGTGTATCATGTTGTTTGATTTGCATATATTAAAGAATCCTTGAATTCCTGGGATAAAGCCCACTTGGTCATGATGTATGATTTTTTTTAATATGTTGTTGGATTATGTTTGCTAGAATTTTGTTAAGGATTTTTGCATCTATGTTCATCAGTCATATTGGCATGTAGTTTTCTTTTTTTGTGGCATCTTTAGTTTTGGAATTAAGGTGATGGTGGCCTCATAGAATGAGTTTGGAAGTTTACCTTCTTTTGCAATTTTCTAGAAGATTTTGAGTAAGATAGGTGTTAGCTCTTCTGTAAATTTTTGGTAGAATTCAGCTGTGAAGCCATCTAGAGCTGGACTTCTTTAAAACGGAAACTTCTGCCTTATAGAAAACAATGTAAAGAGAATAAGAAGAAAAGTCACAGACTGAGAGAAAATATTTGCAAAGGCTTTTTCTGCTGAATGACTTGTCTCAAACATACAAAAAACTTTTTTTTAACTTAATAATAAGAAAACAGGCATGTTTAAAAATTTGGTCAAAGACCCTAATAGTCATTTCACTAAAAAAGATACATGGATGACAAATAAGCATATGATAACATGTTCAACATTGTATATCAATAGGGAATTGAAAATTGAAATAATAATGGCTCAATGGGTAAAGAATCTGCCTGCAATGTAGGAGACACAGGAGACTTGGGTTCAGTTCCAGGGTTGGAAAATCCCCTGAAGGAGGGCCTGTCAACTCATCCCAGTATCCTTGCCTGGAAAATCGCATGGACAGAGAAGTCTGGTAGGCTACAGTCCATAGGGTCACAAAGAGTCGGACATGACTGAGCAATTAATTCTTTCACTTTTCACTCAGTAGGTGAGTGCACACTCGGTTGCTCAGTTGTGTTTGACTCTTTAAGACCCCATGGACTGTAGTCTGCCAGGTTCCTCTGTCTTGGGATTTTTCAGGCAAGAATACTGGAAGGTGTTCAAGGCTGATGCACTGGAATGACCCAGAGGGATGGGGTGGGGAGGGAGGTGGGAGGGGGGTTCAGGATGGGGAACACATGTAAATTCATGGCTGATTCATGTCAATGTATTGCAAAAAACACTACAATAATGTAAAGTAATTAGCTTCCAAATAGTAAAAATAAATAAAATAAAAAGAAAATACCACAAGTTTATAAGGCCCACCCCCCAAAAAAAAAAAATAGAATACTGGAAGGGGTTGCCATATCTTCCTCCAGGGAATCCTTCTGACCCAGAGATCTAACCCATGTCTCCTGAATTGACAGGCAGATTCTTTATCACTGAGATACTTGAGAAACATTTTCAGTAAGTGAGTGGACAAATAAACTGTGGTACATCCAGATAATGGAATATTATTCCATGCTAAAAAGAAATCAGCTATGGAGGAACCTTAAGTTCATATAGTAAATTAAAGAAGACAATGAAATTGTTACATACTGTATGATATTCTGGAAGAGTAAAAAATATGGAAACAGTAAAAAATATCTGTGATTGCTTAGGTATAGAGAAGAGGGAGGAATGAACAGGCAAATCACTGAGGAATTTTAAGGGCAATAAAACTATAGTCTATAGTACTCTCATTGTGGATATATGTCATTATACATTTGTCAAAATTCATAGACTGTCAACACCAATAAATTATAGATTTTGGCTGCTGATGTGTCAATGTAGTTTCACCAATTTTAGCAACTGTATCACTGGTGTGGCAGGTTGTCTGTGGATAAATGGAAACTTTTTGTCCTATATGCTCACTTTTCTGATGAATCTAGAACTATTCTAAAAAGTAAAGGTTACTAATTAATTTTTTTTGTGGTTTAGTCCTGAGTCATGTCCAACTGTTTTGCGAATTAAAAAATACATATTTTTTTAAAAATTGTTTATACCAAATATTTTGAAAGTGCTTTGCTATACAGAAAGAATTTGATGTAGCTCTAATAAATGGTTTAGTTATTATGGGAGATGGGTAAATAAAGGAGTTAAGAGCACAGATTCTGGAGCCAGACTCCCTGGCATAAATCCCAGTTCTGTTACTTACAAGCCACATAACTTTTGGCAAATTATTTATCCCTTTGATAACATAATTTTTCATATATAAAATGGGGATAATGAAAGTATCCTACCTCATAGATCCATTGGGAGCATTAAATGAGTTAGTATACCTAAAGTTCTTAGAATAGAACCTGGCACAGAATGTAAGCATTCAAATAAATATTAAGTTATTATTTTATATACATATTCAAACACTTTATTGGTTTTCATAAAATGTCAGAAAAATTATAAAATTCTTACCAAAATTATTGAAAATCTTTCTTTTTCTAAAAAGCATGTTTGTTTGTATAACAATCTTTCTGAACTTGTTATAAACTCAGAATATATCTCTTATCTCACCTTTTACCATGTTATTTGTTTTACTGATTCCCTACATGTCATACTCTGCTTTATCAAAATTCTTCATATATAAGAAGTCTAAGTTTTATTTTGTTAGTTAGATGTGATATGAATTAGCAACTATTTTGTTTCTCCACTATGTATTATAAATCTATGTTTCATTAGTAGAATTCTATAAAGAAAAAGTTAATCCATTAAATATGATTGAGGAATCTGAAGAACACTATATACTTGCAAAGTCACATAAAATGTTTGAGATTTTTAAGGTCAGGGCTTGGGAATTGCTGTTAACTTTTTTAAAATGGCATTTTGTGTATGTGGGTATGTTTGACAGAAAATAGAAGAGGAGAAAAATGATGAAATCTAGGGGAAATGGCTAGTATAGAATGGACATAAACTATTTCATCCATTCAACATGTAATTTGAGTGTACTTTAGCAAAATTTCTATTAAATAAAGTGTAAATATAAGAATGAGTGAATAAATAATTGAAACTATCTATCTACCAGCTGTTCTGGAAAAGGAATAAAATATACAAGGCAAACTGGAGAATTCTAATCAATAAATCAGGTAATAGTTGCTCAAAGGACTGGATTTTGGAAATACAGTCTTCAAAATTGCCTCTTTTCTACATGACAAAGAGAAAAAGAAATGTCAACTTGAAGCTATACTGTGTTATTTGTAAAGCAAACTTGATTAAATAGAGGTTCAGAGAGCATACAGCTTTTCAAATTAGAATAAACAAACTCCTTCGCCTATTTGAGTGACTAATTTCAAGAGATACATCAGCTCCCAATGTTTTTCCTTCTCCCTGACCAGTTCTTCAATTTGAAGGCTATTTGCCTGAGCATGCACAAAGTGCTTGGCATGGCAGTTAGCAAGAAATGCTTATATTTACAGATCACAGAGATGGCACCCTCACTGCCCAGGAGGCTGACTATACCAGGAAAGAGCTTGTTGTCCAGATGTCAGCTTATGTGAAGATGGTTAATATGTGTGATTATCTATGACTATTGAGTCCTGCTCTTTTGAATCATAAATAAGTTCCAAAAGATTCCCCAGATGGGAAAATTTCTCTATTTTACTTGAAAAATAAATAAAATTAGTTAAAATTCTCTGAAGGAAATTACCCAGAAACCTAGAAAAAGAAAAGAATGTTTAATCATTTACTCTGATTTAGAAAAGAAGAACCAGAGTGACATAGGGGAAAAGGATGGGCAAGATCATAAATAATTCAATGTATGTTTCTTGACCATATAATTTGTGCAGAATTGTGAAGTAAACAATGTGGGGATAGAAAGGAAATATATTTATTCCTATTCACAAGTTAAAGAGTCAGTAAGCATGTTAAATCATATATTTCCATATGCCAAATTGTTCAGTGTAAGATATATGTGTCCTGAAGGATCAAGGAAAGGACAGTTAAATATTGACTTCTAGTTTTGAAATCAAGGACAGTTTTATGCAAAAAAAAAAAAAAAGAAAGTTCCAAAAGACACCAGTGAAATTTGTCAATTTGTCCCTTTCATTATGTAAAAACACAAATGACAAAAAAAAAAAAAGTCTGATTTAAAATTTTAGTGAGTTACCAGCCAAACTATGCTAAAAATAGAACAAAGTGTACATCATTATAACTAACCTGCCAATAATATTTGGTGATAATAAAAGAGATACATAAGTATCAACTTCTCCAAGTCCCTCCTAAGCCTGTCCTCCATCTTACATTCATAATAAATTTGAAGTTCTTATTTGCTATTTGTTTCAAGAGCACCTGTGGAATAACACCATTAGTCATTATCTCTCTCTTTAATGGTGCTTTACCTTAAAGAAAAATAGTGCTAATGACATCCACTGGAAAGAAAGATTGACTCAAATACAATAGTTAACAATTTAAAATAGTTCATCAACTCTTATCTGGTATTGGTCCACAGAAGACAGAATCATACAAAGATTCAGATCCTGGGGAAAAAATGACCAGAAGTTTTTCTGCTGGAAAAGTTGAGTTTTTCAACATTTCTAAGGTTTGTTTTTGCTTTAAGCAAATCAAAACCTGGTAAATATGTCTTATCTATTATTCTAAACAGAATAAAACTGTTTAGCTTTATTGCTGAATATTTTACCTTCAATAGCAATTTATGCTAAAATTATAATACTATTTACTTTTCCTTCTGTATTAAAGTTAGTTGTGCACATGACCATGTGTACTTACGTGTGTGTTAATTGTTTGTGTTTCCCAGGTGGCCCAGTGGTAAAGAATCAGTCAATGCAAGAGATGTGGGTTCGATCCTGGGTTGGGGAGATCACCTGGAGTAGGAAATGGCAACTGACTCCAGTATTCTTGCTTGTGAAATTCCATGGAATGTGCAGTCCATGGGGTCACAAAGAGTTGGACATGACTGAGTACGCATGCTGTATTAATTGTTTATACCCAGGGACATTCACTTGCAACAAGAACAAAGCATGTTTATCTTAACAAAAGGAAGAAAAAAAGATTTATCTTTGATAAGTTAATTGAATAATGAGCTTACAAGTATGACAATTTTGCTTCATATGAGGAACAAAAAAAAAAATTGTAACAGGGGCCATTATTTAATTTTGGCTCTGGTAGCTTATTTTAAAAATAGAACAAAACAACAACAAAAATTTTCAAGTAGTCACAGGAAACTAAAGGGGAATTTCAGAAAGAACCCAAATGTTACTTATTCAACAACATTGACAATGGTGCTCCTTAAAACTTTTAACAATTTATTATCCAACCAGTTGAAACTTTCATATAAACATTACACAATGTTTTTCAATATTTCTAAGGTTTGTTTTTTTCATTAAGCAAATCAAAACCTGGTAGATATATGTCTTATCTATTATTTCTAAGTTTTTAATGTTAAAGTTTCTAATAGACCAATTGCTATAGTGAATGATTTACAGAGAAATCTGGAATGTAACAAATAGTGCCAGCTTTCTCAGAGCAATATGCAATACACTACTCTTTGGTTACCATATAAATTAGTTGTTTAAAGATCCAAGTTCCAGAAAATCCTAACGGATGTAGCAAACTTTCTTACTTAACATACTTCAATTACATGTAAAGGATAGAGAGCAAATAAAAAAAAAAAAAAACTTACCCACTACCCAGTCTTATTCACAAGTATTTTTTGTGAATATATATTATAAATATACTGAAGCAAGCTGTGCAATCTTCACTGGTCTGTTTCTTCTCTCCCTCACCAATGGAAACTACTAACCTTTATTCAACATTTATCATTCTCAGACATGATAGTTCTTATACTATTAATACTTATGTAACCATTAAACTATGTAATTTGTTTCCTTGTTTTAATTTTTTATAGGTATGACATAAGCTAAATGGTAGTATAGAATTTCTAGCTCCCATCTTCTCCTTCTGCTGCTGCTGCTGCTGCCCATCCTCTCCTAGAAACATCTAGAAAAATATCATGGCCTTAGGTGATTTCAGCAGGTTCGTACCCAGGCTCCTGCAAGCTCCTGTGACCCCACGCCCCATTTCACCCAGGTGCTTGGCTCCAGGAAGCTTCTGTGGCACCAGGCCCCTTGCATATTTCTATGAACCCATGCTCTCAGTTTACCCCAGCAATTACTGACACCCATGACCCAGGCAGCTTTCATGGCACCAAGCTCCCAATGGGCTTACAGGAATCCAGGCCCTCTGTCTACCCCAACACCAGCTTCTTCCCATGGTCTCAGGTGGCTCCAGCAAACCCAGGCTCCTAGCTCACCCATATTGACTGGCTTTCATGACCCTGGTGACTCCTATGGTTCCAGGCTCCCAGAAGTCTCCTGAAAACTTAAGCCCCCAGCCCATCCAGGTGCCTGCTGGCTCTATCAACCATAGGCACCTTTTGCAAGCCCAGGAGGCTCCTACAAGTTCAAGCAACTTCCATGGCATGAGGCTTCTGGTAGCCTCCTATGAACTCAGGCTCTCAGTCTACCTCAGCACCAGGTGGTTCCAATGGCCACAAGTGGCATTAGCTTCAGGTAGACTCCAACAAACTCAGGCTCCAAGCCAACCAAGAGTTGGCTGGCTCCCATGATCCAAGTAGTTCCTGGGTACTTGGGCTCCTGGTAGGATCCTGAAAATTAAGACATCAAGATCACACTGGTACAAAATGCCTCATTTACACAACATGCCCTGTGAGCTCCTATGAACCCAGACTTCCCACACATTCCAGTGCTTATTGGCTCTCAAACTAAGAAGCCACTGTGGTCTCTGGTTCTGGATTAGTGGTTCAAAGAAGAGATCAAAAGTGAAGTTAAAAATAATTTGAAACAAATGAAAATAGAAATACAATATACCAAAGTTTATGGATGCAGAAAAGCAAGTTAAATTGGGGAGTTTTATTGATAAATGTCTACATTAAGGAAAAGAAAGATATCAGAATAAGAAATTTAAGTTTTCACCTCAAGTAACTAAGGGAAAAGCTAAGGCAGAAGTTAGTGGAGGAAGGAAATAACAAAGATCAGAGAAGAAATAAATGAAATAAAGAATACAAAAAATACACTAGAGACATCTACGAAACCAAAAGTAGGTTTTGTTAAAAAAAAAAAAGTTGACACACTTTTAGCTACTCTAAGTGTAAAAGACAAGACTTGAATAAATAAAATATATCAGAAATCATATAACAAAACAGGATAAGCATATGACTCATAGTCTTCCCAGGTGTCTCAGTGGTAAAGAACCTGCCAATAGAGGAGATACAGGAGATATAGGTTCAATTCCTGAGTAGGGAAGATACCCTGGAGGCAGAATTGGCAACCCAATCCAGTATTCTTGCCAGGAAAATCTCATGGATACAGGAGCTTGGTGCAGTACAGTCCATGAGGTTGCAAAGAGTCAGACACAACTGAGTGACTAAGCAATAACAACAACAGCACGCACGCATGCACACACACACACACACACACACACCACTCACATCAATACATGTGAATGTCAGAATGGGAGAAAATAATTGCAAACAAAACAACTGGCAGAAGATTAATCTCTAGAATGTATATAAGCAACTCATACAGCACAATGTTAGGAAAACAAATACCCCTATCAAAAAATAGACAGAAGACATAGACATTTATCCCAAAAAGACATACAGATGACCAAAAAGTACATGAAAAGATGCTCAACTTTGCTAATTGTTAAAGAAATGAAAATCAAAACTACAATGAGGTATTACTTCATACCAACCAGAATGGTCATCATCAAAAAAATCTACAAATAATAAATGCTAGAGAAGATGTAGAGAAAAGGGAACCCTCCTATATTGCTGGTGGGAATGTAAAGTGATACAGGCATTATGGAAAACAGTATGGAGATTCCTTAAAAAACTGGGAATAAATCTGCCATATGACCCAGCAACCCAACTACTGGGCATATACCCTAAGGAAATCACAGTTCTACAACACACATGTACCCCAATGTTCAAAGCAGCACTATTTACAATAGCCAGGACATGGAATCAACCTACATGTCCATTAACAGATGAGTGGATAAAGAAAATGTGGTACATATATACAATGTAATATTACTCAGCCATTTAAAAAGAATTAATTTGAGTCAGTTCTAGTGAGGTGGATGAACCTGGAGCCTGTTATACAGAGGGAAATAAGTCAAAAAGAGAGAAACAAATATAGTATATTAACACACATATATATGGAATCTAAAAAATGGTATTGATGAACCTATTTGCAGGAAATAATGGAGATGCAAATGTAGAGAATGAACTTGTAGACACAGTGAGGGAAGTAGAGAGTGGGACAAAATGAGAAACTTGCATCAACATAGATGTAAAACGTCTTCTTGAAAAGCTAAAATTCTGCCTTTTTGTTCAGTTTACCATCTTACGTGATTTCCTAATTTAAAATCTGTTCATCATTCACATTTTAATAAAATAAAAATAATTTATAAAAATATAAAATAAAGTAATATAAAATCTGTTCAATTAAACAGCTCAGCTCCCCATTGTCAGCCTTTACTTATACAGTAGTCAGCCAAAAACATTTTATGGTGAGTATTTGGATGTGAATTGTAAATGTGCATAACCCAGACATATAAGATCTAAATATTCCATCAAATTTTCCTAATCAGCTTTTCCCATGGATTTTATTTATAAAAGCAGCTATCATTACATAAAATCCTGTCTTCTAGACTGTTACTGAGAAGGGGTTAGATTTATATTTTTGTTCCTTGAATTCTATAAAACTGCTACCTTACTTTTTTTTTTCCTTATAAGTGTAAAGCAGAATGCTCTTTTAAAATATGAACTTACTGCCCCGATATTGTATCAGAACCACATTGCACCATACCTTGAAGAGCCAACGACATGTCGCTGGCCTTGGATTCAACTCCAATGTAAACAAAATGCTTTCTGAAAAAAAAAAAAAAAAGCAAAAACAGAAATCCAGTCATGGCAATTCATATTTAATATTCCTCAAAAGATTACAAGAGATTCCTTAGGAGCACAAGCAAATTATGCTGATTAGGAAGAAAAAGATCAGTATGGCTTGTACAAGTTCAAGGAATAGATGGAGAGACAGACAAGCACAAATACAAGAGAGCAGAACAAACCTGTAGGAGAGTCTGATAAAATTAAAAGCTCTGCATGACTGAAGATTTTTTAAAAACATGAAAAACCAAAATTAAAAGTTTTATTTTTGCAACAAAAAAATTAAAGATATAGATGCTGATTGAGGTGAATAGTTTAATATGAATAAAATATCACAATAAACAGGAAAACTTATTTTCTTCACTGAAGTATCTTAAGCATTTAAAAGACTGCTTAGTACACACTAGGTGTTCAATAAATATATATTGGATGAATGGATGTCTCACATAGAGCCAACCATTCTGGAATGTGAAGTCAAGTGGAACTTAGGAAGCATCACTATGAACAAAGCTAGTGGAGGTGATGGAATTCCAGTTGAGCTATACCAAATCCTGAAAGATGATGCCATGAAAATGTTGCACTCAATATGCCAGCAAATTTGGAAAACTCAGCAGTGGCCACAGGACTGGAAAAGGTCAGTTGTCATCCCAATCCCAAAGAAAGACAATGCCAAAGAATGCTCAAACTACTGCACACTTGAATTCATCTCACACGCTAGTAAAGTAATGCTCAAAATTCTCCAAACTAGTCTTCAAAAGTACATGAACCATGAACTTCCAGATGCTCAAGCTGGATTTAGAAAAGACAGAGGAACCAGAGATCAAATTGCCAACATCTGTTAGATCATAGAAAAAGCAAGAGAATTCCAGACAGACATCTACTTCTGCTTTATTGACTATGCCAAAGCCTTTGACTGTGTGGATCACAACAAACTTGAAAATTCTTAAAGAGATGGGGATACCAGAACAGAAGGCTTTACCTGCCTCCTGAGAAATCTGTATGCATATCAAGAAGCAACAGAACCAGACATGGAACAACCGACTGGTTCCAAATTGGGAAAGGATTACATCAAGGCTGTATATTGTCACCCTGCTTATTTAACTTATATGCAGTTACATCATGCAAAATGCTGGGCTGGATGAAGCACACACTGGAACCAAGATTTCCAGGAGAAATATCAATAACCTCAGATATTCAGATGCCACCACCCTTATGGCAGAAAGCAAAGAGGAACTAAAAAGCCTCTTGATGAAAGTGAAAGAGGAGAATGAGAAAAGTGGCTTAAAACTCAACGGGAATTCTAAAATCTATGATCATGGCATCCTGTCCCATCACTTCATGGCAAATAGATGGGGAAACAATGGAAATAATGGCAGAGTTTATTTTGGGGGGCTCCAAATCACTGCAGATGGTGACTTCAGCCATGAAATTAAAAGGTGTTTGCTCCTTGGAAGAAAAGCTATGACTAACTTACACAGCATATTAAAAAGCAGAAATATTACTGACAAAAGTCTGTCTACTCAAAGCTATGGTTTTTCCAGTAGTCATGTATGGATGTGAGAGTTGGGCTATAAAGAAAGCTGAGTGATGAAGAATTGATGCTTTTGAATTCTGGTATTGGAGAAGACTCTTGAGAGTCCCTTGGAGAGCAACAAAATCCAACCTGTCCATTCTAAATGAAATCAGTCCTGAATATTCATTGCAAGGACTGATGTTGAAGCTGAAACTCCAATACTTTGACCACCTGATGGGAATAACTGACTCATTTTAAAAGGCTCCGATGCTGGGAAAGATTGAAGGTGGGAGGAGAAGTAGACAACCCAGGATGAGATGGTTGGATGGCATCACCATCTCAACGGACATGAGTCTGAGTAAATTCCAGGAGCTGGTGATGGACAGGGAGGCCTGTCATGCTGCAGTCCATGGGGTCACAAAGAGTTGGACATGAGTGAGTGACTGAACTGAACTGAACTGAAAGAAAAGAGACAGAGAAAGCTTCTGACATAGACATCAGAAGGGGGACAGAGAGTGCCCCCCTCACTAGTCTAAGTAAGGGAGTTATATACTTTTTTAATTAGTTATTACAATAAATCAAAAGAATGACTCAAAATTGTAAAAATTTTACCATGCCCATTCCTACAATTTACATTTAAGGTAACAGGATTAGAGCTTAACAATAGAAAGATCTTACCAGACCCACTCCCATAATATACAGTTTAAGATAGCAGGATTAGTCAGATGGTTTTCAAGAAGGAAAAATTGTCCTCAAGCAGGATACATTGTTGTTATATCATCCTTAGTACAGAGTTTAAACTGAGCTGTATGTTGTGTAATCATCAGTTCTGGACTTAAAGGAAAAAAAAAAAAACATTTTATGTGACTAAGACTAAGGAATGTAGTGGAAAACAAGACTTTTGTCCTTTTTTTCCTCCTTGAGAATTCCAGATCCCTATATACTCCTTGGGGACCCCCGACTTCTTATCAGCATGCCTAGGAATTGACTCTCAAAACCAGATACAAACTTGGAGCAACCAAAGAAATGCCTAACTGAAAAGAAAATCCATATGGAAGACACAGGTAATTTTGTAATGTTTTACCCATGTTTCCCACTGCCTCTGGGTGCAGAACCATGATTTCAGGAGGAAGCTGTACAATTCCCAGTTCCCTTTCTGAGACGGAAGGGACAGAGTGAAATGTATTTACAGGGTTCTGGTTGGGCTGGAGACATTTCAATGGATTGGTTTCTGTCTCCTGTGAATCTGAGGAGACAGCATAGCATGTTGGCATAGTTTGAATATTAGGTTGGAGGCTGCTGAAAGAAGTGTCAGTAACCACAACACAAAAGCATTTCAAGAGGAATACATACTTGTAAGCACCTAGCAAGACGGGAGTTTACAGGCAGATGAATACAACAGAAAACTACCCTGAGAAGATGCAAGGGTGAGAGTCTTAGGGAAATTAAGATATGTAAAAGCAGCTATATAGAAAAAAATAATTGGAGTCAAAATCAAATGCATGGCCCCAGGGAAGATACATTCTCAGGTAAAGGGCTGAGATGACCTTGAAAATCCACGCTGAGCTGACTAGTGAAGGTCTAGTCTTCATGGAAGGGCTTTGCAGGTGGCACAGTGGTAAAAAATCTGCCTACCAATGCAGGAGATACAAGTGATACCAGAGAATTGGGTTTGATCCCTGGGTCAGGAAGATCCCCTGGAGTAGGAAATGTCAATCCATTTTCCAAGCAAGTATTCTTGCCTGGAAAGTCCCACTGACAGAAGAACCTGGTGGGCTAAAGCCCATGAGGTGGCAAAGAGTCAGATAAAACTGAGCACACTAGCACACAAAGAGTCCCCTGAATCGAGTAAGTTTGCAAAGACTAGGAGAGGTCACTGTTTTTTTTTTTTTTTCAAATGTTAACTGTCAACAAAGTATAAGACATACAAAGAAACAGGGAAACATGCCCCATTTGAAGGAGAAATAAATCTTCAGAAAATGACCCTAAAAAGAAACAAGCCATAGATTTATTTGACAAAGACTTCAAAATAGCAACCTTAAATGTATCCATTGAGGGGGAACATGGACAGAGAATTAAATGAAATCAAGAAATGGATATATGAACAAAATGAGAATATCAATATAGAAGTAGAAATTACAAAAAAAGAACTAAACAAAAATTCTATAGCTGAAGAACATAATGACTGAGTTGAAAAACTCACTGAAGGTGTTCAACACTACATTCAAACACATAGAGGAAAGAATTAGTTAATATGAAGACAGATTATTTGAAACTCTCCAATCTGAGGAAACAAAAGAAAAAAAAAAAAGAAAAGAGTAAATAGAGTGTAAAGAACTTATGAGACAGCATCAAGAAGATTAAAATACACATTATGAGAGTCCCAGATGGAAAAGAGAGAAATGGGCAAAACTAGTCAAGGCTATGGTTTTTCCAGTGGTCATGTATGGATGTGAGAGTTGGACTATAAAGAAAGCTGAGCAATGAAGTTGATGCTTTTGAACTGTGGTGTTGGAGAACACTCTTGAAAGTCCCTTGGACTGCAAGGAGATCCAACCAGTCCATCCTAAAGGAGACTAGTCCTGGATGTTCATTGGAAAGACTGATGTTGAAGCTGAAACTCCAATATTTGGCCACCTGATGAGAAGAGCTGACTCATTGGGAAAGACCCCGAAGCTGGGAAAGATTGAGGGCAGGGCAGGAGGAGAAGGGGGCAACAGAGGATGAGATTGTTGGGTGGCATCTCCAACTCGATGGACATGGATTTGGGTGGACTCTGGGAGTTGGTGATGGACAGGAAGGCCTGGTGTGCTGCGGTTCATGGGGTCACAAAGAGTCAGACAGGACTGAGGGACTGAACTGAATTGAACTCAAATAATAGTTGAGAATTTTCCAAATTTGAAGAAAAACATGAATATTCAAATACAAGAAGCTCAATGACACATAAGCAGAAGAATTTAAAGACATACCCAGAGACACATTAAAATCAAAGTGTTGAAAATCAAAGACAAATATTAATTAGGATATGGGGTAATTGAATACCTTGAGTGTTATCATTAGTAATGTAGAAGTTATAGTCACTATGGAATACAGTATGGTGGTTCCTCAAAAAATATTAAAAATAGAACTACCTCATGATCCAGCAATTCTACTTTTGGATATATACTGCAGATAATTGAAAGCAAGGCCTTGACAAGGTATATGTATTATTTAGCCTTGAAAAGGAAGGAAATTTTGACACATGCTGCAGCATGGATGTACAATAGGACAGTATGCTAAGTGAAATAAGACAAGTCACAGAAAGACAAATACTCTCTCATATCACTACATAGAATAATCAAATTCACAAGTGGTAGTTTTCAGGGCCTGAGAGTAAGAGGAAGTTGGTGGTTGTTATTTACTGTATATGGAGTTTTAGTTTTGCAAAATGGAAAGAGTCTGGAGATTAATGTATAACAATATCAATTTTATTGGCAATATTGAATAGTATACTTAAGAATTGTTATAATGGTAAATTTTATGTAATGTATTTTTGTCCCAATTAAAATTCAATGGAATATGAAGAAAGGAAGGACTAAATAAAGAATAATATAACTGCAAAAGTCTGAGAGACAAAACAGGTTGAGCAAAACCTAGAAAAATAGAAAGAAATTAGGCAAATGAAAGGGTCCATGTGATGAGAATATCAGATAATTAGGTGTAAAATAGAGAATTTCACAAACTATGAAATTAATATGTACAGATGAAGAGAGGCAGTTACTTTCACAGCATACTCAATGTAGTTAGAGTCATCTGGTGTGGCTGGGAATATGAGTAATATAGTAGGAAAAGAGTATAGAAAGATATTATTTGGGCAGAATCCAGACATTTTAATCTACTAGGTTGAAGATTTCAGTATTACATCAGTAAGAAACACCTGGGATGTGAGGGATATTCAAGAGGGAGAGAACATATGTAGACTTATGGCTGATTCACATTGTTGTTTGGCAGAAACCAACACAATATTGTAAAGCAATTATCCTCCAAATAAAAATAGATTTTAAAAATAAGGAATACCTAGAATTTTTTTTAAATGAATGTCACATTATCAGAGCTGCTTTCTAAAAATACAACTGTGGATAGTGTGGGGTTGGTTTAATACATAAAGTGATTGGAAGGACTGATGCTGAAGCTGAAAGTCCAGTACTTTGGCCACCTCATGCGAATTGACTCATTGGAAAAGAACCTGATGCTGGGAGGGATTGGGGGCAGAAGGAGAAGGGGACAACAGAGGATGAGATGGCTAGATGACATCACTGACTCAATGAGCATGAGTTTGAGTAAACTCCGGGAGTTGGCGAAGGACAGGGAGGCCTGGCTTGCTGCGATTCATGGGGTCGCAAAGAGTCCGACACTACTGAGCAACTGAACTGAACTGAATAGCAGATTCATGTGAAAGTATGGCAAAAACCACCACAATATTGTAAAGTAATTAGCGTGCAAAATTAATAAATAAAAAGATAAAAGAGAAACTTAGGAGTATTGTTTTCAGTTAAAAGTGAGTATTTTGTTATAAAAGTATGCATTTTTATTATAGAAAACATAGGAAATATGTATTATCAAAAAGAAAATCTGAAATAAGCACAATCCCATTATTCTCACACAATGAACAAATTTGTATCAACTGATAATCCTACTGTAAGCACATTTGATTTCCTTGATTAGCATTTTCATTTTTAATTTTTTTTTTATTTTTACTAGTTGGAGGCTAATAACTTTACAATATTGTAGTGGTTTTTGCCATACATTGACATGAATCAGCCATGGATTTAATGTGTTCCTCATCCTGAACCCCCTTCCCACCTCCCTCCCCATCCCATCACTCTGGGTCATCCCCGTGCACCAGCCCTGAGCACCTGTCTCATGCATCCAACCTGGGCTGGCGATCTGTTTCACACTTGATAATATATATGCTTTGATGCTATTCTCTCAGATCATCCCACCCTCGCCTTCTCCCATAGAGTCCAAAAGTCTGTTTTATACATCTGTGTCTCTTTTTCTGTCTTGCATATAGGGTTATCATTACCATCTTTCTAAATTTCATACATACGGGTTAGTATACTCTATTGGTGTTTATTTTTCTGGCTTACTTCACCCTGTATAATGGGCTCCAGTTTCATCCATATCATTAGAACTGATTCAAATGTATTCTTTTTAATGGCTGAGATTTAATATTCCATGGTGTATATGTACCAGAGCTTTCTTATCCATTCATCTGTTGATGGGCATCTAGGTTGCTTCCAAGTCCTGGCTATGATAAACAGTGCTGCAATGAACTTGGGGTACACGTGTCTCTTTCAGATCTGGTTTCCTCAGTGTGTATACCCAGGAGTGGGATTGCTGGGTCATATGGCAGTTCTATTTCCAGTTTTTTAAGGAATCTCCACACTGTTCTCCACAGTGGCTATACTAGTTTGCATTCCCACCAACAGTGTAAGAAGGTTCCCTTTTCTCCACACCCTCTCCAGCATTTATTGCTTGTAGACTTTTGGATAGCAGCCATTCTGACTGGCGTGTAATGGTACCTCATTGTGGTTTTGATTTGCATTTCTCTGATAATGAGTGATGTTGAGTATCTTTTCATGTGTTTGTTAGCAATCTGTATGTCTTCTTTGGAGAAAGGTCTGTTTAGATCTTTGGCCCATTTTTTGATTGGGTCATTTATTTTTCTGGAATTGAGGTGTATGAGTTGATTGTATATTTTTGAGATTACTCCTTTGTCTGCTTCTTCATTTGCTATTATTTTTTCCCACTCTGAAGACTGTCTTTTCACCTTGCTTATAGTTTCCTTTGTTGTGCAAAAGATTTTAAGTTTAATTAGGTCCCATTTGTTTATTTTTGTTTTTATTTCCAATATTCTGGGAAGTGGGTCATAGAGGATCTTGCTGTGATTTATGTCAGAGAGTGTTTTACCTACGTTCTCCTCTAGGAGTTTTATAGTTTCTGGTCTTACATTTAGATCTTTAATCCATTTTGAGTTTATTTTTTTTGTATGGTGTTAGAAAGTGTTCTAGTTTCATTCTTTTACAAGTGGTTGACCAGTTTTCCCAGCACCACTTTATGGTATATTCTTGCCTCCTTTGTCAGAGATAAGGTTTCCACAGTTATGTGGATTTATCTATGGGTTTCCTATTCTGTTCTGCTGATCTATGTCTCTGTCTTTTTGCCAGTATCATACTGTCTTGATGACTGTGGCTTTGTAGTAGAGACTGATGTCAGGCAGGTTGATTCCTCCAGTTCCATTCTTCTTTCTCAAGATTACTTTGGCTACTCAAGGCTTTTTGTATTTCCATACAAATTGAGAAATTATTTGTTCTAGTTCTGTGAAGAATATAATTGGTAGCTTGATAGGGATTGCATTGAATCTATAGATTGCTTTGGGTAGTATAGTCATTTTGACAATATTGATTCTTCCAATCCATGAACACGGTATATTTCTCTGTCTATTTGTGTCCTCTTTGATTGTGTCCTCTTTGGTTTTCATTTTCTTTTTTAAAATTATTTGTGGGTAGGAGTCAAGATGGCGGAGGAATAGGATGGGGAGATCACTTCCTCTTCTACAAATTCATCAAAAGAACAACAGAACGGTGAACAAAGTTTACAAAACAACTTCTGATTGCTAGCAGCGGACATCAGGCGCCCAGAAAAGCAGCCCATTGTCTTTGAAGGGAGGTAGGACAAAAATATTAAAGATTAAAAAGGGACACAAAAGAACGAGGGATGGAGACCCTTCGCGGGAAGGGAATCTCAATAGAGGAAGTTTCCAATCAGCAGGAAACCCTCACGCTGGTGGGTCTGGGGGAAGTTTTCAGATCTCAGAGGGCAACCTAACTTGGTGGAGAAATTAAATAAGGCCCACAGATTACGTGCCTAAAAGCAACTCCCAGCAGAAAAGTACCCCAGGCACCCGCACCCGCTACCAGCAAGTGGGGGTGGAACGGAGAGGAGCCGGCGGCATTCCTTAGGGTAAGGATCGGCCAGAAGGCCCTTAGAGCAGTTGTAGGGAGCTTTTTTTAAACTGTGGGAGAGCGAGGGAAAAATTAACCGGCCGGAACACACCGCCGGCGGTTCACAAAACATAGGGACTGAGAAACTCCAGAGAAGAGCCGCCCCATCCCCGCTGGAGGTATGAGGCAGGGGGAGGGGAAAGGGGCAAACTCAGCCCCAGAGAAGCCACCCCCTCCCACCCGGCAAACAGGCCCCGGTTCCTGTCTAAAGACTTCCTGAGACCCGATCGGCGGCGCGCTCTGGGGCCGCGGAGGGAAAAGGCACGGCGCACCCATGGAGAGGGTGCCAAACCTCTGGCTGCCTGGCCAGAACACGGCGAGTGCTCCCCACACACAGTGACATCTGCCTGCAGAGCCCCGCCCTCCCTGCAGCAGGACTGAACTGAACTAGCGAACCTAAATAAGAGATCACCTCCGCCCACCTGTGTCAGGGGGGAAATTAGACACCGAAGAGAGGGCAAACAGAAGCCAAATAAACAAAGGGAATCGCTTCAGAAAGGTCCGGTGCAGCAGGTTAAAATCCCTGAAGGCAACACTGACTACACCGGAAGGGGCCTATAGATATCAAGAAGTGTAAGCTGGAAAAAGGAGCTATCTAAAATTGAACTGAACCTACACTGGCTGCAACAGCTCCAGAGAAATTCCTAGATATATTTGCATATTTTGTTGTTGTTGTAGTTGTTAAATTAAAAATTTTTTTTCTTTTCTTTTTTTTCAATTTTTTCTCTTTTATTGTCTTTTAAACTTCACTACTACTCCCCCATTACTCCTCAACTTTCATTTTCATATATTTTTGTGATTTTTTTTTCAATTAGGGAAATTTTTTTTTTCTTTTTTTTGTTTTTCTTCTTTTTTCATTTTTTCTTCTTTTTTTCTTTTATTTTGCTTGTCTTTCTCTCCTATTTCCTTTTAAAGTCCTCTAATACTCCTCTATTATTCCTTAATTATCATTTTCATCTCAATATAACCTTGCAAAAAAAAAAAAAGAAAAAAAAAAGAAGAGAGAGAGAAGCCCTATTTTTAAAATGAACTCCATATATATTTCTAAATTTGGGGTTTTTGTTTTTGTTTTTAAATATTTTATTTCAAAGAGTCTAACCTTTATGCTAAATTTTTTAATCTTTGTTTATCAGTATGTGATATAAATGTTGGACATTTAAGAATCCAATATTGAATTCCCATTTCTATTCAGGAGTGTGTTGATTACTATGTTCCACTTTTGACTCTCTGTTTTCTACCTCAGAACAACTCTATTTCCTCCTTTCCCCTTCTCTTCCCAATCCAATTCGGTGAATCTTTGTGGGTGTCTGGGCTACGGAGAACACTTTGAGAACAGATAACTGTGTAGATCTGTCTCTTTCCTCTTGAGTCCCCCTTTCTCCTCGCCTGCTCACCTCTATCTCCTTCCTCCCTCTCCTATTCTTCGTGTAATTCTATGAACCTCTTTGGTGGTCCCTCACGGTGGAAAATCTTTTCACCATTAACCTAGAAGTTTTATTATCAGTGCTGCATAGTTGGAGAAGTCTGGAGACTATTGGTAGAATAAAACTGAAATCCAGAGGCAGGAGACTTAAGCCCCAAACCTGAGAAAACCATAAAACTCCTGACTACACAGAACATTAAGGAATAAGAGTCCATCCAAAAGCCCCCATACCTACACCAAAACTAACCACCACCCAAGAGCCAAGAAGCTCCAGGACAAGACATACTACAAAAATTCTATAGTAACGCAGGAACATAGACCTAAGTGTCAACATACAGGCTGCCCAAAGTCACACCTAACGCATATACCAATTGCAAAACTCATCACTGGGCACTCCATTGCACTCCAGAGAAAAGAAATCCATCTCCACGCACCAGAACACTGACACAAGCTTCCCTAACCAGGAAACCTTGACAAGCCAATCGTCCAACACCACCCACTGGGTAAAACCTTCACAATAAAAAGGAAACAGAGACCAGCAGAATACAGAAAGCCCACCCCAGACACAGCAATCTAAACAAGATGAAAAGACAGAGAAATACCCAACAAGTAAAGGAACATGAAAAATGCCCACCAAATCAAACAAAAGAGGAGGAGGTAGTGAATCTATCTGAAAAAGAATTTTGAATAATGATAATGAAAATGATCCAAAATCTTGAAAGCAAAATGGAGTTACAAATAAATAGCCTGGAGACAAAGATGGAGAATATGCAAGAAATGTTTAACAAGGACCTAGCAGAAATAAAAAGGAGTCAATTAAAAATGAGTAATGCAATAAATGAGATAAAAATCACTCTGGAGGGAACCATGAGTAGCATAACAGAGACAGAAGATAGGATAAGTGAGGTAGAAGATAAAATGGTGGAAATAAATGAAGCAGAGAGGAAAAAAGAAAAAAAGAGTCAAAAGAAATGAGGACAAACTCAGGGACATCTGGGACAATGTGAAATGCCCCAACATTCGAATCATACGAGTCCCAGAAGAAGAAAACAAAAAGAAAGGCCATGAGAAGTTACTCGAGGAGATAATAGCTGGAAACTTCCCTAAAATGGGGAAGGGAATAGCCACCCAAGTCCAAGAAACCCAGAGAGTTCCAAACAGGATAAACCCAAGGCGAAATACCCCAAGACACATAGTAATCAAATTAACAAAGATCAAACACAAAGAACAACTATTAAAAGCACCAAGGGAGAAACAACAAATAACACAGAAAGGGATTCCCACAAAGATAACAGCTGATCTATCAATAGAAACCCTTCAGGCCAGAAGGGAATGGCAGGACATACTTAGAGTAATGAAAGAGAATAACCTACAACCAAGATTACTGTACCCAGCAAGGATCTCATTCAGATATGAAGGACAATTCAGAAGCTTTACAGACAAGCAAAAGCTGAGAGAATTCAGCACCACCAAACCAGCTCTTCAACAAATGCTAAAGGATCTTCTATAGACAGGAAACACAGAAAGGTTGTATAAACGTGAAGCCCAAAACAGCAAACTAAATGGCAATTGAACCATACTTATCAATAATTACCCTAAATGTAAATGGGTTGAATGCCCCAACCAAAAGACAAAGACTGGCTGAATGGATAAAAAAAAGACCCCTATATATGCTGTCTACAAGAGACCCACTTCAAAACAAGGGACACATACAGACTAAAATTGAAGGGCTGGAAAAAAATATTTCATGCAAACGGAGACCCAAAGAAAGCAGGAGTTGCAATACTCATATCAGATAAAATAGACTTTCAAATAAAGGCTGTGAAAAGAGACAAAGAAGGACACTACATAATGATCAAAGGATCAATTCAAGAAGAAGATATAACAATTATAAATATATATGCACCTAACATAGGAGCACCACAATATGAAAGGCAAATACTAACGAGGATGAAAGAGGAAATTAATAGTAACACAATAATAGTGGGAGACTTTAATACCCCACTCACAACTATGGATAGATCAACTAAACAGAAAATTAACAAGGAAACACAAACTTTAAAGGAAACAATGGACCAGCTAGAACTTATTGACATCTAGAGGACCTTTCACCCCAAAACAATCAACTTCACCTTTTTCTCAAGTGCACACGGAAGCTTCTCCAGAATAGATCACATCCTGGGCCATAAATCTAGTCTTGGAAAACTCAGAAAAATTGAAATCATTCCAGTCATCTTCTCTGACCACAGTGCAGTAAGATTAGATCTCAATAAAAGGAAAAAAAAAATAGTAAAAATTCAAACATATGGAGGCTAAACAGCACGCTTCTGAATAACCAACAAATCATAGAAGAAATCAAAAAAGAAATCAAAATATCCATAGAAAGGAATGAAAATGAAAGCACAAAAACCCAAAACCTATGGGACACTGTAAAAGCAGTGCTAAGGGGAAGATTCATAGCATTACAGGCCTACCTCAAGAAACAAGAAACAAGTCAAATAAATAACCTAACCCTACACCTAAAGCAACTAGAGAAGGAAGAAATGAAGAACCCCAGGGTTTGTAGAAGGAAAGAAATCTTAAAAATTAGGGCAGAAATAAATGCAAAAGAAACTAAAGAGACCATAGCAAAAATCAACAAAGCTAAAAGCTGATTTTTTGAAAAAATAAACAAAATTGATGAACCATTAGCAAGACTCATCAAGAAACAAAGGGAGAAGAACCAAATTAACAAAATTAGAAACGAAAATGGAGAGATCACAACAGACAACACTGAAATACAAAGGATCATAAGAGACTACTACCAGCAGCTCTATGCTACTAAAATGGACAACTTGGAAGAAATGGACAAGTTCTTAGAGAAGTATAACTTTCCAAAACTGAACCAGGAAGAAAAAGAAGATCTTAACAAACCCATCACAAGCAAGGAAATCCAAACTGTAATCAGAAATCTTCCAGCAAACAAAAGCCCAGGACCAGATGGCCTCACAGCTGAATTCTACCAAAAATTTAGAGAAGAGCTAACACCTATCTTACTCAAACTCTTCCAGAAAATAGCAGAAGAAGGTAAACTTCCAAACTCATTCTATGAGGCCACCATCACCTTAATTCCAAAACCAGACAAAGATGCCACAAAAAAAGAAAACTACAGGCCAATATGACTGATGAACATAGATGCAAAAATCCTTCACAAAATTCTAGCAAACAGAATCCAACAACATATTAAAAAAATCATACACCATGACCAAGTGGGCTTTATCCCAGGAATGCAAGAATTCTTTAATATCCACAAAGCAATCAATGTGATACACCACATTAACAAATAGAAAGATAAAAACCATATGATTATCGCAATAGATGCAGAAAAAGCCTTTGACAAAATTCAACACTGATTTATGATTAAAACTCTCCAGAAAGCAGGAATAGAAGGAACATACCTCAACATAATAAAAGCTATATATGAAAAACCCACAGCAAGCATTACCCTCAATGGCGAAAAATAGAAGGCATTTCCCCTAAAATCAGGAACAAGACAAGGGTGCCCACTCTCACCACTTCTATGCAACATAGTTTTGGAAGTGTTGGCCACAGCAATCAGGGCAGAAAAATAAGTAAAAGGAATCCAGATAGGAAAAGAAGAAGTGAAACTCTCACTGTTTGCAGATGACATGATCCTCTACATAGAAAACCCTAAAGACTCTACCAGAAAATTACTAGAGCTAATCAACGAATATAGTAAAGTTGGAGGATATAAAATTAACACACAGAAATCTCTTGCATTCCTATACACTAACAATGAGAAAACAGAAAGAGAAATTAAGGAAACAATACCATTCACCATTGCAACAAAAAGAATAAAATACTTAGGAATATATTTACCTAAAGAAAAAAAAGACTTATACATAGAAAACTATAAATCATTGATGAAAGAAGTCAAAGAGGACACAAACAGATGGAGAAATATACCGTGCTCATGGATTGGAAGAATCAATATTGTCAAAATGGCCATGCTACCCAAAGCAATCTACAGATTCAATGCAATCCCTATCAAGCTACCAACGGTATTTTTCACAGAACTAGAACAAATAATTTCACAATTTGTATGGAAATACAGAAAACCTCGAATAGCCAAAGTAATCTTGAGAAAGAAGAATGGAACTGGAGGAATCAACCTGCCTTACTTCAGACTATACTACAAAGCCACAGTCATCAAGACAATATGGTATTGGCACAAAGACAGATATATAGATCAATGGATCAAAATTGAAACCCCAGAGATAAATCCACAAGCATATGGTCACTTTATCTTCGACAAAGGAGGCAAGGATATACAATGGAAAAAAGATAGCCTCTTTAACAAGTGGTGCTGGGAAAGCTGGTCAACCACTTGTAAAAGAATGCAACTACAACACTTTCTAACACCATACACAAAAATAAATTCAAAATGGATTAAAGATCTAAATGTAAGACCAGAACTATAAAACTCCTAGAGGAGAACATAGGCAAAACACTCTCCGACATAAATCTCAGCAGGATCCTCTATGACCCACATCCCAGGATATTAGAAACAAAAGCAAAAATAAACAAATGGGACCTAATGAAACTTAAAAGCTTTTGCACAGCAAAGGGAACTATAAGCAAGGTGAAAAGACAGCCCTCAGATTGGCAGAAAATAATAGCAAATGAAGCAACAGACAAAGGATTAATCTCAAAAATATGCAAGCAACTCCTCCAGCTCAATTCCAGAAAAATAAATGACCCAATCAAAAAAATGGGCCAAAGAATTAAACAGACACTTCTCCAAGGAAGACATACAGATGGCTAAGAAACACATGAAAAGATGCTCAACATCACTCATTATCAGAGAAATGCAAATCAAAACCACAATGAGGTACCATTACACGCCAATCAGGATGGCTGCTATTCAAAAGTCTACAAGCAATAAATGCTGGAGAGGGTGTGGAGAAAAGGGAACCCTCTTACCCTGTTGGTGGGAATGCAACCTAGTACAGCTGCTATGGAAAACAGTGTGGAGATTTCTTAAAAAACTGGAAATAGAACTTCCATATGACACAGCAATCCCACTTCTGGGCATACACACCAAGGAAACCAGATCTGAAAGAGACATGTGTACCCTAATGTTCATCGCAGCACTGTTTATCATAACCAGAACATGGAAGCAACCTAGATGCTCATCAGCAGACGAATGGATAAGGAAGCTGTGGTACATATACACCATGGAATATACGCAGTCATTAAAAAGAATTCATTTGAATCAATTCTAATGAGATGGATGAAACTGGAGCCCATTATACAGAGTGAAGTAAGCCAGAAAGATAAAGACCATTACAATATACTAACACATATATATGGAATTTAGAAAGATGTTGATGATAACCCTATATGCAGAACAGAAAAAAAAAAGACACAGATTTATAGAACAGTCTTTTAGACTCTGTGGGAGAAGGCGAGGGTGGGATGTTTCAAGAGAACAGCATTGAAACATGTATAGTATCTAGGGTGAAACAGATCACCAGCCCAGGTTGGATGAATGAGACAAGCGCTCAGACCTGGTGCACTGGGAAAACCTAGGTGGAGCGGGTGGAGAGGGAGGTGGGAGGGGGGATCGGGATGGGGAACATATGTAAACCCATGGTTGTTTCATTTCAATGTATGACAAAATTCACTACAAATTAAAAAAAAGTGAAAAAAAATAAAAAATAAAAAAAATAAAATTATTTGCCAATTTTACATCTGAAATGACATCTCAGTGCTGTTTTGGTTTAAATTATGTCTTTGAATAATAAATTACTTCGTTCCTCACCTTGTTAAAGAAAAATAGCCCATTTATTTGGTCTTTGTAATAATATATCCAATGGCTATTAATTTAAAAATTCAAAAAATGCAAGTATATGTGAGAATGCTCTCAGCAAGGTAGTGAGATAAAATTCCTCAGAGCAGTTTTCCTCCCACAGATACAATGATTCAACTACCATACAGGGACAGTTTTCCTCTGGAGGATTATAGAGATCACCCTTGAGCATGAAACCAGTTGCATTGCAGCCAGTGGGAAAATTTGTGGCACCCTCTTACCATAATCCGTCTACCTGGCACTGTATCTCATGATTAAAAAGAAATACTCAGGTTCTCAGCTTCTCCCCAGGGAAGAAAGGAGAGAACAGGAGCATACGTCCCTGTGTCAATGTTCTGAATTTTAAGGAGGCTTCCCAAAGGAGTAGTTTCTGTCTTGCCTTAGTCTGAACACAGACAGGAAAAGTCTCCAGTTGGGAGTTTCTGAGAACAAAGGCAAAGGTATGAACAAGTAAGCACTTAATGGCAATAGTCCTTCCCTCTAGCTAGCACAGAACAGAGTAGTGAAAACCTTCAAATCCTAGCTTCTCCCTAGGGAGAGAAAGAGTTGACGCATCTGTACAAAGTTCTGGATTTTTAGAGGGCTGCCCGTGGGACCAGCTTATTTACCACTAGGTTCTGAGCACTGAAGAGATATAGTATACTCTAGGTGTCTGCAGACTGCTGAGATTAAAGAGGAATGTTAGGAATCTTACCCACTCACTACCAGACCCCCTTCCCCTGGCTCAGCACAACCTGGTTGGGAAAAATCACAGCCATGGCTAATCTTGTGGGAGAGAAGGACTGAAACTCATGTATAACACTCACTTTTAAGTGGGTCATGCGAGGGACTAGTCTCATTCTAACATGTGTCACAGTGATGATAAAATCCAATATACTCCAAATGCCGGAGGGACAATGGGGGAAAAAAAAAGGTGCTACACTGCTGCTGCTCCATAGGACATGCAGTATTACAGACAAACACCAGAGGGAGCAAGATATTATAAATGCCTGGGTAAAAATCAAAAGCAAAAACAAAACAAAAACAGCAGTTCCTTCTAATTAGGAATTTACATATGCAAGTCCAAAGAAGACACATCCACAGAAAAGATTTGAGATGCCTCCAAGAATCTCTAAATTTGATTGAGGATGTTCTTCCCATCTATAAAGACATTTCATAAAGAATGAGGGAGGTAGTTGTTTTCCAAATACAGTGATATCAACATGAAGTTACAAGGAGCACAAAGAAACAAGTAAAAATGTCCCAAACAAAGTAACAAAATAAGCCTCAAAAAACTTCTTAAAGAAAGGTAATTACAGGAACTATATAACAAAATTTTAAAAAATAAAATAAATAAAATAAAATCAGTAAACATAGTTGTTTCAAAAAATAAACATTGTAAAGATACTCTATGAGCTTAGAAAAATGATACTACATGAACAAACTGAGAATTTCAGCAAGGAAGAAGTGTATTTTAAAAACAGAAATTTTGGAACTGAAAAATACAGTAACCAAACCAAATGATTTGCAAGAAAGGCTCAACACCAAACTTGATCAAACATAAGAAATAATCAGCAATAACAAAGACAAATCAATTGAAATTATCCATTCAGAAGACAAAAAGAAGATAAAAGAATGAAAAAAAAGGAAGAAAAAAGCTTAAGGACTTATGAATAACTAGCAAACAGACAAATATATGTATTGTGGGAATTCTGGAAGGGAGAGTGAGAAAGGGTCAGAAACTTCAGAGAAATAATGGCCTAACACTTCCTAAATCTAGAGAAGGAAATAAACATTCAGATTCAAGAAACCCCAAATTCTTTAAATATGATCCAAAGAAATCCATGCTGACACACTTTATAATCAAATTGTCAAAAGGAAGGGTTTTGAAAACAGCAAGAGAAAATCAAAGAGCTTTTTATGTATAAGAGAGCAACCATAAAAACATCAGCAGACTTCTCCATAGATATCTTGCAAACCAGAAGGGAGTCAGTTGATAGATTCAGATAATTAAAAAAAAAACTGCCAAAAAGAAATGCAATCAAAATTATCCTTCAAAAATGAAGACAAAATAGACTTTGTCAGATAAACAAAAGCTGAGGTAGTTCATTACTACTAGAATTGCCTTGCAATAAATGCCAAAGGAAGTCTTTTAAGTTGAAATGAAAGGATTATAAACAGGAACACAAAAGCATATAGAAGTATAAAGCTCACTGGTAAGGGTAAATATATAGACAAATACAGACTATCATATGAATGCAACAGTAGCATGTAAATCAATGTTAATTCTGATAGAGAAATTAAATACAAAATTATTAAAAAAATAACTACGACTATTAAAATGTTACAGAAACTCAATATAAAAAATGTAATTTGTGACATTAGTACCATAAAATCTGTATCTGTTGAGAAGTAAAAATGTATAGTTTGAAGTTATCAGTTTAAATATCTTTAACTATTTGATTTTTAAAAATAACTATGGAAATCACAAAGAAAAATAGATAAATACAACACAAAAAAGAAAATAAAAGAATCAAAACATGTAACTATAAGAAAGCAACAAAACACAAAGGAAGAGATCTAGAGAGAAAAAGGGACAAAAAGGTATAAGGCAAATGGAAAATAATCAATAAAATGATAACAGCAAGTCCTTCCCTATCAATAATTCTTTCATTGTAAATGGATTAAAATTCCAAGTCAGTAGAGTTGCCTAGTGGACAAAAATAACAAGAAACAAATGTATGCTGATCATGATACACACTTTATATTTTTATCTTTCTATTTTTTCTAATTATGAAAATATGATAACACATTTACAGGGGACTTGGAAAATATTGAACAAAGTTACATATAGTCCCACTATATACTACAATTGCTTATTTTAAATAGATAAATTAAGATTTTTATTTGGAGTTTCAATATCAAACTCTCAAAAATTTATAGAATGAATGTACAGAGAAATAGAAAAATATAGTAGACCTGAAAAGCATTATGAACCAATTTGACATAATTAAGATTTATAAAATTTTCACACAACTGTAGGTTACAAATTCTATTCAAGTACCAATAGACTATAAACTAGGAGGCACTGGAACATATCCAAAGACATAAGAACAGGTACACAAATTTCATGGTCTAAAGATGCTGAAATCACAGCGTCTGTTCTCTTATTACTGGGAAATTATGTTAGATGTCAATATCAAAAAATATTTTAAAGTAATCCACAGATTATCAAGTGCAGTATAATATTTACCGAGAGAGATCTTTGACTTGGCTATTGAAAGCCTCAATAGAGTTATAAGAATGAAAAAATATGGAGCGTGATTGCAGAGAAGAAAGAACTTAAATGAGAAATTAATATCAAAGATAATTTAAGAATCCCATGTATTTGTAAATGAAATGTCCGCTTTTAAATGAAGGGTTTATCTAGAAGCCATAACAAAGAAAATTAGAAAATATTTGTAATAGAAAAAAAAACTGAAAAGAGAATTTACCATAATTTGTTGCATGCAGCTAAAGGTGCTTAATGCAATTAAATACAATGTGGAGTCTTGAATAAGGTATGAAAACAAATAATGGACATTAGTATAAAATTTTATGAGATTAAAACAAACTCTGTACTTAAGAAATGATACTGTATTACATGGTAATTTCTTGTTTTCTACAATAGAATATTTCTTTATATTCTCAGAAATGCATTAGAAGGTTCAAGCCTCATTCAATTTTATTTTAATCACTAAGACAATAAACTTTCTAAATTTCAGTAGTAATACTTACTAGAAGCCAAAATACATGGGACTATATAAAAATTGTGAGTGAATATAGATTATAAATCCAGCATTATATACATATTAAGTCAAACAAGTAGAATCAAAACGTCATGAAATTTTTACCTAGGCAAAAATTCTTACTTTCTAAAATATATATATAAAATCAATTCAGTCACTCAGTCACGTAAGACTCTTTGTGATCCCATGGACTGAAGCATGCCAGGCTTCCCTGTACTTCACCAGCTCCTGGAGTTTGCCCAAACTCATGTCCATTGAGTAGGGGATGCCATTCAACCATCACATCCTCTGTCGTCCTGTTCTCCTTAGGCTTTCAATCTTTCCCAGCATCAGGGTATTTTCCAAACAGTCAATTCTTCACATCAGGTGGCCAAAGTATCGGAGTTTCAGCTTGAGCATCAGTCCTTCAAATGAATATTCAGGACTGATCTCATTTGACTGGTTTGATCTCCTTGCAGTCCAATGGACTATCCAGAGTCTTCTCCAACACCACAGTTTAAAAGCATCAATTCTTCAGCGCTCAGCTTTCTTTATACACCAACCCTCACATCCATACATGACTACTGGAAAAAAAAAAAAAAGCTTTGACTAGACAGACATTTTTTGGCAAAGTAATGTCTCTGCTTTTTTTTTTAATTGAAAAATAATCGCTGTACTGAATTTTGTTCTTTTTTTGGTCAAACCTCAACATGAATCAGTCATAGGTATACATAAATGCCCTCCCTTTTGAACCTCCTTCCCGTGTCGCTGCTTTTTAATATACTGTCTAGGTTGATCATAGGTTTTCCCCCAAGGAGCATGTGTCTTAATTTCGTGGCTGCAATCACCATCTGCAGTGATTTTGGAGCCCCTCAAAATAAAATTTGCCATTGTTGCCATTGTTTCCCCATCTATTTGCCATAGAGTGATGGGACTGGATGCCATAATATTAGTTTTTTGAATGTTGAGTTTTAAGCTGGCTTTTTTACTCGCCTGTTTCACTTTCATCAAGAGGCTCTTCAGTTCCTCTTCACTTTCTGACGTAAGGGTCATGTCATCTGTGTACCTGAGGTTATTGATATTTCTCCCAGCAATCTTGATTCAAGCTTGTGCTTCATATGTCTGGCATTTTGCATGATGCACTCTGTATATATGTTTTGTAAGCAGGGTGACAATATACAGCCTTGACATGATCCTTTGCTGATTTGGAACCAGTCTGTTGTTCCATGTTCAGTTCTAATGATTGCTTCTTGAACTGCATACAGATTTCTCAGGAGGCAGGTCAGGTGGCATTGTATTCCCATCTCTTGAAGCATTTTCCACAGTTTGTTGTGATCTACACAGTCAAAGACTTTGGCATCATCAATAAAGTAAATGTTTTTCTGGAACTCTTTTGCTCTTTCTATGATCCAATGGATGTTGGCAATTTAATCTCTGGTTCCTCTGCCTTTTCTAAATCCATCTCAAACATCGGGAAGTTCACAGTTCATGTATTTTTGAAGCCTTGCTTGGAGAATTTTTAGCATTACTTTGCTAGCGCATGAGATGAAACCAATTGTGCAGTATTTTGAACATTTTTGACATTGCCTTTCTTTGAGATTGGAATGAAAACTTACATTTTCCAGTCCTGTGGCCACTGCTGAGTTTTCCAAATATGCCAGCATATTGAGTGCATCATTTCAACAGCATCATCTTTTAGGATTTGAAAAGCTCAACTGGAATTCAATCACCTCCACTAGTTTTGTTCATAGTGATGCTTCTTAAGGTCCACTTGACTTCATATTTGAGGATGTCTGGCTCTAGGTGAGTGATCACACCATTGCGGTTATCTGGGTTGTGAAGATCTTTTTTGTACAGTTCTTCTGTGTATTCTTGCCACTTCTTCTTAATATCTTCTGCTTCTGTTAGGTCCATACCATTTCTGTCTTTTATTGAGCCTATCTTTGCATGAAATGTTCCCTTGGTGTCTCTAATTTTCTTGAAGAGATCTCTAGTCTTTCCCATTCTAGTGTTTTCCTCTATTTCTTGCACTGATCACTGAGGAAGGCTTTCTTATCTCTCCTTGCTCTTCTTTGGAACTCTGCATTCAAATGGGTATAGCTGTCCTTTTCTCATTTGCCTTTAGCTTCTCTTCTTTTCTCAGCTATATGTAAGGTCTCCTCACACAACCACTTTGCCTTTTTACATTTCTTTTTCTTGGGGATGGTTTTTATCACTGCCATCTCAACAATGTCACAAACCTCTGTTCATAGTTCTTTAGGCACTCTATCAGATCTAATCCCTTGAATCTATTTGTCACTTCCACTGTATAATCATAAGAAATTTGATTTAGGTCATACCTGAATGGTCTAGTGTTTTTCCCTACTTTCTTCAATATAAGCCTGAATTTGGCAATAAGGAGTTCATGATCTGTGCCACAGTAATTTCCCAGTCTTGTTTTTACTGACTGTATAGAGCTTCCCCATCTTTAGTTGCTGAAATCAATCTGATTTCAGTATTGATCGTCTGGAGATGTCCATGTGTAGAGTCTTCTCTTGTGTTGTTGAAAAGGGGTGTTTGCTATGACCAGTGTATTCTCTTGGCAAAACTCTGTTAGCCTTTTCCCTGCCTAATTTTGTACTCCAAGGCCAAACTTCCCTGTTACTCCAGGTAAGTCTTGACTTCTTATTTTTACATTACAGTCCCCTATGATGAAAAGGACATCTGTTGGGGGTGGTAGTTCTAGAAGATCTTGTAGGTCTTCATAGAACTGTTCAACTTCAGCTTCTTCAGCATTACTGGTAGGGCATAGACTTGGACTACTCTGATATTGAATGGTTTGCCTTAGATATGTACAAAGATCATTCTGTCATTTTTGAGACTGCATCCAAGTACTGTATTTTGGACTCTTTCAATGACTATGAGGGCTAATCCTTTTCTTATAAGGGATTCTTGCCCACAGTAGTAGATATAATGATCATCTTAATTAAATTTACCCATTCCAGTCCATTTTAGTTCACTGATTCCCAAAATGTCAATGTTCACTCTGACTGTCTCCTGTTTGACCACTTCTAACTTACCTTGATTCACAGTCCTAACATCCCAGGTTTCTATGCAATATTGCTCTTACATATATTATCTTTATATATATATATATATATATATATATATATATATATATATATATATCTTATACATGTCTTTTCTTGTATATATTGTACATATTATATATATTATATTATACATTATACACACACACACACACACAAGAGCTTTAAATTTATAAGCACACACAGGCTAAAAAGGGAAGGATGGAAAACAACATTCCATATAGATGTTAACCAGAGAACAGAAGCAGCCATATTTATCTTGGACAAAATGGATGTTATACCAAAACTATCAAAAAAGGCCAAGAATGACATTACATAATGTCCAAATATTTAACACACCAAGGTGGTATTATATGCATTTATATACTGAACATCAGAGCATCCAAATACATAAAGAAAATGATATAAATGAAAGAAAAATGGCAATTCAATAATAGCAGGGAATTTCAGTACCCAAATTTGAATAATGAAGAGAATATTCAGATTGATATAAACAAGGAAACAGGGGACTTGAAAAACACTACAGTCCAAATTGACTTAAGTGGTCTTTACAAACATGCTACTCAACAGAACCAAAATATACATTCTTCCCAAATGCACATGGAACATCCTATAGGAGGGATCACATTAAGTCAGTAGGTAAGTCTTAATAAAGTTAAGAAAATTGATTTCATACAAAGTACATTTACAGACTACAGAAAAATAATCTAGACATTAACAGCAGAAGAAAAACTTGAAAATTCACAAGTAACAGCACACTCTCAAACAACTCTTCAAAGAAGAAATCAAAAAGAAAGAAAATATCTTGAGACAAACAAAAATGTAAACACAACATACCAAAACTTATGGGCTCCAGCAAAAGTGGTAGTAACAGGGAAGTTTATTCTGATAAACACCAACATTTAAAGTAAAAAGATTTTAGATAATCAACCTAACTTTGTGCCTTGTGAAACTAGAGAAAGAAGAACAAAGTAAGCCATACATTATAAAATGGTAGCGGGGGGGGGGGGGGAGGATTGGCAAAGTTACAACAAAGAAATGAAAGATAGAAAAATAATAGAAATATCAATAAAACTAAGAGGTTAAAAAAACATAAATCGAACAAACCTTTAGTTAGACTAATAAAAAAGGGAACACTTAAACAAAACTTTAAAAGTAGTGTTAATAAAACCAATGCCATAGAAATGAAATGGATGAAAAGATACTGTTAGGGATGATTGGATAATAGGGCAACTCGAGAGCATATAAAACAGATTGCTTTGGACCGTGCAGAGAGAGCTGCTCAATTTGCAAAGACGAAGGAACAAATTGGATAATATAGGAGATATAGATAAATTCCTAAAACATACAACCTGTTGACACTGAATCATGAAATATAGAAAATCTGAACACAGTTGTAACTAGTAGGGAAATTGAATCACTAATCAAAAACCTCACAAAAAGGAAAATTCCAGGACAAGAGAGTTTCACTGACAAATTCTACCAAACATTTAAAAAAGAATAAACATTTATCTTTCTCAAACTCTTCCAAAAAACTGAAGAGAACACTTCCAAACTCATTTTTTTATAAATATTTTCTTGAAAAAATCAGAGAAAGACCCTATGAGAAAAGAAAACTATAGGATACTATCCCTGATAAACATACATGCAAAAATCCTCAACAACATACTAGCAAACCAAAATAAACATTATGTTAAAAAGAATTTACACCATGACCAACTAGTATTATCTGGTGTGGAAGGGTGTTTCAACTTTTGAAAATTCATCAACATGATATACATATTAATGAAATAAAGTGTAAAAAATCACATGATCATCTCAATAGATGTAGGAAAATAATTTGACAAAATTCAATACTCTTTCATAAAAGAAAAACTCAACAATTAGGAATAGAAAGAAATTACCTCAACATAAGGCAATATATAAGAAAATCTATTAGAATTAAGAGAATTTCATAAAGTTTGGTAAAGTTGAAATTATAAAACAAACATGCAAATATTAATTGTTTTTCTATACAGTATTGATGAACAAACTGAAAATGAAATTAAGGGGGAAATTTCATATACAGGAAAATTATATACAATAAAATAATTAATAAATGTAACCAAGGAGATGAAAGACTTACAAGTTAAAAACTACAAAAACTGATAGAAAAAGACACAACTAAAGGAAAAGGACAGAACTAAAGGAAAAAGGCATCCAATGTCTATGGACTGAAGATACAATACTGTTAAAATATCCATACTGCCTAAAATAATGTAAATATTCATTAAAATCCCTATGAAAATTTAATAGACTATTATTTACAGAAATAGAAACAGCATTTTTAAGTACATATGGGGCCAGAGTAAATCCCGAGATAGCTAAAAATCTGTAAAATGAAGAATAAAGACAGTAGCCTCATTTTTCTTGATTTCAAAATACATTACAAGCTATAGTAATCAAAACTGTATGGTACTGCATAAAATCAGATATACAAATCAGTGTAATAGAATTAAAAGAACTGAAATAAATCCACATATATTCAGGAAAATGATTTTCAACAGGGTATCAAGAATACACAATGGGGAAATAAAGGGTACAGTTTATTTAACAAATAGTGCTTGAAAACTTGATAACAACATGTAAAAGAATGAACTTGGACACTTTTTTTTTTTTGGAAAAGTTTTTTTTTTATTCAGTGTTTAAGTAAGTTTAAAAACTACAAGATTTTGCTTGCAGCTGATGGGCAAGAAAAGTTAAACCCAAATTATCACCTGGCTGGCTAGTTAAAATGTTCTGACTCAGAGTCAGATTACTCAGTGACATAACAGTTACCTTGTGTTGGCTTAGGGATTTGGAGCAAAACAGCCCTAAACAAATGTATCATCTGAGAGCACAGAGCTAAAATGGGCGTATGAAATACTGAATAAGAAAGCTGATAAAGGGAGGCTGTCACAGACTTTTTTTTTAGGCTTCTAGCAGTTGGTTACCATATACAAGGACCTAGCAGCCAGTTGTCTGATCTCTTGTCTGAGTTAAACAACTTTAACCCACTAAGCAGGAATAGAGAGACAATTTGTATATGAGTTGGAACACATAAAGCAGTCCCACTTCTCCAGCAGAATTTTAGCTGAATTAAATCATAATAAAAACAATGATTTTTGCACATATTGTACTTGTGACACTACATCTGTTGAGTAGAATTCCCATTCCAAGTGTTGTTTTCATCTTCACCATCGTCTTGAGTCCTCAATCTATATATCTTGCCTTCCTTTTTAAAGTCTTCCCCCTGTTTCTCCAGCACTCTTTTTCTGACTGGTTCCCTTTTTTTCTGAGTTGTTAGATGAAACAAGGTTTGAGGTTTCCAGTGATGCTGCTCTTACTGAGGTCTGTGCAGGAGGAGGATTACTAAATAAGAAGTTGCTTATCAGTCTCCAGATGGCAAGAAATGGGTAAAGCACTGTCCCCAACAATGTCCAAAAGTCTCCACTGGAAGAATGTACCATGGATGTAGTTGGTCTTCCTGCTGGCAAGAGTACCACTGAAGTACTTGGAGCAAGTTCCAAATCCAGTAATTTCTTTTTATAATCTTCTTTGGTAAATTCCCTCCTGGGAAACATTGTTGCTAATGAAAAGTTACCGTAAGTGTTGCCAACAGTCTGTGCAGCAAACTGCCTTGCTTCCTCTAGAGGAGCATCAGAAGGGAACTGATTTGTAAAGGAAGAGCTCTCTGGGAGACGGAACTGAATTCTCGCAACAGCGCTTCTCTCTTTTGTGGAAGTGTCTCTCCTGACTTCCATCTCTGCCTGTTTGGCCAGCAAGGCAGCAGCTTTAGCAGCTTCTACCTCTTCCTTCGTCTTTGCAAATCGAGCAGCTCTCTCTGCACGGTCCAGAGCAATCTGCTGTTTTATATGCTCTCGAGCTGCCCTATCTTCTGCCTTTTCTCTATTTCTTTCCTCTAACATTCTTTTTGTTAATTCTTCTTCTTGTTTTCTTTTATAATCCAACATTTCTTTTCCAGTTTTCCTCCTCTCAATTTCCTTCTTAATCTCCCTCTGTTCTTCCTCTTTCTTTTTCTCTTCTCTCCTTTATTCAAGTTTTTTGCTTAGTCTTTCCACTCTGCGAGGTCTTCAGTAGGTCTCTGATTTGAACATCCACTAGGCTCTTGAAGACACAGTGGTCTGGCCTGAACTTTCTCCTCCTGTTGCAGAGTGTGACTTTGTATCAGAAGAGGATGGCGTCTCACAGAGCTCTACATTTCTGGACTGACAGTTTTCAGAAGTATTGTTATGTTCAAATGAGGCAGATGGAGTAGAGACTGAACCTTCTGATTGGCTGCCATTGGCCAATGATGCTTCACCTTTTAATGAATGCATCTGCCGGACTTTGTGGATTCTGGTAACAAGTTCATCTGCAGAAATACTTCCTGCTATTACTTCCAAAGGAATACCATTGTCTCCAATAAAAAAAAAAAAAAAAAAAAAAAAAACTGGATGGAACACACACTACAGGATAGATCTGTGAAAACTGTAGGCAGGCTTCACTTTGGGTATCGATTTTAATAGCAACAAAACTGTTTGAAGATGCTTCTGTCACTTTCTCATCTTCCCAACTTGCAGCCATTTGTGTAGACTGCTCATCATCACCTAGCAGGCCAGTGGTGAAAAGTTCCTCAGGTCCTCTTCCAAGGCAGGAGGTGAGGGCTCCACCCCTGCCACGAACACCACAAAGACTGCGCCGCTCCTCTTGGCTGATGTGATGGCGGCTGGAATGGCGCCCTGGAACCACAGCATCGCTGCCCACGGGCCGAGGTGCTCGCTCAGTGTGTTGTCGCCACGGTCCCGGAGTTGTCCCTGCCTCTCCGTCCCTGGCTCCGTGGCCCCCGCAGCCCCAGGCGGTCCCCACCCCACCTCCCGCTCTGCACAGGCGCTCAAGCTCGTCAGCGGCCCACTGGATGCGTGCAAGCGCACAGGCGAGGCCTGGACACTTTTTTATTTTTATTTTTATAATTCTTTTTTATTTTTCCCCATTTATTTTTATTAGTTGGAGGCTAATTACTTTACAATATTGTAGTGGTTTTTGCAATACATTGGCATGAAACAGCCATGGATTTACATGCATACTCCATCCTGTTACCCCCTCCCACCTCCCTCTCCGCCCGATCCCTCTGGGTCTTCCCAGTGCACGAGGCCTGAGCACTTGTCTCATGCATCCAACCTGGGCTGGTGATCTGTATCACCCTAGATAATATACATGTTTCAATACTGTTCTCTCGAAATAGCCGGCCCTTGCCTTCTCCCACAGAGTCCAAAAGTGTGTTTTATACATCTATGTCTCTTTTTCTGTTTTGCATATAGGGTTATTGTTACTATCTTTCTAAATTCCATATATATGTGTTAGTATACTGTATTGGTCTTTATCTTTCTGGCTTACTTCACTCTGTATAATGGGCTCCAGTTTCATCCATCTAATCAGAACTGATTCAAATGACTTCTTTTAATGGCTGAGTAATATTCCATGGTGTATATGTACCACAGCTTCCTTATCCATTTGTCTGCTGATGGGCATCTAGGTTGCTTCCATGTCCTGGCTATTATAAACAGTGCTGCGATGGATATTGGGGTGCATGTGTCTCTTTCAGATCTGGTTTCCTTAGTGTATATGCCCAGAAGTGGGATTGCTGGGTCATATGGCAGTTCTATTTCCAGTTATTTAAGAAATCTCCCCACTCTTTTCCATAACGGCTGTACTAGATTGCATTCCCACCAACAGTGTAAGAGGGTTCCCTTTTCTCCACACCCTCTCCAGCATTCATTGCTTGTAGACTTTTGGATAGCAGCCATCCTGACTGGCGTGTAATGGTACCTCATTGTGGTTTTGATTTGCATTTCTCTGATAATGAGTGATGTTGAGCATCTTTTCATGTTTGTTAGCCATCTGTACGTCTTCCTTGGAGAAATGTCTGTTTAATTCCTTGGCCCATTTTTTGATTGGGTTATTTATTTTTCTGGAATTGAGGTGTAGGAGTTGCTTGTATATTTTTGAGATTAATCCTTTGACTGTTGCTTCCTTTGCTATTGTTTTCTCCCAATCTGTCTTTTCACCTTGCTTATAGTTTCCTTTGTTG
>CM035303.1:59040823-59113500 GCA_020226075.1 Hydropotes inermis | reverse complement strand
TGGACCTTTGTTGGCAAAGGTCCATCTAGTCAAGGCTATGGTTTTTCCAGTGGTCATGTATGGATGTGAAAGTTGGACTGTGAAGAAAGTTGAGAGCTGAAAAATTGATGCTTTTAAACTGTAGTGTTGGAGAAGACTCCTGAGAGTCCCTTGGACTGCAAGGAGATCCAACCAGTCCATCCTAAAGGAGATCAGTTCTAGGTGTTCTTTGGAAGGACTGATGCTGAAGCTGAAACTCCAATACTTTGTCCACCTCATGGGAAGAGTTGATTCATTGGAAAAGACCCTGATATTGGGAGGGATTGGGGGCAGGAGAAGGGGACAACAGAGGATGAAACGGCTGGATGGCATCACCGACTCAATGGACATGAGTTTGAGTAAACTCTGGGAATTTTTGATGGACAGGGAGGCCTGGCGTGCTGCCATTCAGGGGTCACAAAGAGTCGGACATGACTGAGCAACTGAACCGAACTGAATCCAACTGAGGTGATAGTCTGTGGTGTGTGTGCTCAGTCGCTCAGTTGTATCCAACTGTTTGCAACCCCATGGACTGTATCCCACCAGGCTCCTCTGTCCATGGGATTTCCTAGGCAATAATACTAGGGTGAGTTGCCAGTTCCTACTCCAGGGGATCTTCCCCACCCAGGGATTGAACCCACATCTCTTGCATCTCCTGCATTGACAAGCAGATTCTTTACTGTTAGTGCCACCCTGAGAAGCCCCAGGTCTGTGGTGGTCTGAACTATTTAATATTGAATAGCTATAATTGACAGATTAAGCAATTGAATAGATGCAGAGGAGAGTGACAGTCAAGGATGATTCCTAGGTGTGTAAATAAATCAACTGAATCGGCAGTGTGTAATTCACTGAGACAAAGAATACATAATGAAGATGGTGAATAGAAAGTGATAATACAAGAAATATGGGGGAATCATCAGATTTTGTCAGTTCATGTACAATGGATAATTTTTACTCAAGTAAAAACTCTGAAATCAAGACTATTTTTTTCTAATTTAGAGTAGAATTATATAATTTCTATTTCTGAAATCTGAATAACTCAGTTTATTATGAATCTTTTGCAATATATTTTCATTAGCACACTGATTCTCTTGTTAATTTATAGTACTTGATAGTTATTTTTATCTACCCTACTAATATTGGTAAATTTTACTAAGAAAGCAAGCTGAAGGTAGATTTTAGCAAAGAAAAAAAGGCCCAATGAAAACAATAAAATATCTGGTTTTAGAATAGCCCAAATGTCAGTAATAATGCAGTTATTCCAATAAAAACATAGACTTTATGTACAGCTTAGATTTACTATCTATTCCTTTGTAAATACTTCTGAACAATATGTTTAACAGTTATTTGTCATTTATTCTCTATTAGGAATATATACATTGCAAATTTTCTTTCTTTGGCACCCAGATGTTAATAAGACTTTCTGTCTGACTGCAGGTTAAATATAAATGGAATTAGATATCAATGAAGCATTTGCTAATGAAGAAGGAAGATATTTTAAAAAGATAGGGAACAGAATCTTAACGCTAAACATTGCTGATTCATTTGCTCTAATAAGACTGATTCATGAATCAGTTCTGGCAATTAATTCATTTTCTCTGATGTGATTCTTCGGAAAATAATGCTAGTCTTCTGTTAAACTTTTAAGCATCTGATGTAATCATTTCAGTATAATTTTGGATGGTATTTCAATAAGTAATTACTTGTTGTAGTCTAACCTATTTTGTGGTCAGCCTATTTATTTAAAAGTTTTACAAGCATACACATCTCCTGAAAAATAAAAACAAAAAAGTCTACTACATCTTATTTGGTATTTATACTATGATGTTGCATCTTCCCCTGCAATTTATAGTTACTTTCTTCATTTTTTAGCAGGCATGTTATTTTTCACTCAGAATCTAATTTGTATTCTAAATGGAAAGGGAGTTTATTTTCAAATCCAAATACTTCTTCTGAACCTCACTGGGCATTTGACATTGTTCACCGACATCATTATAAACACTATCTCATTTTAAAAACTCAATTTTCTTGCCTATCATAACATTGCACTCCCCTGATTTTTCATGTGCATAACATCTCTCCAATTGCTTACAAAACTTACCCCTCTCCATCTTTTTAGCTATAGCTATTCCTGTAACTGTCTCTTTCCTTGCTGCACTTTTCCCAGATGATTTTAAATATCACATACAGGCTGATGACTACCACATCTATAATTCTGGTCCTGCTGCCTTCTTCAAGCTCCACGTTCACTTTGAAACATACGGCTTGGCATGTGTCTCCATGTAAATATCCACCTGGGATCTTAAACTTGGCATTTCTAATACCAAACTTATATGAGTCACCAAACCTCTTCCTTCTCCTGTGTTCCAAATCTTTATTAATTGGGTTTTTACCTTTAAAATCACTTATATTAGAAACATCAGAGACATTTTTAACTCATTCCTTTCTTTCACTCCACATTCAATTTTGAGACCTTATAATCATGCTTTCGCAGAATTTTATATCTATCTCTTCAATTCAATTTATGGCCCTACTTCATGTCTTTATTAACTCTTACATTTTTTTCTCCATTATTTTTTGCTAGAGTTATTTCCACAGGTTATTTTATATGACTACTCAGCTCAGAAATATTTTTAGCTTCTCCAATATATAGGAAAATAAATCCATATTCATTAGCAAAGCATTCAACATGTCTTGATCCAACAAACTCCCCACTCAATTTCCACTAATCACTATACGTATCCTATGTTATGATCATTATATTTCTTATCCATTAACATGCCCAGTATTTATCTTTTTAATATAAATTTACTTATTTTACTTACAGGCTAATTACTTTAAAATATTGTAGTGGATTTGCCTTACATTGACATGGATCTGCCACGGATATACATGTGTTCCCCATCCTGAACCACCCTCCCATCTCCCTCCCTATTCCATCCCTCAGAATCATCCAAGTGCACCAGCCCTGAGAACCCTGGCACATGCATCAAACCTGGACTGGCAATCTGTTTCACATATGATAATATACATGTTTCAATGCCATTCTCCCAAATCATCCAATCCTTGCCCTCTCCCACAAAGTCCAAAAGACAGTTCTATACACCTGTGTCTCTTTTGCTGTCTCACATATAGGGCTATCATTACCATCTTTCTTACTTCCATATATATGCATTAGCATACTGTATTGGTGTTTTTCTTTCTGGCTTACTTCACTCTATATAAAAGGCTCCAGTTTCATCCACCTCATTAGAACTGATTCAAATGCATTATTTGTAATGGCTGAGTAATATTCCATTGTATATATGTACCATAGCTTTCTAATCCATTCATCTGCTGATGGACATCTAAGTTGCTTACAAGTCCTGGCTATTAAAAAACAATGCTTCAGTGAACATTGGAATCAATTCTGATTTCCTTGGTGTGTATGCCCAGGAGTGGGATTGCTGGGTCCTATGGCAGTTCTATTTCCAGTTTTTTAAGGAATCTCCACACTGTTCTCCATAGCGGCTGTACTAGTTTGCATTCCCACCAACAGTGTAAGAGGGATCCCTTTTCTCCACACACTCTCCAGCATTTATTGCTTGTAGGTTTTTGGATAGAAGCAATTTGACTGGCATGAAATGGTACCTCATTGTTGTTTTGATTTGCATTTCTCTGATAATGAGTGATGTTGAGCATCTTTTCATGTGTTTGTTAGCCAACTCTAAGTCTTCTTTGGAGAAATGTCTGTTTAGTTCTTTGGCAGACTTTTTGATTGGGTCATTTATTTTTCTGGAGTTGAGCTGGAGGAGTTGCTTGTATATTTTTGAGATTAATTCTTTGTCCATTGCTTTGTTTGCTATTATTTTATCCCAATCTGAGGGCTGTCTTTTCACCTTGCTTATAGTTTCCTTTGTTGTGTAAAAGCTTTTAAGTTTCATTAGCTAACATTTGTTTACTTTTGCTTTTGTTTCCAATAATATGGGAGATGGTTTATAGAGGACCTTGCTGTGATTTATGTCAGAGAGTGTTTTGCCTATGTTCTCCTCTAGAAATTTTATATTTTTTTGTCTTACATTTATATCTTTAATCCACTTTGAGTTTATTTTTGTGTACAGTGTTAGAAAGTGTTCTAGATTCACTTTTTACAAATGGCTGACCAATTTTCTGAGCACCACTTGTTAAAGAGGTTGTCTTTTTTCCATTGTATATTCTTGCCTTCTTTGTCAAAGATAAGGTGTTCATAGGTACGTGGATTTATCTCTGGGCTTTCTATTTTGTTCCACTGGTCTATATTTCTGTCTATGTGCCAGGACCATACTGTTTTAATGACTAGATTTGTAGTAGAGCCTGAAGTCAGGCAGGTTGATTCTTCCAGTTCCATTCTTCTTTCTCAAGATTGCTTTGGCTATTTGAGGTTTTTTGTATTCCCAAAAAAATTGTGAAATTATTTGTTCTAGTTCTATTTAAAAAAATACCCTTGGTAGCTTTATAGGGATTTCATTGAATCTATAGATTGCTTTGGGTAGTATACTCATTTTCACTGTATTGATTTTTCTGATCCCTGAACATGGTATATTTCTCCATCTATTTATATCCTCTTTGAATTCTTTCATCATATATATATATATATATATATATATATATATATATATATATATATGTCTTTTGTTTCTCTAGGTATATATATTCCTAAGTATTTTATTCTTTTCATTGTGATGGTGAATGGAATTATTTCCTTAATTTCTAATTCTGTTTTCTCATTGTTAGTATATAGTGATGCAAGGGATTTCTGGGTGTTGATTTTATATCCTGCAACTTTACTATATTCATTGATTAACTCTAGTAATTTTCTGGTGGAGTCTTTAAGGTTTTCTATGTAGAGGATAATGTCATCTGCAAACAGAGTTTTACTTCTTTTCCAATCTGGATTCCTTTTATTTATTTTTCTCTTCTGATTGCTGTAGCCAAAACTTCCAAAACTATATTGAATAGTAGTGGTGAGAGTGGGCACCCTTGCCTTGTTCGTGACTTTAAGGGAAATGCTCTCAATTTCTCACCATTGAGGATAATGCTTGCTGTGGGTTTGTCATATATAGCTTTTATTATGTTGAGGTATGTTCCCTCTATGCCTGCATTCTAGAGGGTTTTAATCATAAATGGATGTTGAATTTTGTCAAAGGCTTTCTCTGCATCTATAGAGATGATCATATGGATTTTATCTTTCAATTTGTTAATGTGGTGTATTGCGTTGATTGAATTGCAGATATTGAAGAATCCTTGCATCCCTGGGATAAAGCCCACTTGGTCATGATGTATAATCTTTTTAATATGTTGTTGGATTCTGTTTTCTAGAATTTTGTTAAGGATTTTTGCATCTATGTTCATCAGTGATATTGGCCTGTAGTTTTCCTTTTTTGTGGCATCTTTGTCTGGTTTTGGTATTAGGGTGATGGTGGCCTCATAGAATATGTTTGGAAGTTTACTTTCCTCTGCAATTTTTGGAAGAGTTTGAGTGGTATAGGTGTTAGTTTTTCTGTAAATTTTTGGTAGAATTCAGCTGGAAAGCCATCTGGTCCTGGGCTTTTATTTGCTGCAGGATTTCTGACTATAGTTTCAATTTACATGCTTGTGATGGGTCTGTTAAGATTTTCTATTTCTTCATGGTTCAGTTTTGGAAAGTTGTGCTTTTCTAAGAATTTGTCCATTTCTTCCAAGTTGTCCATTTTATTGACATATAGTTGGTAACAGTAGTCTTTTATGATCGTTTGTATTTCTGTGTTGTCTGTTTTCATTTCTCCATTTTCATTTCTAACTTTGTTGATTTGGTTCTTCTTCCTTTTTTTCTTGATGTGTCTGGCTAATCATCAATTTTATTAATCATCAATTTTACTAATCATCAATTTTATTAATCTTCTCAAAGAACCAGCTTTTAGCTTTGTTTATTTTTGCTATGGTCTCTTTTGTTTCTTTTGCTTTTGTTTCTGCCCCATTTTTAAGATTTCTTTCCTTCTACTAACCCTAGGATTTTTCATTTCTTCCTTTTCTAGTTGCTTGAGGAGTAGGGTTAGGTTATTTATTTGACTTTTTTCTTGTTTCTTGAGGTAATCCTGTATTGCTATGAATCTTCCCCTTAGCCCTGCTTTTCCAGTGTCTCATAGGTTTTGGGTTGTTGTGTTTTCATTTTCATTCACTTCTATGCATATTTTGATTTATTTCTTGATTTCTTCTGTGATTTGTTGGTTATTCAGATGTATGTTGTTCAGCCTCCATATGTTGGAATTTTAATAGATTTTTATCCTGTAATTGACATCTAGTCTTACTTAATTGTGGTCAGAAAGATGCTTGGATTGATTTCAACTTTTTTTTAAAATTTACCAAGGGTAGATATATGACCTAGGATGTGATCTATCCTTGAGAAGATTCCATGTGCACTTGAGAAAAAGTTGAAATTCATTGTTTTGGGATGAAAGGTCCTATAGATATCAATTAGGTGTAACGTCTATTGTATCATTTAAAGTTTGTGTTTCCTTGTTAATTTCCTGTTTAGTTAATCTATCCATAGGTGTGTGGGGGGGTATTAGAGTTTCCCACTATTATTGTTATTGTGAATTTCCCCTTTCATACTTGTCATCATTTGCCATACATATTGCAGTGCTCCTATACTGAGTGCATATATATTTATAATTTTATATCTTCTTCTTGGATTGATCATTTGATCATGATGTAGTGTCCTTCTTTGTCTCTTTTTACAACCTTTATTTTAAAATCTATTTTATCTGATATGAGTTTTGGTACTCCTGCTTTCTTTTGGTCTCTATATTGTGGAATATCTTTTTCCAGCCCTTCACTTTCAGTCTGTATGTGTCCCTTGTTTCGAGGTGGGTCTCTTGTAGACAACATATATAGGGGTCTTGTTTTTGTATCCATTCAGCCAGTCTTTGTCTTTTGGTTGGGGCATTCAACCCATTTACATTTAAGGTAATTATTGATAAGTATGATCCCGTTGCCATTTCCTTTGTTGTTTTGGGTTCGAGTTTATACACCTTTTCTGTGTTTCCTGTCTAGAGAAGTTCCTTTAGCATTTGTTGAAGAGCTGGTTTGGTGGTGCTGAATCCTCTCAGCTTTAGCTTCTCTGTAAAACTTTTGATTTCTCCTTCATATTTGAATGAAATCCTTGCTGTATACAGTAATCTGGGTTGTAGGTTTTTCTCTTTCATCTCTTTAAGTATGTCCTGCCACTCCATTCTGGCCTGAAGAGTTTCTATCAAAAGATCAGCCATTATGATTATGGGAATCCCCTAGTATGTTATTTGTTGTTTTTCTGATGCTGCTTTTAATATTTATTCTTTGTGTTTGATCTTTGCTAATTTGATTAATATGTGTCTTGGGATGTTTTGTATTGGGTTTATCCTGTTTGAGTCTCTCCGGGTTTCTTGTACTTGTTGACTCTTTCCTTCCCCATTTCAGGGAAATTTTTAACTGTTATCTCCTCAAGTATTTTCTCATTTTTTTTTTGTCTTCTTCTTCTGGGACTCTTATGATTCAAATGTTGGGGCATTTCACATTGTCCCAGAGGTCTCTGAGGTTGTCCTCATTTATTTTAATTCTTTTTTTTCTTTTTTCCTCTCTGTTTTATTTATTTCTACCATTCTATCCTCTACCTCACTTATCCTATCTTCTGCCTCCATTATTCTACAGTTGGTTCCCTCTAGAGTGTTTTTTTTTATCTCATTTATTGCATTATTCATTATATATTGACTCTTTTTTATTTCTTCTAGGTCCTTGTCAAACATTTCTTGCATCTTCTCAATCCTTGTCTCCAGGCTATTTATCTGTAACTCCATTTTGTTTTCAAGATTTTGGATCATTTTCACTATCATTATTCTGAATTTTTTATCAGGTAGATTCCCTATCTCTTCCTCTTTTGTTTGGTTTGGTGGGCAGTTATCCTCTTCCTTTACCTGCTGAGCATTCTCTGCCTTTTCATCTTGTTTATATTTCTGTTTTTGGAGTGGCCTTTCCATATTCTGGCAGTTTGTGGTTCTTCTTTATTGTAGAAGTTCCTCATTGTGGGTGGGTTTGGACAGGTGGCTTGTCAAGGTTTCCTGCTTAGGGAAGCTTGTGTCGGTGTTCTGGTGGGTGGAGTTGAATTTCTTCTCTCTGGTGTGCAATGAAGTGTTCAGTAGTGAGTTTTGAGATGTCAGTGGGTTTCATGTGACTTTGCATGTCCGGTATTTAATGATATAAAAACTTCTCAATCTTCAAGATTCAGCTAAAATATCACCTCTTTCATGAAGCTTTTTTCCAGTCAAAATCAATACCTTCTGTTCTATATTCCTATAAAACCGTATTTTTACCTTACTATTATACTTATGTTCTTCTTTTTACTTTGGTAGTTGCTAATGTACCTAGATCTCAAAATAAATAAACTGCTGTATTACAAAGGGTGTGTATACACTGAACAATGTTTGATTATTACTTAGAGTTTAAGTCCTTTAACAATATAATACTATTTGAGTAAGAAAATATTTAATGTTACAATAACAGACAAAGAAGTTGATCATGAAACTGAGAGAGATAGCATGTGTTTTAGAAATCATACCTGCTAAATTATTTTCTTTTGGGGGGGGGGACTTAGATACTTGCTATTTTTTTTTCCATTTATTTTTATTAGTTGGAGGCTAATTACTTTACAATATTGTGGTGGGTTTTGTCATACATTGACAAGAATCAGTCATGGATTTTAGAAAGTTGGTAACTATAACCCTATAGGCAAAACAGAGAAAGAGACACAGATAAATTATTTTCTAACCAATTTCATGGTAACAAAATAATCATTATTGTTCAAATGTTTATTTTTTTAGACATTAACATGCTATGTGTTAAACATGAGTTCTAAATCAATTTCATCATAATTTTCAAATCTTCCTTCTTTTAGTAACAGAGTATGTAGTTACATATTATGTATGTAACTATGTATGTATGTATGTATGTATGTATGTAACATATTATGTTACAGAGTATGTAGTAGTACACACATATACATGCATCCATTCTTCCTCAAGCTCCCCTCCAATCCAGGATGCCACATAATATTGAGCAGGGTTCCATGTGCTATACAGTAAGGCCTTGTTAAACCGAAATCATCTTAATGTGATAAAATTATGTCTTTGAGAAAGCACTGAGTATCAACAGGAACAAAGAAGTATATCATTCATAGAAAGTTATTGGCCTTTACCACAAACCGAATAACATATACTAAATTTGATTTATTCCTAGAAGAAAGAAGATAATCATCACTTATTTTTATTTTCAATCACAGTAACCTATGAATAAAAGTATCTTAAGGACATGACTTTGGGTTATGGGCTTGACATTTATAACATATTTTAGTGAAAGTGAAAGTGTTAGTACTCAGTCATGTCTGACTGTTTGTGACTCCATGGACTGTAGCCCACCAGGCTCCTCTGTCCATGGGATTCTCCAGGGAAGAATTTTGGAGTGGGTTGCTGTTCCCTTCTCCAGGGGATATTCCTGACCCAGGGATCAAACCCAGGTGCTCTACTTTGTTTGCAGACTCTTTACTATCTGAGCCACCAGGGAAGTACAAATCATGTACTTCAACCTATTCTGAAATGTCATAATTTGAAAATCATTCTTAGGAATTGTTTGTACATCTGGGATTTCAACATTATAGGTCAACCACCAAAGCCACCAATAGCCCTTGTTAATTATTTCGTAAACCTTAGTGACAGCGTATCCAGAATAATGGATATAGAGCTGAACAGCAATTCTCTTTGAGTAGATATGCCCCCTTTCTGACAGAGTAGGTCTTCTTTGACATCTCTTCTCACAGATTTTCTTTTGATTTTTTCTTTGAATAATGAGGTAGAAAAAAACTTTCTAGCTACAAAAGTGAAGTCTTGATAATCCTTCTTCAAATACATGAAAAGAAAATAATTTCAAATTGCAAATGTCAAAATACCATTGAAATAAGTTTCTAATGATTTATTTCATACAACATTTTCCTATTCTCCTTTGTGTTAGCTAAAAGACATGCACCTAGTAATAGACAATTATCTATGGGTCTGTCACTTTTCTGCATGACTTGCAAGGAGAGGCATTGTTTACCTTTTTTCCACACTACTTGCTTAAGATATTTGTACAGTGAATTGCTTTAAAAGATAGAGACAATATCTCCCCCCAGAGCACAGAGAAATTTTATTTACTGTCCAATATGATAAAGATACTGTCTCCAACCAGGGTAAATATCAGATAGGGTTACTGTCCATTATAAAGGTTTAAGTCCTAAGCTCAGAGTTCCTTTCCTATAATGTAAACCATTTCATGCACAGTTGTCACCTGGCCCTCTTAATGTCACCCTATAGAAATTGAGGCTTGGATAACTGTCACAATTACTGGCACTGTGGTTAATGTTGTTGCTATGAGTAGTAAACTTCTTTTTTTTGTAATCCAGAATTCTCATGTCTTCTGCCAGCCTCTATAAAATTATGATAGAAAAAAAAACTGTGATAGGATAACTCATTAGCTTGTAAGTAGAATAAAATTTCAGATCCTTCAAAGTTCTGGACAGATTCATAGGTTCATTCTTTCATGTAAAGAAAGAAAAAAAGAAGAAACAACCTCTAAGGCAACATTATTAGAATGGTGTTTTAAATGAAACCAAAATAAATGTATTAATGCAGCTTTTCCTAGTGAAAATTCATTATCACAATTGCAGAATGTTTAGATAACTAATGCTATTCAAACATTATTTTTCCATTAATTTAATGATTAAATTGTTCTGTAATTTCTTTTCATTTGCTCTGTGCATTTCAGTCTATTTTAAGATTAGTTAAGAGAAAACCCAAGCCAGAGACATTTATGTTCCCACACTAATGAGTACAAAGAAAGTTGTCTGACACTTTGATGCTTTAGGAAATAATTACTTATTCCATAATGACAGTGCTGTTTTCTGAAAATGTGGACAAAAATACTTAGTTCCTGGTAAGAGAAGTTATAGTTGTGTGCCTGACATACGTTAAAAAAAAAAAAAAAAAAAAAAAAAAAAAACTTAGTTATCTCTTTTGCATATGAAAATGTTGATTTATATCTGTAGTTTTGAAAAAAAAAAGATATTATGCTAGAACAAACTTCAGCTATTTTCTATACTCTTGTTTTTAATAGGGGAAAGCACTTTTTCTCTTCCTGTCATGCTTACTTTGTTGAAGCCTACAAATTCATGTAACCTGTTTTCTTGCTTCTTTCTAAGAATGGTGCATTGGGTGGGCAAATACTTTGGAGGAAATTACCATAGTGATTAAAAAATAGTAACCATGCATTTTGTTCCTGTAGAAATTGCATGAGTAACTATATCTTGCACCAGTGATATTTGAGTTACTGCTATACCCAACAAGATTTAAAAAATATTTCATTATGGATAGTGATGTCATCTAAATTGTACAATGTTGTATTTTATTATAATAAATAATATAATGTGGTAATATCAATACTTTCCTAACTGTTCAGAAATCTCACAAATATGTGATTTTTTACTTTAAAATGAGAAAAAAAACTAGAGTTCATAATTCAGAAATTAATTAATTCATTGTTTCCCCAGATTTCTCAAGTAGAGAAAAATTGGAAGATATTTAGATCAAACTGCCAACATCTGTTGGATCAAAGGAAAAGCAAGAGAGTTCCATAAAAAATATCTACTTCTGCTTTATTGACTATTCCAAAGCATTTGACTGGGTGGATCACAACGGACTGTGGAAAATTCTTCAAGACATGGGAATATCAGACCACCTTACCTGCCTCATGAGAAATCTTTATACAGGTCAAGAAGCAACCGTTAGAATCAGAAATGAAAGAGTGGACTCGTCCCAAATTGGGAAAGGAGTACGTCAAGGCTGTGCATTGTCACCCTCTTATTTAACTTATATGCATAGAACATTTATGTGAAATGCTTGGCTGAATGAAGCACAAGCTGGAATAAAGATTGTCAGGAGAAATATCAATAACCTCAGATACATAGATGACACCACCCTTATGGCAGAAAGTGAGGAACTAAAGAGCCTCTTGATGAAAGTGAAAGAAGAGAGTGAAAAAGTTGGCTTAAAACTCAACATTCAAAAAACTAAGATCATGACATCCAGTCCCATTATTCCATGGCAAATGGATGGGGAAACAATGGAAACAGAGACTTTATTTTGGGGGGCTCCAAAATCACTGCAGATGGTGACTGCAGCCATGAAATTAAAGGACACTTGCTCCTTGGAAGAAAATCTATGACTAATCTAGACAGAATATTAAAAAGCAGAGACATTACTTTTCTGGCAAAGGTCTGTCTTGTCAAAGCTATGGTTTTTCCATTAGCCCTGTATGGATATGAGATTTGGAGTATAAAGAAATCTGAGCCCCAAAGAATTTATGCTTTTGAACTGTGGTGTTGGATAAGACTCTTGAGAGTCCCTTGGACTGCAAGGAGATCCTACCAGTCTATCCTAAAAGAATTCAGTCCTGAATATTCATTGGAAGGACTGATGCTGAAGCTGAAACTCCAGTATTTTGGCCACCTGATGCAAAGAACTGACTCATTTGAAAAGACCCTGATGCTGGGAAAGATTGAAGGCAGGAGGAGAAGAAGACGACAGAGGTGAGATGGATGGCATCACCGACTGGATGGAGATGAGTTTGAGCAAGCTCCAGGAGTTGGTGATGTACAGGGAAGCCTGGTGTGCTGCAGTTGTAAAGAGTCGGACATGACTGAGTGAATGAACTAAACTGAACTGAACTGAACTGATTTTTTTACTTTATTTTCCATTGTATTGGTGAAAAATAAAAGTATTGTTAAATATATTAGTTCAGTAATCAGTCATCGCTTTTTTCAAAATTCTGTATCTTAATTGTCTTTAAATTGTATAGGAATATAATTAAAATAAAATATTAATAATAACATAATTATAACATAAATCATAGTTGAAAAAAATTCTAGTGATGGATCACATGTAGCCCCTAAAAAGCAGAAATGGCTTCTTTTTATCAACTCAAGGGGGTCTCTGTGGTCAAATTTAATATTAAGATAGACATTAGAATCTCCAAAAGTATGATATCCAAGTATTGTATGATTTCATTTTTAATGTTCTTGTGGTAAATCAAATTTTTCATGAATTAAATTGCATTTGTAATCAGGTTGTAAAAATTAACACAATATATATTAAGCTGCTTTTTAGTAATCTTTCACATTTCTGCTTTGCCCAGCAGCCTTTTTTTTCCTCTCTAACAGAATTATAGAGCTGAAAATTACAAGGGACCTCAGACATCAGGTAACCAACTTATCTTGTGAAGTAGTAATCACTGCAAATACCCCTGACATGTAGTTTTCCAGCATTTTCTTGAATAAGTTCAGCAATGAGGTGGAAAAGTCTAATGGCCATAGAAACATTTTTTTTTACATAAGTTATTTTGTAGGACTAATTTATGTGGTGGAAACAATATAAAATATTGTTTCTTATAATTATGTATAATTATTGTTTCTTATATTAAGTATTTAGAAAGGCAAGCAAACACATAATCTTTTTTTTAACCACATCATGTGATCTCAGTCCCCCAATTAGGGCAACCAGGGGTTGAACTCAGGCCCTTGGCAGTGAAAGCAGGGGTTGGGAGCAGGGGTCTTAAGCATGGACTGCCAGGGAATTCCCCAGATAATCCTCTTGTTAATGTTTATAAGCATTCAAGTATCTCACCAAAAAATGTGCTAAACATAAACCTCTAGCTAAATTCAAGATAAATGATATGAAATTCCAAACAGTCATGGTATGTTTAAGTAACATGTTACTGTATTTAATTTGGGGAAATGCATTAATCAAGAAAAACATGTATTCTATTTTTTTACACAATTGTTTCCTCTTGAAAGTACACATTTCCACTACTGAAAATCTGATTATTAATTTAATTAAGTATCCATACATTTTTTCACTTTCCTCTCATTTAAGTTGACTCCTCACTTACAACAGAGCAGGCATATTGGGAAGAGAAAGTGGAACTTCAAATATCAAATTTCTTGCTTCTTAGAAGCTTGGGTTAAAAGATGTAGTTGAATAAAGGTAAATATTGTTGGAATGAGCTCTTTGTATTAGATAATAATTTCGTTATCCCTGTTTCTCTTGCTTACAGTCAGTAACTATGCTTAGGTTATGCTTATAAGAATACTTTCTGCAAGGAAATCCAAGCATTATCTGTGTCTCTTTTAGCTGAAAGACTGTACAGATACAGTACAATAAAAGATGATGAAATCTAAAAATAGGCTCATTCACTTTGAAAAGTCGTAAGCATTTTAGAAAAATATCTTGCAAAAGAAAATATATATAGTAAGGTCTAGGGCCTTACTATACTTGATTTCAAAAGGAAGAGATACATTATTCTATTTCATATTGACAAGCCAAATGGCATCCCTTTCCATTTTATAGTCATGCTATTTTTAATACTGGCAAAACTGCAAATTAAAAAGAGATTCAGTTTGATTGATAAGTACTTATTTTATTGCAAAGTACTGATTTAAGTTGGTTCATCTTGTATTTGAAGTTTATAAACTACTCGGTCAGATAATCTAGAAAAAAAAACTAGTTGAATACAAAATATACTTAGGATTAAAAATGTGCTTGTATATGCTGAATATAATGTTCTTTTTTATATTTCTACTCACTTTAGATTATATACATTATAAATTTATTTCTATAAAATAATAGATATTAATAGATTGTAGGACATTACATTAATTCTAATAATACACCCAGAATATAAATAATTAAATATAACATTTCTTGCTATATTCAAAGTCATAAGTAATATATCAGTACTATCATAACTCAAGAAAAACACTTTGTCTTATTCCATTCAATTAATAAAAGATAAGTAAAAATGGAGAGCATAATTAAACCTTGTGAATCTAGACCATTATCCATAAAATCCATGTGGGTATCTATCTCTATTGTATATATCTACAGTGAGAGCACAATTATGTGTTCTGCATATATAGATATATGAAATGAAAGATATACATAATATATATGAATTGGGTAAAATACTTGAATTCTGAATGCTTTTGTTTTTTGTCACTTTACTAACACTACTCTCAGACCACTGCTTTCTTGTTCTACTCTCCCAAAGGCCCTCAATACACTGCCTTCAATTATAAAATCCTTCATTATAAAATTCCATCTGATATAATAAGAGCTAAAATTCTTGTACTGAATAAAGCAATTCTTTTACTCATTTACTTAAAAACAACTAATTGAATGAAATTACAAATAAAGTCTAACTACTGGAGCAGGATTATCTAATACACTATTTTGCAAAAGAGAAAACTATAATTAATATGCAGTAAATTGATGTCCTAAAATTTGGAACCAAGAATTGCCGATGTTTTCATATTACATCTTCAGCTTTTCAAGGTTCCCTCTCTAGAACACCATTAAGGAGGTATATTCTTGTTTTCTTTAATCCTACTTGCTCTTACCTTTTCCTTTACTGATTTGGCATAGGAATGATGTGGGCTATGTTTGAATTAGCTAATCCACCAAGGAGAGCAATAGAAAAGAAATCCCAAAAGTCCAGATAAAATGGTATTTGGAGAAGCAGGCTGCATTTGAATTTTTTACCTAATGGAAACTGCTGTTCTATGCATAATTTCTACCATGGATCAGACATGTCCAGTTATAGAGGATAGAAAGTTTCCCATAGCTGCTGTTTGAACAAATATAGTTTATGAACTAAAGCAAATCTTTGCTTACACATTACCCATGTAATGGAATTCAACATGTTTAAAGTATCCATTATGTACAAGGCTTTCTGTTGGGCTTAAGGGTAAGAAAAGATGAAGATGTAATGTTTTCCCTCAAAGTATTTATAATACAATAAAATCAATAACATTGATATGCTATATATTATATATGTTTTATATATACATTCATATGGCATAGAAGCAAAAACGCAGTAAGATTATTACTTGGGCCTGGGGAGCTCCAGAAAGGCACAGTTATACTGTGAAGAATGGGTCAAATCCTGAGTAATAGGTATTTAAAACAGAGAGAACAATGTGAACAAAGGCATAGAAGGCCGTATACTGTCACCCTGCTCATTTAACTTGTATGCAGAGTACATCATGAGAAATGCCAGGCTCAGTGAAGCACAAACTGGAATCACGATAGGCGGGAGAAATATCAAGAGCCTCAGATATGCAGATGACACACCCCTACAGCAAAAAGTGAAGAGGAACTAAGGAGCCTTTTGATGAAAGTGAAAGAGGAGAGTGAAAAAGTCGGCTTAAAATTCAACTTGCAAAAAACTATGATCATGGCATCCAGCCCCATTGCTTCATGGCAAATATATGGGTAAACAATGGAAAGTGACAGACTTTACTTTCTTTGGTTCCAAAATCACTTCAGATTGTGACTGCAGCCATGAAATGAAAAGATGCTTGCTCCTTGGGAGAAAATCTATGAAAAACCTAGAGAGTGTATTAAAAAGCAGAGACATTACTTTGCTGACAAGAATCTGTCTAGTCAAAGCCATGGTTTTTCCAGTAGTCACGTATGGATGTGAGAGTTGGACCATAAAGAAGGGTGAGTGGTGAAGAACTGGTGCTTTTGAACTGTGGTATTGGAAAAGATTTGAGAGTCCCTGTGGACTGCAAGATCAATCCAGTCAATCCTAAAGGAAATCAATCCTGAATATTCATTGGAAGGGCTGATGTTGAAGCTGAAACTTCAGTACTTTGGCCACTTTATGTAAAGAACTGACTCATTGGAAAAGACCCTGCTGCTGGGAAAGATTGAAGGCAGCAGGAGAAGGGGAAGAATATGATATGGTTGGGTGGCATCACCGACTCAATGGATGTGAGTTTGAACAAACTCCAGGAGATGGTGAAGAACAAGGAAGCCTGGCATGCTGCAGTCCATAGGGTCGCAAAAAGTTGGACACAACTGAGTGAATGAACAACAGCATATTTTGTATTTTATAGGTTAAATTTTCCATTTTGGCTTATGATCCAATTTGTGTATTGTTTGTGGAATTTATGAGTTTCATTTCTTTTTCTTCTTCCCCTCCTCATTCTCTTCTTTTTCCTCTTCCTCTTCTTCTGCTTGACATACATCTGTCCAGTTGTTGCAGCACGATTTATTGAGAATAACATTTTTTTTATTTACTACTTTGAATTTTACTTAGTTTTGTTAAAAATCATTTGACTATACATGCGTAAGTCTGAGCTTCCTGGTGGCTCAGACAGTAAAGAATCTGCCTGCAATGTGGGATACCTGGGTTCGATCCCTGGGTTGAGAAGATCCCTTGGAGAAGGGAAAGGCTACCCACTCCAGTATTCTTGTATGGAGAATTCCATGAACAGAGGTGCCTGGCTATAGCCTGCCATGGGGTCGCAAAGAGTTGGACATGACTGAGTGACTCCTTCACTCCTGTACTGTACTGTAAGTCTATTTCTTACATCCCTTATGCATTCCATTGATCTACTTTTTTCCAAAACCACACTGACTTCTATAGTGATTTATTTTAAATCTTGAAGTCAGGTCATCTCAGTCCTATAATTATTTTTCAAAATTATTTTGTTCACCCTTATTCTTAAACCTCAGTGATGATTCTCTCTACTTTGATAAATATCTAATGATACAATGTGTGGAGATCATGTTTTCTCTAACTCTATAGCTCCTGAAACAGTTTTTTTTTTTTTAAATACTTGCTTGGGTTAAAAAGAAAAGCAAATAGATTTTTTAGAATTCTGCAAGACATGTTGTAGATTGAGAAGAAAGTAACAATAGGATTCAAATCAATTAGAAAATATGTACAATGAAAATAAAAAGTCATCAGTAGTGCTTATTACAGAAGGGAAAAATTAATTCAGTCACAAGAAAATATCGTAAACAATTTTTCTGGTTTTATAAAAAGTAATACAATAATTAATTTATGTTAACTGTATTATTAAGGCATAATTATAATGAAGCATCATAACAATATGTGCATCACTAAGTAAATGCCAAATTTATTTTGCTATGTTTTATTTCATTATACAGAGAAGGCAATGGCACCCCACTCCAGTACTCTTGCCTGGAAAATCCCATGGACAGAGGAGCCTGGTAGGCTGCAGTCCATGGGGTTGCGAAGAGTTGGACATGACTGAGCGACTTCACTTTCACTTTTCACTTTTATGCATTGGAGAAGGAAATGGCAACCCACTCCAGTGTTCTTGCCTGGAGAATCCCAGGGATGGGGTCGCACAGAATCTGACACGACTGAAGTGACTTAGCAGAAGCAGTAGCATTTCATTATAACTGGTAATTGCAAAGGTGTTTAGTAGGTCTTCATGGATTTCTGGATACCACAGCACAATTTCTGGTAATGTAGCAAAATTGTATATGCAACTCTTTTTTGTTTTTAATTGAGGAATTTTCTTTGGCAGAAAAAGATTAAAGTTTGAGAAAAACAGACTGGGAAAAAATACTGCAACTCAAATCACCAGTAGCAAAGGTTAACTTCTTTGATTTATAAAGTGTTCTTTCCATTCAAAACGGAAGATGAGAGACAAGATGACAGAGGAATAGGTGTATGTGGATCACATTTCTCCCATTAGGAATAAACCTTCAGATACAGAAGATCTTTCAGAATCCAGCTGAAAGTGTGCAGGGGTCCCTGGCCACCAGAAGAAAATATATAGATCCACAGAAAACTCGGTAGGACAAAGGAAGAAGAGGGAAAAGAGGAGAGTGAGTAGGACTGGACCTGAACCTGGGGGGATAGGGGAACTGAAGCAGGGGTGAGATCTCCACATCAGAGTATCTGTACCACCTCCATACTCAATCTTCATTTGGCAAAGCTGCCAGAGGCTAGGGGAAAAAAAAATAAAAAAAACTCTAATACTGCCCTATCTCCCACTCTAGTGGCTCCCAGGGTCTCTGCAATCCAAGCAACTGTGCCAACTCTACACCTGATCCTCACTGGAGCAGACTCAAATCCTTTAGGGCAGCTTTAGGAGCAAAGTACTGTGGATGATCCACATGCAGAGGTGGGAATAAAACTACAATTGAACTCCAGGGACAGAATGGCCTAGGAAGGGGATCAAAAACCTTTTCATCAGCTGTGCAAACTGCAGATTAAATCTACATGATCAACTAGGTAGACTCTGTGCCTATGGAATATATAAAAAAACAATGAGATTTCCCACAAAAGAAAACACACTAGTTCTGAAACCTGTGGACATTAGAGGCAAAAACAGGCAGCAGTAGGGCCAGATTAGAGTCTGAGCCATCTCCACAGCAGATCCAGAGGCCAGTCCAGTGTTGGAAAGGCATCCTAAGGAGGCAAGGTGTAATGTGACTCACAGCAAGTGAAAGGAGGCTGACGGATGAGATCAGGGAAAAATATTATTATTTTTACATTTTGATTTGTCTTCTGGTTGGTTTTGGATTTCTTTCTTCTTTTTTTCTGTTTTGCAGTGGTTGTTGATTTTATTTTTACTATTAGCTCTATTTAGTAGTAGTAGTAATAGTAGTTTAGTTGCTAAGTCACATCCGACTCTTGTGACCCCATAAACTGTAGCCTGTCAAGGCTCCTCTGTCCATGGGATTCTCCAGGCAAGAATACTGGAGTGGGTTACCATTTACTTCTGCAGGGGATCTTCCTAACTCAGGAATTGAACTCAGGTCTCCTACATTGCAGGCAGATTCTTTACTGACTGAGCTACCAGGGAAGCCCAATTCTATTTAAGCTTTTGAGAACTATTTTTTAATCATACCTTTTATTTCCTTTATATACTTCTACCTCCATGTTGACTTTCTGTGGTTCTGTGGGTGTTTTAAAAATTTTTTGTTTGCATTTCTTGCTCTTATTTCTCTGCTGTAGTTATTCTTTTACATATATATTTTTTTCATACACTTCTATTTAACTTTGTTTTTGTATTTTTTTCGTTCCTTCTTCCTCTTTCTTTATTTCACCATGTTTGTTAGTTTTGTTTTCTTTGCCTTATTCCCCAGTTTGAAATCTACTTCGTTTTGTTTTCCAGTTTGTGATAGTTTTGCTTTTAATTGGTTGATATCGTTTTTGGGTTCCTTTGCTTGCTGGGTGACTCTCTTGCACTTTCTTTTTTGGATTCTTTTGATTTTCTTTGTGTGTGTATATGTGTATGTGTAGTTTCTTTTTTTGTTGTTGTTATTTGTCTGATTTTGGATTTACCGTTTGTCAGGTTATATTTTGTCTCTTCGTTTTTGTTGTTGTTGTTGTTGTTGTTGTTTGTTTTTGTTCTTGTTTCTTTGTGTTTTCATCTCTGTTAATGTCTAACAAATGGTTGTGGAATTATAGTTCCCCAGATAGCGACTGGACCTGAGCCTTTAGAATGGGAGAGTGTAGCCAAGAACACTAGACTGTCAGAGAATTCCTGACCCCAGAGAGTATTAATTAGTGAGAGGTCCCACAAGGCCTTCACCTGTTTCCAAGACCCAGCATCACATAACTACCAGCAGCACATAGCACAGGATGTCTAACTCAAACAACAAGCAAGAAAAAAACACAAACCCAATCATCAGCAGAGACACTTCCCACAGATACCCAAAAACTTACCACCTCACAGAGCCCTGCCCATCAGAGGGAAAAATAAAATGCACCTACTCTCACCAGAACACAGGCACAAGTCCTTCCCAACATGAAGCCTACTCAAATCACTGGACTAACCTCACCTACCAAAGGCAGAAACCAAAAAGAAGAAGGAATATGACTCTAAAGCCTGGGAAAAGGAAACTTCAAACACACTAAGTTGGGGGGGGGGGGATACAATGAAATACTACAAAATGAAGGAACAAGGTAAAAACACAAAATCAAATAAATGAAAGGGAAATAGGCAAACTACCTGAGAAAGAATTTAGAGTAATGATAGTAAAGATGATTTAAAATCTCAATAGAATGGAGAAAATGCAGCAATCACTTATCACATTTGGCAAAGACTTAAAGAAATAAAGAATAAACAGAGATAAACAGCAAAATTACTGAAATTAAGTACTCTAGAAGGAATCAATAGCAGAACAACTGAGGCAAAAGAACAGATAAGACAGCTAGAAGATAGAATGGTGGGAATATCAGCTGAAGAGCAGAATAAAGTAAAAAGAATGAAAAGAATTGAGGATAGTTGCAGAGATCTCTGGTACAATATTAAATGCACTAACATTCAAACTATAGGGGTCCCAGAAAAAGAAGAGAAAAAGAAAAAGATCTGGGAAAATTTTTGAAGAGATTATAGTTGAAAACTTCCTTAACTTGGGAGAGGAAATGGTCAATCAAGTACAAGAACAGAGAGTCCCACACAGGATAAACCCAAGGAGAAACATGCTGAAACACATACAAATCAAATTAACAAAGATCAAACACAAAGAAGCTATGTAGTAAAGATCCCTACATAATGATCAAGGGATCAACCCAAGAAGACATAACAATTATAAATACTTATGCATCCAACATAGAAGCACCTGAATACATAAGGCAAACACTAACAGACATAAAAGGGGAAACTGACTATAACAAAACAAAGAGTAGGGGACTCTAACATCCCACTTACAGCAAAAGACAGAGCATCAAAACAAAATTATTAAGGAAACACAAGCCTTAAATGACACATTAGACCAGATGAACCTAATTGATATCTTCAGGACATTTCACCTAAATGCATAAGCATTTTTTTTTCTTCTTAAGTACACATGAAACATTCTCCAGGATAGACCACAGCTTGGGTCACAAATCAAGCCTCAGTAAATTTAAGAAGACTGAAATTGTACCAAGCATCTTTTCTGACCTCAATACTATGAAACCATATATTAGGCACAGGACAAAAAGGCAAAAAATTCAAACACGCTGAGATTAAACAAGGTGTTTCTAAATAACGAACAGGTTACTAAAGAAATAAAAAGAGAAATCAAAAAATTCTAAGAAATAAATGATAAGGAAAACAAAATGACTCAACCACAAGATGCAGCATAAGCTGTTTTAAGAAGGAAGTTTACGGCAATGAAATCCTACCTTGGAAAGCAAGAGAAACATCAAATAGACAACCTAACTTTACATATAAAACAACTAGAAAAATAACAACAAAAAATCCCAAAGCTAGTGGAAAGAAAAAAAAATCATAAACATAAGAGCAGAAATAAATCAAATGAAGAAGATAATAACAAAAATCAATAAAACTAAAAGCTTGTTCTTTGAGAAGATAAACATTATTGACAAACAATTAGCTAGACTCATCAAGAAAAAAGGGAGAAGAATCAAATCAACAAAATTAAAAATGAAAAAGGAAAGGTTATGACAGGCAATGCAGAAATACAAAGAATCATAAGAGACTATTAAGAGCAACTACATGCTAATAAGATCAACAAACTAGTTGAAATGGACAGATTCTTAGAAAATTTCAACCTTCTAAGACTGAACCAGGAAGAAATAGAAATTATGAACAAGTCAATCACAAGCACTGAAATTAAAACAAGTGTGATCAAAAATCTCCCAAAAAGCAAAAGCCAAAGCCAGATGGCTTCACATGTAAATTCTATCAAATATTTAGAGAAAAGTTAATGCCTATCTTTCTCAAACTCTTCCAAAATTTGCAAAGGAAGGAAATATTCCAAGCTCATTCTACAAGGCTACAGTCACCCTGATACCAGAACCAGATAAAGACATCACACAAAAAATAAAATAGCAGGTCAATATCTCTGATGAACATATATGGAAAAATCATCCACAAAATTCTAGCAAACTGAATTAAACAATATATTAAAAAGATCATACACCATGATCAAGTCAGGTTTTTCCCAGAGATGCAAGTATTCTTCAAAACACTCTAAGCAATCAATGTGATACAATATTAACAAATTTAAAAATAAAAGCCATATGATAATCTCAATTATCTCAAAAGCTTTTGCAAAATTCAGCACCCACTTATGATAAAAAAAGCCCTTCAATAAATGGGCATAAAAGGAACCTACCTCAACATAATGAAAGCCATATATGAAAAACCCACAGCAAACATTCTCAATGGTGAAAAACTGAAAGCATTTCCTCTAAGATCAAAAACAAGATAATGGTGCCCTCTCCCTCCACTATTATTCAATATAGTTTTGGAAATCCTAGGTTCAGCAATCAGAGAAGAAAAAGAATAAAAGAAATCCAGATTGGAAAAGTAGTAAAACTTTCATTGTTTGCAGACAGCATGATGCTATACACAGAAACCCTAAAGATATGATCAGAAAATTACTAGAGCTCATCAGTGAACTTAGTATATTTATAAAATAAAAAATCACTCTGCAGAAATCACTTGCATTCCTATACACTAACAATGAAAAGTCAGAAAGAGAAATTAAGGAATCACCCTCTTTCACTATGGCAACAAAAAGAATAAAATATCTATGAATAAACCTACCTAAGGAGACAAAAGAGCTCTATACAGAAAACTAAAAGACACCAAAGAAAGAAAGCAAAGATTACATAAACAGATGGAGAGATATTTCATATCTCTAGCTTGGAAGAATCAATAGTATGAAAATGACTGTACTATTAGAAGGAATCTACAGAGTCAGTACAATCAACATCAAATTACCAATGACATTTTTCACAGAAGTAGGCCAAATATCTCAAAGTATGTATGGAAACACAAACAACCCCAAATAGCCAAAGCAATCTTGAAAAAGAAGAATGGAGTTGGGGGAAATCAACCTTCCTGTCTTCAGACTATGCTACAGAGCTACATTCATCAAGAAGAGCGTACAGTTGACAAAAAAAAAACAGAAATATAGACCAATGAAACAAGATAGAAAGCCCAGAGATAAACCCATGCACCTATGGATGCATTATCTTTGACAAAGGAGGCAAGAATATACAATGGAGAAAAGACAGTCTCTTTAATAAGCTGTGCTGGGAAAACTGGACATCTACATGTAAAAGAATGAAATTAGAATACTTTCTAACACCTTACACAAAGATAAACTCAAAATGCACAAAAGACCTAAATGTAAGACAAGAAACTAAAACTGTTGAAGGAAAACATAGGCAGAACACTGTATAACATAAATCACAACAAGATCCTCTATGACCCACCTACTTAGAGTAACAGAAATAAAAAACAAAAATAAACAAGTGGAACCTAATTAAAAAGCTTTTTCACAGCAGAGGAAACTATAAACAAGGTGAAAAGACAATGCTCAGAATGGGAGAAAATGGTAACAAATGAAAAAAAACTGACAGTGAATTTATTTTCAAATTATAGAGGCAGTTCATGCACCTCAATACCAGAAAAACACACAACCTAATCAAATATGGGGAGAAGACATAAACAGACAACTCTCCAAAGGAAACATGCAGATGGCTAATAAACACATGAAAAGATGCTCAACATTGCTGATTTTTAGAAACATGCAAATCAAAACTATGAGATATCACCTCACACCAGTCAGAATGGCTGTCATAAAACAATTTACAAAGAATAAATCCTGGAGAAAGTGTAGGAAAGGAGAACCCTCTTGCAATGTTAGTGGGAATGCAAATTGATACAGCCACTATGGAGGACAGTATGGAGATTCCTTAAAAAACTAGGACTAAAACTACCGCATGACCCAACAATCCCACTACTGGTCATATACCCTGAGAAAATCATAATTGAAAAAGACACGGGTACCCCAATCTTCATCGCAGCAGTATTTACAATAGCTAGGACATGGAAGCAACCTAGATGTCCATTAACAGATGAATGGAAAAAGAAACTCAGGTGAATATATGCAATGAAATATTCAGCCATACAAATGAATGCATTTGAGTCTGTTCTAATGAGCTGTCAGGGCATCCCAGGTGGTGCTAGTGGTAAAGAACTCACCTGCCAATGCAGGATACATAAGAGATATTTGTTGGATCCTTGGGTTGGCAAGATCCCCTGAAGGAGGAAAGGGCCACTCACTCCAGTATTCTTTCCTGGGAGATCCTATGGACTCTGGAGTCTGGTGGATTACAGACAATAGGGTCACAAAGAGTATGACTGAAGTGACTTAGCATGCATGCACTAATGAGGTGGATGAACCTACATCCTATTATACAGAGTGAAATAAGTCAGAAAGTGAAAGACAAATATTGTATACTAATGCATACATATGGAATCTAGAAAAATGGTACCTATTTTCAGGGCAGCAATGGAGACACAGACAGAGAGAACAGATTGTGGACACAGTGAGGAAGGAGAGGGTGGGACGAATTGAGAGAATAGAATGGAAACATAGACATTACCATATGTAAGATAGATAGCAAGTGGGAATTTGCTCTGTGACACTGGGAGCTAAACCCAGTGCTCTGTGACAACCTAAAGGGGTGAGATTAGGTGGGAAGTGGGAAGGAGGTTCAAGAAGGAGGGAATACATTGACACCTATGGCTAATTCATGTTGATGTATGGCAGAAACCAACACAAATATTGTAAATCAATTATCCTTCAATTTAAAAAATAAGTTAAAATGTTAACAAAGGAAAAAGACATGGTAAAAATGAACAAATCTGATTAACAAATAGTACACAGAAAAAGAACTGCCAATGACACTTAAAAACAAAATAGATAATATTCTCAATGTCCTTCATCTGTAACATAAAATACAAAGAACAATGAGATATCAGATTTCAACTATAAAAGTGTTAAATATTAAAATGTTTGGTAACATATTGAGCTAGCAAAGATGACTCAGATACTCTATTTCAAAGTTATACTCACGCTCAAAATGATTCATGTACAGGAAAGATATTCATTGTAAAGTTTTTTGTAACAGGAAAAAAATGGGACCAACTTCCTATAAACTGAATACCAGTTAAATGCATCCCAATATGCATGCTCATACCTACATATGGGTTTGTTTGTAAATACATAATGTCTGGAAGTATACACATGCACAAAAATGAACTGGTTACAATGATTGCATCTTGAGGGTGGAAGTGAGACAGAAAAAGGACTTATTTTTCACTGTAAATTCTTTAGTATGTTTTTATGTACTACCACTTTGTAGATAGATAAAGACACAAACTTAAAATATTCATTTTTCCCAAGTCAATTAATAAGCTAAATTATAGCTTTGATTCATCCTTATTTCCCCTTCCATCTCTTTTCCTTATAGAAAACCCAGTCCTCAAGCTATTTGGTGAAGTAGGCAAACATGCCAGAGGATATGGAAGCTTCAGTGGCCCAAATTAGGGTGTCAGATTTGAATAAGAACACCTCCATAGGAGCCCTGCATACTAAGTATATTTAAATCATATCCAACTGAAATAAGAAAAGCATATTAATCAGTTTGAGCTAACATAACAAAGTACCATACACTGGATGGCTTTTATTTATTTATTTTTCATTTATTTTTATTAGTTGGAGGCTAATTTTTTCCACAATATTGTAGTGGTTATCATCATACACTGACATGAATCAGCCATGGATTTACATTATTCCCCATCCTGATCCCCCCTCCCACCTCCTTCTCCACCCAATTCCTCTGGGTCTTCTCAATGCACCAGGCCCGAGCACTTGTCTCATGCATCCAGCCTGGGCTGGTGATCTGTTTCACCCTAGGTAATATACACATTTTAAAGAGCAGAAATTTCTCTTCCACAGTTTTGGAGGTTTGCAGTCCAAGATAAGGTTGCCAACATGGTCAAATTCTACTGAGGATCCTCTTCCTAGGTGCAGATCACTGATTTCTTTTTGTAGCCTCATGTGGGAGAGCAGAAAGGGGAAGCAACCTCATTCATGATTTTTATAAATGCACTAATCCCATTCATGAGGGCTCTATCTTCATAGTTGAGAAGGGCATATGCAAGGAGGTAGTCTGGTACTGGGTATCATAGCCCAGGCACGGTGAGGGAGACTTCCATGCAGGGAGCAGCCTGATTTGAGTTTAAGGTCCAAGTAAGTTGAGAAGGACATCTACATAAGAGGGTTGCACAGGGGAGGGGAATGGGAGCAATGTCAAGAGATTAGTTATACATAGAAGGGACTGATCAAGTAAATAAATATATTAAATGTAACAGGAGCCAGCTTTTTCACTGCCAGAAAAAAAATAAATAAAGGAAAGGGATAAAACTAGAATAAACCCAATGGCATAGATTGAAATTGAAGATAACAATACAAGATCATGGTTTTAAAAATGTAGAGTTAGGTGTGGAAGTAAATATATAAGTAATTATTTTGTTTATTTTTGCATACACACCAATGTACACATATACATACCCTCACTACTCAGTAAAAGAGAAAGCCTTATCACAGTAACATCCCTAAATCAATAAACATATGGAGTGCTCAGATTCTGATTATAAATATCATTTTATACTAAAAGGGACCAGAGCAGCTTGAAAAATTACTGATTCTGGGGCTGGTCAAAGAGAATATAAGACTGTGATAGTTGTACTGTGGTTGTGTGGAATAAAGTCTGTGTTTGTAGTAAATATACATTAAATTAGTAATAGAGATTGATAATCGACTTTCAAATAGTTCAGAAAAAAATGATTACCTGAAGTGTACTTATAACTTTTTCTATAAATTTGTGATAGTTTCAAGTTACATTAAAAAAATTTAAAGAAATTATCCAAAGTCAAGTTTTATCACTGAAATATTGAATGTCAGCATTCATTTTTTTTTTCTATTTGGTCATTTGCCTCTTTTCCTTAGTTTTATATACTACATGTGCAGTTGAAGAAACACTGATGGGTCTACTTTTTCAAATTTATTCTTTTTTATTTTGAAAAAGTCACAAAGAGATCTTTTATATATGGAATTCATTAAAAAGTTGGAAATGCTCAAGTGTGCTGGCAATTAATGGTTACAGTATAGTAACATTTTCAATTATTTCTCTCTACTTCGGGGTTACAGGGAAAAACTCTCCAAAGCACACACATGCATGTGCACATGCACACACACACACATACATACACACAGAGTAATAAAAACAGTAAAAATAAAGTATTCATGGTTGTGGCGAGCCCATGCTTGAAACTATTGTTAGCTCTGACCATGAATTTATTCTGTTACATTAATCATCCAATAGGTTTGTAATAAGAATCTCCATGATTTTCAAATGCTTTCGTTTTTTTTCAGGTGATGTGGAACATAATGGAAATGTTTATTATGTGGTAACATGGTGAAAATTAAAACATTAACTGGTTTCTGAACACTAAAAGATCTGTGAAGGAAACAAATTAAGTCTGGTTAATTTTGTAGCTGGCATACACTCCAAACCTAATCAACATTTTCTTCCTGCTATTAAAAAAAATCACCTGTAAGCCCCCTGCATCTGGAAACACAATGTTGTCATTCTCATTCATGGTCAAAACATTCGGGTTAGAGCAGTTTAAAAAGATTAGCTTACTGGCTGATTCATGTCAATGTATGCCAAAACCCACTACAATATTGTAAAGTAATTAGCCTCCAACTAATAAAAATAAATGAAAAAAATAATAAAATAAAATAAAATAATTCAAAGCAAAAAAAAAGATTAGCTTACTATTATATTATGGAGCATTTATACATAATTTTGAGAAGTTTAATAGGGAAAAATATTAAATATGTTCAAATACACAAACAAAAAATACAGGAATCAGTGTATAAAGGACAGAGTCTGTGAATGTGTATGACAAAGGTAAGCAAAAAGAACAAACATGCTTTACTTTTTAAAAATTGGAAAAATAAAATTGCCCTTACAAACAAAATTGTTGCCAGTAGTTGCAATCAATTGAATTTGTTTTTATAAGCATCCTTCTGTCCTACAGGAGCTAAATTGAAAATCTTTCACTTTCAAGAAAGTACTTTAAATTCACAGTTCTGTTAAAAGTAGTTTTCTTGACTATTTTCAAATTATTTTCCTACATTTATTAGAATAATGCAAACTTAATACTACAATGACTGGACAGTTAAGAGTGAGAAAATATATCAACTGTTGTATGAAGATTCATTTATTAATTATTCAATGTTCAGAATCTACTTTCCAGAGGGAAATAAATTTAGTGATTTCCTTTAACGTGTCAAACCCTGTGTTTGGATTAAAATACAATGTCTGCTTCAATCCTCACAATAACACTATAAGAGAGGAGTTGTTATTTCCATGTTGCATGCATCCAAGTTAGAGGTTAAATAAATCACAATCTAACTGGAAAATCAAATTCTAGGACTGACTGGTACTGAAGATTATACTCTTTTCATTAAATTTCAGGTATAAATTTAATGCAGTTAAAATTAAAGGTATTTGGTTTTAACCAAAACCCTCGGAAGAGTTTAATTTAGTATAATTCACCATTTGTAGCAGTTACAAAATGATAAAGTTTCGCCAAAGAATGACATACTGAAAGCCTAAGACTTGAACTCTCAAAGTCTGCCTTTAGCACCTATGTACTTTACCATGACCCGATAACTGCTTGACATCAGCCCCTACTGCTGAAATAATTATACCCAAAGATGAATAACTCCATTCCAGACTAGAGGGGTATTTCTAGAAATAGGTTATCAGTCTTATAGAATATGTGTATCATTAATTTGAATAAAGACATGCAACACATTATTAATAAATCTAGGTATGACACAAAACCTGGGGAAATAACTAATGATATTGGGTGATATATTTTAAAAGGGATATTTCACCCACATAAGGTTCAATAAATATTTACTTTTTTCTTCCATTTCAGAGATGTTGAGGCATTCACTCAATGAAGAATTGCACCTCATGACCCTTATGCTTTTTGAGCGTCTCCAACATCATAATTCTCTTTTCATAAAGTAGTTTCCTAGATTTTACCTATTTTGTCTTCTTTGACATATTATATTTTCATTTTCATATTTTCTTGGGATATTTTCAAAATTCCCATTTGATTTTCTCTTTCATCCAATGGTTTTGGTTGTTTAAGAGTGTGTGCTTAGTGTATATGTATTTGTAAATCTCCCCATTTTATTACAGTTATTGATTTCTAGTTTCATTACATTATGGCCCCAAAAGACATTTATAATGATTTCAATAACCTTAAATTGTTAAGACTTGTTTTTCAACTTAACATATGATCTGCCTTGGGGAATGTTTCTTGCGGACTTGAGAAGAATTTATATAGTACAGCTATTGGGTGGAAACTATTGCATGTGTCTGTTAGGTTCATTTACTCTATAGGATTGTTCAGTTCTGTTATTTTCATATTGATTTTCTGTCTGGAGATTCTATCCATTATAGAGAGTGTGGGATATTGAAGTCTCCTGTTATTATTAAATTGCTATTTCTTCAAATCTGTCAATGTTTACATTATATATTTAGGTACTTTGATGCTGAGTTTATATATATTTTTAATTGTTACACCTTCCTGTTAAATTGGCCCTTTTGTCACTATTTATGACCTTCTTTGTCTCTTGTAAGTATAGTGACCTTTGTTCTCTTTTGATCACCATTTTCTTTCTTTATTTTTTATTGTAGTGGATTTTGTCGTACATTGAAATGAAACAGCCATGGGTTTACATGTGTTCCCCATTCCGATCCCCCCTCGCACCTCCCTCTCTACCAGATCCCTCTAGGTCTTCCCAGTGCACCAGGTCCGAGCGCTTGTCTCATGCATCCAACCTGGGCTGGTGATCTGTTTCACACTAGATAATATACATGTTTTGATGCTGTTCTCTTGAAACATCCCATCCTCGCCTTCTCCCACAGAGTCCAAAAGTCTGTTCTATACATCTGTGTCTCTTTTTCTGTTTTGCATATAGAGTTATCATTAACATCTTGGAGATTTCTGAAAAAACTGGAAATAAAACTGCCATATGACCCAGTAATCCCACTCCTGGGCATACACACAGAGGAAACCAGATCTGAAAGAGACACGTGCACCCCAATGTTCATCACAGCACTGTTTATCATAGCCAGGACATGGAAGCAACCTAGATGCCCATCAGTAGATGAATGGATAAGGAAGCTGTGGTACATATACACCATGGAATATTACTCAGCCATTAAAAAGAATTCATTTGAATCAGTTCTAATGATCACCATTTTCATGGGATACCTTTTTCCTTCCTTTAACTTTCACCCGATAGTTGTCTTTAATATAGAGTATCTTTTGTATGCAGAATATTTTTGAATCTTTTGTTTTTGTAATCCATTTAGCCATTCTATGTGTTTTTACTGAGGGATTTAATCCATTTATGCTTAAAGTAATTACTGATAGGTAAGGACTTATGCCTGTATTTTAAGAATAGCAAACTATGGTCCCGGAGCTGATACTTGTCTGCCACTTGTTTTTGTAAATAAAATGTTATTGTAGCACAGAACACTTTTCTGCTACCATAACAGAGTCAAGTAGTTGTGACAGAGATTACATGGTTCACAAAGCCTAAAATATTTACTATCTGGCCATTTACAGAAAAATGTTGCTGATCCTTGGTATGATGATCAAAAAAATCATTTCTAAAATGATCAGCCTTGGACAAATGGCTGAGGTAGATAAAATATAAGATGATAATCTCACAGTATCAGAAATTAAAGAATCACTTGGAAAATGGTGAGGTCTGTTAAAAGGATAAAATGAGACAACTTGAAAGAGTTCCCAGGGGCTAAATCTGAAGAGTTTTTAACAGCAAAATAAAGTTAGTGTTGGATTGCAAATCAAAGTATAGCACAAATATACATGAATCCATATTAATACAAGTAATTGAATTAATAAATAATTATGGGAGAAAGGACAAAACTTCCTCAGCAAAACTATTAATTAATAAATGTGGAAGGAATGAAAAAAATAGAAAGTAACAATTAAAACAGTGTAGTAATAACTGCTACAGGTTACATCCACAGAAGGATACTAAAAGTAGTGGATAAAAATGTAAGGAGAAAGAAGATATTTGCATAGCTTTGAAAATATTCTTCCCTGAATTTTTAATAATTATTGTGGTAGATTTTAGCGTAAGTCTACAAGTTCTTTGGTACACTTTTTTCAAGAATTGAGTTTGATACCCTTCTTCTCATGTATGGATTACAATAAAATTACTAATGAAATAGTAACTTGGAAGTTACCCCCTTAACCAAGTGATCAAATTCAACATCAACAGTAATCTCTTTATACCATGTAACACTTCTTATAAAGTGATGAGAGAGGTACTTTATCACTGTGGTATTCTTCCTGAAGTTCTGTAACCTTGGTATCATGAAATTTAAAAAAAAAGACAAATTCAAACTGAAGAATGCTTTACAAATAGCTAACCAGTGATATCCAAATGTGTCGAGATCATAAAATACAAGGTAAGATTTAGGAACTTCCAAAAATTAAAGGAGAACAGGATAAATGATAACTAAATGGAATGTGGTACTTCAGATTAGATCCTGGAAATGAAAATAAAAATTATTAAGTTGTATTGTAAGCTGTCTTATATAATTTATTTTATAGCAAATTCATTCATAATCATACACTGTGCTCAGTTTATACAGTGTCTTTTCCAAATTCTTGTTTATATAAATTTTGGAAAAGCTTTATTAAAAATGTTAAACTGGATCCTTTACCATAGACTTTATAGAAGTTTTAATATACCAATGTGCTCTATGAATCTTAAAAAACATATACAATATAAAGTTTTCCTAATGTCTTTGACCATAGGTCAATATTGCATTGAAGATCTCATAGGATTTGTGTAGGAAAAAACCAACATAGCCTTTCATTTAAATTACACAGTTATACCCTTATTGCCTTAGAGTGATATTAGCTCCCTTTCTATTTTAATATTTTTTTGTTTTAATATGTGCCAGTTCTTATACTAAGTGTTTTATATACATTATGTCATACAATATTCAAAACAACCCTGTGAAATAATTGCTCAGGTAAGAGAATTTATTCCCTGAAATGCAGTCAAAAATGTGTTTAAGGGCCTATGATGATAATAAACCCTTGCCCATCTGACTACAAATCCAATGTCTTTAACCACTAAGCTAGACTGCTTGCCTGAACTAATGTGGTGCTTTCCCTAAATAAGACAGAGTAATTAGCTATATATTTGGCTAGAGACTTTAATACTCATTTAGGAATTTCCATGGAGCCATGTTCTATTACCTCTTAAATTACTCTTTTATAGAAACCTCTAGAAATATTTCTAACTCTTAGATTTGTAGACTATTACACATGGAGAAACGGTCAATACTGAAATCAGACTGATTATATTCTGTGCAGCCAAACATGGAGAAGATTTATACAGTTGGCAAAAATAAGACATGGAGCTGATTATGGCTCAGATCATGAACTCCTGAATGCTAAATTCAGACTTAAATTGAAGAAAGTAGGGAAAATCACTAGGCCATTCAGATACGATCTTAGTCAATTCCCTTACAATTATACAGTGGAAGTGACAAATGGATTCAAGGGATTAGGTCTGATAGACAGAATGCCTGAAGAACTATGGACAGAGGTTTGTGACTTTGTATAGGATGCAGTGATCAAGACCATCTGCCCAAAAAAAAGAAATGCAAATAGGCAAAATGATTGTCTGAGGAGGCCTTACAAATAGCTGAGAAAAGAAGAGAAGATAAAGGCAAAGAAGAAAAGGAAAGATATACCTATTTGAATGCAGAGTTCTAAAGAATAGCAAAGAGAGATAAGAAAGCCTTCCTCAGTGATCAATGCAAAGAACTAGAGCAAAAATATAGTATGGAAAAGACTAGAGATCTCTTCAAGAAAATTAGAGATACCAAGGGAATATTTCAAGCAAATATGGGCACAATAAAGGACAGAAATTATATGGACCTGGCAGAAGCAGAAGACATTAAGAAGAGGTGGCAAGAATACAAAGAAGAACTATACAAAAAAGTTATCCATGATGCAGATAACCACAATAGTGTGATCACTCACCTAAAGCCAGACATCCTAGAACACTAAGTCAAGTGAGTCTTAGGAAGCTTCACTACAAAAAAGTTAGTGGAAGTGATAGAATCCCAGTTGAGTTATTTCAAAATATAAAAGATGATGCTGTGAAAGTGCTGCACTCAGTATGCCAGCAAATTTGGAAAATTCAGCAGTGGTCACAGGACAGGAAAGGTCAGTTTTCATTATAATCCCAAAGAAAGGCAAAGTCAAAGACTGTTCAAACTACTGCACTGTTGCAATTATCTCACATGCTAACAAAGAAATGCTCAAAATTCTCCAAACTAGGCTTCAACAGTCTATGAACAATATGTGAAATTCCAGATGCTCAAGCTGGATTTAGAAAAGACAGAGGAACCAGAGATCAAATTGCCAACATCTGTTGCATCATTGAAAAAGCATAAGAGTTCCAGAAAAACATCTACTTTTGCTTTATTGACTACACCAATGCCTTTGACTGTGTGGATCACAACAAACTATGGAAAATTTTAGAGATGGAAATACCAGACCACTTGATCTGCCTCCAGAGAAATCTGTGTGTAGGTCAAAATGCAACAGTTAGAACTGGAAATGGAACAACAGACTGGTTCCAAATCCTGAATGGAGTATATCAAGCTTGTATATTGTCACCGTGCTTATTTAACTTTTACACAGAGTACATCATGAGAAATGCTGGGCTGGATGAAGCACAAGCTGGTATCAAGATTGCTGGGAGAAATATCAATAACCTCAGATATGCAGATGAAACCACCCTTATGGCAGAAAGTAAATAATTAAAGAGCCTCTAGATGAAAGTGAAAGAAGAGAGTGAAAAGTTGGCTTAAAGCTCAACATTCAGAAAACTAAGATCATGGCATCCGGTCCCATCACTTCATGGCAAAGAGATGTGGAAACAATGGAGACAGTGAAAGACTTTATGTTTGGGGGCTCCAAAATCACTGCCAATGGTTGACTGCAGCCATGAAATTTTAAGACACTTTCTCCTTGAAAGAGAACCTATGACCAACTTAAACAGCATATTAAAAAGCAGAGATATTACTTTTCCAACAAATTTCCATCTAGTCAAAGCTATGGTTTTTCCAGTAGTCATGTATGGATGTGAGATTTGTACTATAAATGAAGCTGAGTGCCAAAGAATCGATGATTTTGAACTGTGGTATTGGAGAAGACTCTTAAGAATCCCTTGGACTGCAAGGAGATCCAACCAGTCAATCCTAAAGAAAATCAGCCCTGAATATTCATTGGAAGGACTGATGCTGAAGCTGAAACTCCAATACTTTGGCCACCTGTTGGGAAGAACTGACTCATTGGAAAAGGCCCTGATGCTGGGAAAAATTGAAGGCGGGAGGAGAAGGGGACAACCAAGGATGAAATGGTAGGATGACATCACTGATTGGATGGATATGAGTTTGAGTGAGCTCTGGGAGTTGGTGATGGATAGGGAAGCTTGGTGTGCTGCAGTCCATGGGGTTGCAAAGAGTCAGATATGACTGAGCAACTGAACTGAGCTGATCTAGAACACAGACATTACTATATTAAAAAAAAGCTGTGCATAAAAATAATTCTTACACATTTCTTTTGTTCTTGCATTTTAGTAACTAAGTCATGTCCAACTCTTTGTGATCCCATGGACCAGAATTTCTAGGCAAGAATAGTAGAGTGGGTTGACATTTCCCTCTCTAGCATATCTTCCTGACCCAGGGATTGAACATGCATCTTTTGCATTGACAGGCATTGGCAAGATGATTTTTTACCATCTGAGACCCCAGGGAAGCCTACACCTTTGTCTTAAGTCAATAGAGCAATTGATGAACTGGAGAAATCTGTTATAAATTCTTAAGCAAGTGTAATTGATGATTAACTTGGTATAAATTTAGAACCTTCATATTTCTCTGAAACAAATACAAGTATACTTACATGTTTTCCAAGCTTGAGAAAACTGGAACACTAGAAAACTGAAGCCTCTAAAATATTAAATATACTCCAATGTATTGAAAGCTAACAAAGTTGATAAATATCAGCACTGGGGAAATTATCTAGTTTTTTGTCAATTTGTAACTCTAGCAATTAGAATAGCATATGGTAATATTAAGTATTTAGTGTAGTTGAATGAATTAATGCATGCATGATAGAAGTACCACCAAATAAGTCATAATTAATTAAAATATTTTATCTCAAATCCCTCAGGCCCAAATATATTTTAAATAATTAATTTTTCTTGGTTTCTATTTTGTCTTTGTTGTTGGGAATGAAGGGTGTAGATAAGAATATTCCTTCCCCTCACTCAGTATTATGGAACTGAAAGGGGTCCTGAAGATCATTTTTCTAAGCATCTCACCTTAAAAAAAGTAAAGCCCAGATATGTTTAGAAGTAAATTGACATCCTGGAGATTATACAGGTAACCATCACATTTCTTCTAATAATTTTTGATTTAATATTCTCCCCATATTCAAATGTTCAACTAAGTACTTCTTTGTCCTTTCAAAACAGTGCATGCATATTTCTAACTCTGTGCTATCTTTTGATAAATTTGTTGAATATCAAATCCATTTACTTGATTATAAATATTTTGAAAATAGAGTTTCTCTAGACTCACATTTGCATGTGCAAATATACACACATATTCACAAACCTTGTGCTTGGTATATTTCAACAAATATTTATTACCTGAACAAAATTATTAAGTGAAAGACTAGAGGCTAAACCTATGTTTTATGAATATGTGCTGGAAAAAAGCAGTCTCACATTCAGGCTTTTGACTTCCACTTTTCTCGTAAGAATGGGCTTTGGTCCAGGAACACTTCCTAAGAGATAAGTTGTCACAGCTTATGATGGACTTATCACCTTGTATGGGAACATCATTTCCAGGTTCATACTCAAGGTGTGTTCCATTGTTAGGTTTTATGGCACCTGGCTAATCCCTCTGTTGTATCTGTCCCATTTTGGAAGGGGACAGAATCTTTCTGCTGTAGCATGAAATGGATTCACACAAACCAATTGCCATATGTCCGCTACTGAGAGGGACTCACTGGTCATGGGAGACTATGTCCACTACTGAACTTGATCTTCTTCTGCCTTTTCTCTATATGAGTAAAGCATTTTTCCACCCAGTGTTTGGTTGTGTTATTTTCCTCGGTAATCCTGATATCAAGATGCAATTGGCAGAAGTGTTCAAACTTCTACTCCTGATAATAGGCAACAGAGGTTACTTGCTTGACATTATGATTCATTCCACAACATTGTATTGCCACTTCTCTAATTTCATTTTTAAGTATATTTGAAAATAAAACTGCATAACCTATATGGAAATTGGTTTTTTACTGAAATAGGCTTGTCTGCTTCAGACTCTTCAAGATGTTGTAAGATGTCCAAAAGTAAAATATAAAAATGAAGAGAAACCCTTTGAAGAAGAATGGGTTTTTAAAATTCCCAGAGTCAAGGGAAGGATATGAAAGTCCAAAATACTGAAATGTACAAGACAGAAAACTGAGTGGTTGCTTAGAACTTGGAAGGGAGGAGATGAAGAGTGACTATTAATGGGTTGGAGATTTCTTTTTGTGATGAGAAAAATATCCTAAAATCAGTTAATGATGATGGTCACACAATTCTGTGATTACTCTAAAAACCACTGAATTGTATACTTTGAAAAGGCAAACTTTATGGTCTATAAATATGACAATATAACTGTTTTAAAAATGCCCACCTCCAGTGGAAGGAAATGGTCCATAGGAAAACAGGTGTAAATTACAATTAATATGCTTTATACCAAAACAGTGAGATATTACCTACTCTGTACTTTTAAGAATGTATACAAAAAAAAAAAAGAATGTATACAGAAGCAATGAAAAATAATCTCTTGTAGCATAATCATATGTGGACCCAATTCCAACTATAATACTTACTTGCTGTGTGACCAAGTTACTTAACCACTTTCAGCTTTCATCTCCTCATGTGGGACTATTAACAGTGCCTAATTCACAGGGTTGTTATAAGCATTAAATATAATGTCACGTGTTAGTCACTTTTGTTTTACAGTATTTCCAGTTCCAACCTCTTGTCTCTAATTCTACCTGAATGATCATTTTTGCTTTTCTTTTCTGACTATGAAAAATTTGCATATTTCAACTCTAGACTTTAGTCCCACAAGCATTTTCATTTTTGTTCCTCTTCTTTTAATGTGGGAAAGTTGCGTATGAATACCTTCATTCTGCTACATCTTGCATGCATTAGGAATGAAAGTCTTCAAGGTAAACTTACAGTATTTGAATACCTTCTCTAACATTATTAACTGTGACCTTTGGTAAACCTATTGTCTTACTTTCTTTATCTGTAAAGCAGAGAAAAAATTATTAGCATCATAGACTATATATTTTTATATATATAATGCTAAAGATAGTACTTGATAAATAGCAAGTTCATAATAAATGTTTATATTAGCAATAATTAAGAGTCTATTACTTTTTATAAAAATCTTCAGCTCATGTATCCCTAAACATTCCGATATAGCTTGTATTTTATACTAAAGTCTTGTTCACCCTTTCCACCAATCAGTTTCATCCTCTACTTTATCCCTATGTATATTATATAGCCCTCTGCATACTATATAACCCTTTCCTTCTCATACTTATTTCTTTATCATGACTTAAGTGCCTTGACAAAGTCCCATCCTCATAGTTTGTGTTCATTCAGTGTCTGATTCATGGAGAATCAGAGGATTACTTCTGAGATCACTGACTATTTTAGAGTAAATCATAAATTATGCCTGTTAAGCTTCTTGGATACAAAGGTTCAGAATAGGCAATAGTGATTCTCTACAATATATCCAGAATAAGTAACATGGTCTCCATAATATCTAAGTATTCTTGATTTTTAGCAGAAAATAATTCAGAAATATCTGTGCCATCTTTGCAGTTAACCTCCTCAGGAACTAATAATTGAGCAACTCTGAAGTCTACTCTTTTTCTTTGAAACATGCAATGGAGAGTTTCAAGTTTTCACAGATTGTTATAGAAAGGCTTGTGTTGCAGTCAAATTAAGACAATATTTTGGTTAAGTATTATAGTAAATGATAGCTGTTCAGAGAAATTCAGTTGCTAGTTTTTTGTTACTGGCAGTGCCCTGGGCAAAGTTATGAAAGGCTCACAACCATTACTGGCTGTAATAAACCAGCACCTCCATCTTATTAATGCATTTTTTTCCCCCAACATGTAAACTATTTTGAAACAGAATTGGTTATAATGGTATAATGAATTGGTATAATGTGGATTCTTTATTATTCATGAACTGATATACAGATTAAGTAGTAAATTACTGTTTGCCTTTGGAAAGCATGACTATTTCTTTAAGGTCCTATAGGTTTCTCCTTTACTTATTCAGCTTCACTTGTTCTTGACTTTTAGTAGTCTGGTATGCATCACTGTCACTTTTACATTAGTACTGCTACCATGAGCATTTATGCTAATTTAGTATACATGCCAAAATTATTACTGTTAGCTTCTGAACTGAGGATTAAACCTCATAAAGTCAACTAACTGTGTAGAATATTTCAGTATATCACTGTCAATGAATCATAAAGTCTATAGTCCCTTAGGTGCATTGATTAGATCAAGAAATAGAGATATTTTCATTTACATAATAGATGAAAATGTGCCCCTACAATCCTCTTGAACATCTCAGTTGAAATGTACAGTATTTTTCATAAGCAGTTGTTATCATCTCCTTAAGCTGTTGCTATGTGATAAAATCTTCTATCATATGCTTTATATTTAGATATGTGTCAGTAGCTACAAACCTTGGAGATATCAAATGCTACTTTCTTTTGTAAAAATAAGAGATAATAAAAGATTTGGAATGTGACAGATACATATCTGTAGCTGTAGATACTTTTTTGCTATATTTTTCATTTCTTTGATGTGCATTACGTGATTTTTGCAGAAGATAACATAAACAAAAATTATTATATTGTTTATTCATAATTATATATTCTTGCAACAAATAATCATTTCCCTTGTTCTTAAAATGAAATTTGACATTAAATTTGATATCATATGTTGATAATACACTTGATAACATGTGTTGATATTACTTTCATTTAAGCCATTTAATATATAGCTTAAGCATTTACTTATATCTCGTTTGTATGTTGGAGGAGGAAATGGCAACCTACCCCAATATTCTTTCCTGGAAAATTCCACTAGCAGAGGAGCCTGGTGGGCTACAGTTCAAGGGGTAAACTGAGCACGTCTCGGTGGTGGCAGCATTTGTACATATTTCCATTTTAAAAGAAATGACAAACATGCTCTTAACTACCATAAAGTTAAATTGTTGGGAAGTAAGGGCTTCCCTGGTGGCTCAGAGGTTAAAGCGTCTGCATCCAATGCGGGAGACCTGGGTTTGATCCCTGGGTTGGGAAGATCCCCTGGAGAAGGAAATGGTAACTTACTCCAGCATTCTTGCCTGGAGAATCCCATGGACTGAGGAGCCTGGTAGGCTACAGTCCATGGGGTCGCAAAGAGTCGAACACGACTGAGAGACTTCACTTTCACTTTCACGGAGTGACTGAGGAATAATTAGGTATTATGAGGGTGAATTGTTTCTACTGGTTGAGGAAATTACGTTGGACATGTAACTTCAACATGCATTGCTTTTCTTTGAAGTTTTGCCTATAGGAATAATTCTGTGCTATTTTTTTTTTTTTTTAGTTTTAAAACTCTAACTTTTAATACTATGCAAAGATTAAGAAAGAAAAGATGTTTTCAAAGAAAAATCTCCAGAACACTTCACCAGGCATGATGGGTCATTATTTAGGGATATCAATAGGTCTTAATAAAACATGATATTTTACATAGGTTAAAATTCTAAGTTCAACAATAGGTATATGTATCTTTGTTTGGATGAAGCACAAGCTAGAATCAAGATTGCTGGGAGAAATATCAATAATCCCAGATATGCAGATAACAACACCCTTATGGCAGAAAGCGAAGAGGAACTAAAGAGCGTCTTAATGAAGGTGAAAGAGGAGAGTGAAGAGCTGGCTTAAAACTCAGCATACAAAAAAACTAAGATCATGGCATCCAGTCCCATCATTTCATGCCAAATAGAAGGGAAAACAGTGGAAACAGTGAGATACTTTATTTTGGGGGGCTACAAAATTACTGCAGATGGTGACTGCAGCCATGAAATTAAAAGACACGTGTTCCTTGGAAGAAAAGCTATGACCAACCTAGCTTATTAAAAAGACCCGTCTTTTTATTACAAAGATGCATTTAGTCAAAGCTATGGTTTTTCCAGTAGTCACATGTGGATGTGAGAGTTGGACTTTAAAGAAATTTGAGTGCTGAAGAACTGATGCTTTTGAACTGTAGTACCGGAGAAGACTCTTAAGAGTCCATTGGACTGCAAGGAGATCCAACAAGTCAATCCTGAAGGAAATCAGTCATGAATATTCATCGGAAGAACTTATGCTGAAGCTGAAGCTCCAATACTTTGGCCACCTGATGTGAAGAGCTGACTCATTGGAAATGACCCTGATCCTTGGAAAGACTGAAGGCAGGAGGGTAAGGGGATGGCAGAGAATGACATGGTTGGATGGCATCACTGACTGGATGGACATGAGTTTGAGCAAGCTTCAGGAGTTGGTGATGGCCAGGGAAGCCTGGCATGCTGCAGTCCATTAGCCACAAAGACTAAGATACGTCTGAGTGACTGAACTGATACTTATCTTTAAAACATCAACTATTCCTTTATATTCTCATCCAAATATTCTCAGTAGATATCTTCCCTAGTTTCTTTGGTGGGCACCATTAGATCTTGAGATAGAAGTTTCCTCTGTCAGTATTCTGCTACCATGATTGATTTACTAAACTTGTTTTTAAAAGAGCAAAATGTTATTTTAAAAAACTGAACCTCTCTTTTCTCCCCAGTGAATAGATTTTATAATCTATTCTGTAAATTGCTTAAGGATTTCAATATGCTAGCTACATCCCTTAAGGGATTACTTACTATTCATAACCCTCAGAGTAACTACAGCAAGCTATTATTTGAGGAAAGCTGGGAAAGCAAGCATTTTTTTTTCCCTGGGAAGGGAGACCCAAGGTTTATTATAAACATGCTACTATCTTTAATTACACTAGGTCCTAATCTGGGGTTTACAAAAGGGATGAGACAATGAAAAGTAAGCGAACAACAGCCGATAATGTTTTTAGAAGTGCTGAATGTTTTAAAATAGCAATAGTCTCTTGACAGCATCCTTATCTGCACAGATTTCCATCAGTATGGCAGAAATATAGTTTCTATCATCAAATAGAAAGCTGCACAGTCACTGAAATTTGTTAGAATGAAGCCCTGTGCACTGTTTCCAAGTGTTCTTGGTCATCTGAATTGATTCCCACCACTGAAAATAGTGGAAATACCAAAGAATGCCACGCCTCTCCCGAATTAAATAGCCTGACAGTTATCATATTGTAAAAGTCAAATATAAAAGAATTTGATCTCTAGATTATTTTTAGGTAGTAAATGTCACAATTTTCTTTCTTTTTAAAGAGTTTAAATTCAAGTGAATGTATTTTTTCCAGTTTTGTTGAGATATCATTGACATTCATCACTGTATAATTTTAAGTTATACAGCATGATTTGATTAACATATACTGTGAAGTAACTACCACAATAAGTTTAGTTAGCATCCATCATCTCATGTAAATACAAAAAAGAGGAGAAAAAAAAGAAAAGGTTTTCTCCCTTGTGATGAGAACTCTTAGGGTCGACTCTTTTAATAACTTTCAAATACCATACAGCAGCATTAACTATACTCATCACATTGTATGTTATATACCTAGTACTTGTGTACCAGTAAAGTTAATCAATAGTCAATCTAAGAAATAAAAAATTGTATTCAAACCAACCTGAGGATTATAACCTTGCAGACATATTTCAGAAAGCTCTAAGGAGTGTTCCAAAGAGGTAATGGGGGAAAACAGTATATATGTGATTTTAGAGAAGGAATACATGCATTCAAGTACATATCTTGGTAGAATGTTACTGCTATTTGCAAGGAACAGATATCTTAGTTAATGGCTTTAGTGCTTTTCTAAGTGTAGGAAGATGCAAGAAACTGAGTTGTTTGTTTGTTTGTTTGTTTTGGAGTTGCAAATATTTTTTCTGAGTTTATTGACTTTTTTTCCCAATTATTTTTATTAGTTGGAGGCTAATCACTTTACAATATTGTAGTGGCTTTTTGCCATACATTGACATGAATCAGCCATGGATTTACATGTGTTCCCCCTCCTGAACCCCCCTCCCACCTCCCTCCCCATCCCATCCCTCTGGGTCATCCCAGCGCACCAGGGCCAAGCACTTGTCTCATGCATCCAACCTGGACTGGTGACCTGTTTCACACTTGATAATATACATGTTTTGATGCTGTTCTGAAGAAACTGAGTTTATAAAATTTTCTTTTGAAAATATTTAAAAATCTCATGGCCTGTTTTCCTAGAGCACTGAATGCCTCATCCTGATCTTTCAGCAACTGGACTCATGAATGACTTGATTCTTATAAAACTAGAAGATGGGGAAAATTACTTATTTTACAATCACCTCCCTCATGGCCTTATTATTTCTACCAAGATTTGTCAGATATTTCCTGATCAGTATGTCCATGGTACTAGGAACATTCATTCCCAGGTCAAATGAGGATTCTGTTGACAGACACTTGGTATGCTACTATTGGACCAGTCCCTGTTAACAGTAGCCAAAAACCTCTGGACTGCCTGTCTTATTAATCTGTCGTGGTACACAAAGCAGTGTGGGTTTTTTTTTGCTTTTTCCCATATCTAGAGTTAAACTATTACAAACATATCATTTCAGTTCAGTTGAGTCTCAGTCATCTCCAACTCTGTGACTGCAGCACAATAGACTTCCCTGTCCATCACCAACTCCTGGAGCTTGCTCAAACTTATGTCCATTGAGTCAGTGATGCCATTCAACCATCTCATCCTCTGTCATCCCCTTCTCCTCTTGCCTTCAATCTTGCCCAGAATCAGAGTCTATTCTAATAATTCAGTCCTTCACATCAGGTAGCCTAAATATTGGAGTGTCAGCTTAAACATCATTCAGAAATATTCATTTCTTCAAATGAATATTCAGGCCTGATTTCAGTCAGGATTGACTGGTTTGATCTCCTTGCAGTCCAAGGGACTCTCAAGAGTCTTCTCCAACACCACCTTTCAAAAACATCAATTCTTCAGTGCTCAGCTTTATTTATAGTAAAACTTTCACAGCCTTACATGGATACTGGAAAAACCATAGCTTTGACTAGATGGGCCAATGTCAACAAAGTAATATCTGTGTTTTTTAATATGCTGTCTAGGTTGAACATAGCTTTTCTTTCAAAGAGCAAGTGTCATTTAATTTCATGGCTGCAGTCACCATCTGCAGTGATGTTGGAGCCCAAGAAAATAGGGTCTGTCACTGTTTCCATTGTTTTCCCATCTATTTGTCATGAAGATCATGGATGCCATAATCTTACTTTTCTGAATGTTGAGTCTTAAGCCAACATTTTCACTCTCCTCTTTCACTTTCATCAAGAGGTTCTTTAGTTTCTCGACACATTTTGCCATAAGGGTGGTGTCATCTGCATATCAAAGGTTATTGATATTTCTCCTGGCAATCTTGATTCCAGCTTGTGCTTCATTCAGCCTGGCATTCTGCATGATGTACTCTGCATATAAGTTAAAAAAGCAGGGTGACAATGTATAGCCTTGAAGCGCTCCTTTCCCAATTTGGAAACAGTCTGTTGTTACATGTCTGGTTCTACCTGTGTCTACTTGATGTGCATGTGGACTTTTCAGGAAGTAGGTAAAGTGATTCCCATCTCTTTAAGTATTTTCCATAGTTTGTTGTGATTCACACAGTCAAAGGCTTTGGCACAGTCAATGAAGCAGAGGTAGATGTTTTGACGGAATTCTCTTGCTTTTTCTAGGATCCAACAGATGTTGGCAATTTGATCTCTGCTTCCTCTGCCTTTTCTAAATCCAGATTGAACATCTGGAAGTTCATGATTCAAGTACTGTTGAAGCCTGGCTTGGAGAACTTTGAGAATTATTTTGTTAATGTGTGAGATGAGTGCAACAGTGAGGTAGTTTGAACATTCTTCATCATTGCCCTTCTTTGGGATTGGAATGAAAACTGACCTGTTCCAGTCCTGAGTTTTCCACTCAGGAAAACCACTGCTGAGTTTTCCAAATTTGCTGGTTTATTGAGTGCAGCACTTTCACAGCATCATCTTTTAAGATTTGAAATAGCTCAATTGGAATTCCATCACTTCCACTAGCTTTGTTCATAGAGATGCTTCCTAAGGCCCACTTGACTTCACATTCTAGGATGTATGGCTCTAGGTGAGTGATCACACCATCATGGTTATCTGGGTAAAAAAGATCTTTTTTTATAGTTTTTCTGTGTGTTCTTGCCACCTCTTCTTAAAATCTTCTTCTTCTGTTAGGTCCATCCCATTTCTGTCCTTTATTGTGTCCATCTTTCCATGAAACTTTCCCTTGGTATCTCTAATTTTCTCAAAGAGACCTCCAGTCTTTCCCATTCTGTTGTTTTGCTCTATGTCTTTGCATTGATCACCGAGGAAAGCTTTCTTATCTCTCCTCACTATTCTTTGGAACTCTGTATTCAGATAGGTATATCTTTCCTTTTCTCCTTTGCCTTTAGCTTCTCTTCTTTTGTCAGCTATTTGTAAAGCCTCCTCAGACAACCATTTTGCCTTTTTGCATTTCTTTTACTTGGGAACAGATGCTATAATCTTAGTTTTTTTGAATGTTGAGTTTTAAGCAGACTTTTTCACTCTCCTCTTTCACTTCCAACAAGAGTCTCTTAAGTTCTTCTTCACTTTCTGCCATAAGGGTGGTGTCATCTCAGTATCTGAGGTTATTGATATTTCTCCTGGTGATCTTGATTCCATCTGGCCCAGAATTTCACATGATGTTCAGAACTGTATATTTGGTCAATCGTTTCAAGTCACCTAATCATCATCAGTTTTTTCTGAGTCTCAGTTATCAGTTGGTAGTGCAAAAAACAATAATCTTGTAGAGCAGACAAAACAAGTAACATAGCTAGTCACTTTAATACCGTCAAAAGTAAGTATTTAACCTACAAACTTCAATTAGGAGTGACCCAATATCTTCCCAGTATCCGATCTGATCATTCTCTTCTGCTCTAATAGCTATCTGTAGGGGAAATTATATATTGGCATTGTACATAAAGTTCACCAAAGATGTCTGCACATACAAAATAAGTGATGGTTCATCATGACCACTTACAGGACTGAGAAAAGAATGTTATCTTGTAAGGAGTTACATGGTTGAAGCCAAAAGGAGAGAAACTAATCTTTATGGTAGAGCAGAAATATTTCTGCCACTAAGGAGTTCATATTAACACATAATGCAGATGTGCAAAGCACACTACAGGGGAGGAAGGAGGCCCAAATAGGGAGAAAAAAAATGTTTAAACTTTTCTTGTTTTCCTTCAAAATATGAATTTTTATTTCATCATAGATATTTGTTTTACAACTGTAAGTTTGTATATTTTGACTACCTTCATCCAACTTCCCTCCCCCCACGTCTGGGAACCACAAGTCTAATCTTGTTTTGTATGAGGCATTTTTTATTATCCCACATAAGTGAGATCAGACGGTGTTTATCTTTCTCTACCAAAATTATTTCATTTAACAAAATGCCCTCAAAGTCCATCCATCCATGTTGTTGCAAATGGCAGTATTTCTTTCTTTTATGGTTGAATAATATTCCAATGTGTAAATGTACCACATGTTTAATATTCATAAGTCAATGCCACTTAGTTTTCCCCACTATCTTGGATATTGTAAATAACCCTGCTGTGTGGTGCTCTGTGATGACCTAGAGGGGTGGGATAGGGAGGGTGGGAAGGAGGCTCAAAAGGGAGGGGGTATGTATACACTTATATCTGACTTACATTGCTGTATAGCAGAAACCAGCACAACACAACATTGTAAACCAACTATCCTCCAATTAAAAGAAAATAATAATAATACAGATCCAACACATGGGAGGGAAAAAGGCAATCCAATTTAGAAATAGGTAATTTCTAAATGAACATTAGACCAGAGAAGACACACAAATGGCCAGTAAACAAAAGAAAGAATGTTCAAAATCATTAGATATGATGGAAAGGCATGTTAAAATTACAATGACATACCACTTCACACCTTAACAGAATGCCTATAATCAAGAAGAAAGATGATTGCAAGTATTGGTGAGGATGTGGAGAAATTGGAAACTTCATGCATTGTTGGAAGGATTGCAAACAAAATACAAACAACTTTGAAAAACAATCTGGCAGTTCCTCAGTTACCATAGTTATATATAACTCATAAATTCTACTCCTAGACATACACTCAACTAAATGCAGAGTTCCAAAGAATAGCAAGGAGAGATAAGAAAGCCTTCCTCAAAGATAAATGAAAAGAAATAGAGGAAAAACATAGAATGGAAAAGACTAGAGATCTCTTCAAGAAAATTAGAGATACCAAGGGAACATTTCATGCAAAGATGAGCACAATAAAGGACAGAAATGGGATGGACCTAACAGAAGCAGAAGATATTAAGAAGGGGTGGAAAGAATACACAGAAGTACTATACAAAAAAGATATTCATGACACAGATAACCATGATAGTGTGATCACCCACCTAGAGCCTGACATCTTAGAATGTGAACTCAAGTGGGCCTTAGGAAGCATCGCTATGATTAAAGCTAGTGGAGGAGATGGAATTCCAATTGAATTATTTCAAATCCTAAAAGATGATGCTGTGAAAGTGTTGTACTCAATAAGCCAGCAAATTTGGAAAACTCAGCAGTAGTCACAGGACTGGAAAAGGTCAGTTTTCATTCCAATTGCAAAGAAAGGCAATGCCAAAGAATGCTCAAACTACTACACAATTGCACGAGCAAAGTAATGCTTAAAATTCTCCAAGCCAGGCTTCAATAGTATGTGAACCGAGAACTTCCAGATGTTCAAGTTGGATATAGAAAAGGCAGAAGAACCAGCGATCAAATTGGCAGCATCCACTGGATCATCAACAAAGCAAGAGAGTTCCAGAAAAACATCTATATCTGCTTTATTGACTATGCCAAAGCCTTTGACTGTGTGGATTACAACAAACTATGGAAAATTCTTAAAGAGATGGGAATACCAGACCAGCTGACTTGCCTCCTTATAAATCTGTATGCAAGTCAAGAAACAGCAGTTAGAACTGGACATGAAACAACAGACTGGTTCCAAATCAAGAAAGGAGTACATCAAGGCTGTATATTGACATCCTGCTAATTTACCTTATATGCAGAGTACATCATGCGAAATGCTGAGCAGGATGAAGCACAAGCTGGAATCAAGCTTACCAGGAGAAATATCAATAACTTCAGATATGCAGATGACACCACCCTTATGGCAGAAAGGAAAGAAGAACTACAGAGCCTCTTGATGAAAGTGAAAGAGGAGAGTGAAAATGTTGGCTTAAAATAGCATTCAGAAAACTAACATCATGGCATCCAGTCCCATTGCTTCATGCCAAATTGATGGGGAAATAATGAAAACAGTGACAGACTTTATATTTTGGGATTCCAAAATCACTGCTGGTGGTGACTGCAGCCACGAATTTAAAAGGCACTTGCTCCTTTGAAGAAAAGCTATGACAAACCTAGAAAGCATATTAAAAAGCAGAGACATTACCTTATCAACAAAGGTACATCTAGTCAAAGCTATGGTTATTCCAGTAGTCATGCCTGGATGTGAAAGTTGGAGTTTAAGGAGAGCTGAGTGCCAAAGAATTCATGCTTTTGAACTGTGGTGTTGGAGAAGACTCTTGAGAGTTCCTTGGACAGTATGGAGATCTGACCAGTCCATCCTAAAAGAAATCAGTCCTGAATACTCATTGGAGGACTGATGCTGAAGCTGAAACTACAATATTTTGTCCACCTGATGTGAAGAACTGACTCATTGGAAAAGGCCCTCATGCTGGGAAAGATTGAAAGCATGAGGAGAAGGGGATGACAGAGGATGAGATGGTTGGATGGCACCACCAACTCGATAGACATGAGTTTGAATAAGCCCCAGGAGTTGATGATCGACAGAGAGGCCTGGGGTGCTGCAATCCATGGGGTCAAAAAGAGTGAGACATGACTGAGCAACTGAACTGACTGAGACATATATCCAAGAAAAATGAAAACACGTGTTCACCCAAAAACTTCACAAATATTCATGGCAACATAATTTATAATAGAAAAAAAAGGGGAAGCAACCCAAATGTCCAAATGTCCATCAAGTGATGAATGGATACACAAATTGTGGAGTTGGAACAACAATGGAGCTGTAAAATTTCAAACAGTGGAATATTATTTGGCTGTAAAAGGATACATGCAGCAACATGAATGAACTTTGAAAACATTATCTTAAGTGAAAGAAACAAGTTACAAAGAACCACATATTATATGATTCCACTTATGTTAAATATCCAAAGTAGAACTTTCTGTCCAGAGACAGAGTGTTTGTTAATAGAAGTTGCCTGAGGACAGAGTGGTTGGGAGTGACAGTCAAATACTTGTGGTTTCTTTTTGGGGTGATGAAAATATTCTAAAATTGAACGTGATATAGCTCTGTGATTACACTAAAACTGTTCAGTGGTATAATAAATGGGTGAATTGTGTGGTTTATAAATTGTATCTCAAAACAGCTGCAATCAAAAAAGAAAAAATGCTGCCATGAATATGGAGGTGCAAATATCTCTTCAACTTAGCGTCTTCCTTTTCTTTGGATATAGTTCCAGATGTAGAACTGCTGGATCATATGGTAGTTCTATTTTTAATTTTTTGAGGGCTCTCCAAATTGTTTTACATAGTGGCTGCACTATTTATATTCACATCAACAGTATACAAGTGTTCCATTTTCTCCACATCCTTGCCAGCATTTGTTATCTCTTGTTTTTAATGATAGTCATTCTAGCAATTGTGAGATGCAATCTATGATTTTGACTTGTATTTCCCTGGTGATTAGTGATATTAAGCACCTTTTCATGTATTTGTTGACCATTCGTATATCTTCTTTGGTAAAATATCTATTCATGTCCTTTACTCATTTTAAATTGGATTGTGTGCTCAGTCACTCAGTCGTTTCTGACTCTTTGCAGTCCCATGGACTGCAGCCCACCAGGTTCGTCTGTCCATGGAATTTTACAGGCAAGAATACTGGAGTGGGTTGCCATTTTCTCCTCCAGGGGATCTTTCTGACCCAGGGATCGAACCCACAGCTCCTTCATTTATGGTTTTATACATTTTTGGATATATGGTTTGAAAATATTTTTCCCATTTCATAGGTTGTGTTTTCACTTTGTTGATTATTTATTTCATGTAAACATGATTCTGCTGTCATGTTTACATACTCATCTCCAGAGAAATTGGCTCAGTATTAGCAGAAAAATATGGAACATAAAAAATTTGGATGAAAATATTAAGAGAATTCTGAGAATGAAGTAGATTTTAAGTTGAAGACAAAAAGAAAATCCTTATATCTATGAAAATAGGGAAAATGCCACACTGTACAACACAGTATGCCAGATATAGTGCCATGGACTTTATGGATATAACAAGATTTTATATATATATAAAAGTTATATGTATATATATATATATATACATATATATATGTATATATATACATATAAAAGTTATATGTATATATATATATGCTATATATATGTAGCAAATGGTGTTTAAAGTGGTGTTTCAATGTAGTTTAATTTCTGATGCCTTCTCTTCTTCATAATACTACACTGCCTCACAGATGTAGGAAGACTTTCATTTGTTTAGTACTAAGAAAAGAAGTCAGGCAAATGAAGGAATAAACTGTGTCTAAAAAGTGTGCTGCCTCTAGGTGGCAACATGTCAGCTTGCATTCCCAATTGCAACTGCTCCAAAGTAATGACTGACAGGAATGCTTTTTTCCACTATGGGGTCAGTTATGTGTGAAGTTGAATATTTTTAAAAAGAGTTCAATTAATGGAACCAACATTTATTTAACCAATTTAAAAATACTTCCTTCTTTCTCCAAAATACACTTACCTTTTTTATTAGAATTGATTTAAAACGCTGAAAAAGTAAGTAGACAGAAGCACTCCATGAACAAAATTGGGTAAATTATTTCATGAACCAAAATCCAAGGACATGCTATTTTTCTCTTTCTACTAGGTGAGGTGTTGATCATTTGGGGCACTGCACAGATCTCAACTTTTCTATAAATGGCTCTTCGATCCTCCTAGAGAGTGTTTATGAATCTTTCCTTTTACCTGGAAGCAACTTCATGCTTTCCATGCCAAAACATACACTGCACTGAAATTATATTTTCATGCTTACCTAACTACTGTGCATTTTACAGAGCTGGAATCGGGTGTGTATTCATCTCCCTACCTCTACTAATCAATACAATTCCCAACTCATAGGAAGCACTTAAGTATAGCTTAACGAAGAGATAGAAAGTAGTCTTGCTGAATTCAGAGTCAGCTCTCCACCATGGTATTTAAATCTGACAAAGATTAAGCTTTGCTAAAATACAATATCTGGACTCCAAGAAAATGGAGTTGCTTTCAAATATATGGGTATGAAAGCATTAATAATAGTGTGAGTTTTAATTAAAATTAGGGCATTATATATATCCAAGATATTGCCAAGTAAAATATATGATTAATTTCTTCAATTTCCCAACCCTCTGATGAATATATAAATGCAGTAATATATAAATTCTTTACATATCTCACTCTCATTCAAATGCATACCAAAGTTTAGCTAGATTTTGGTAGAGAAAACATCAGAAGGGAGAGCATTTTGATATGGTTTGCTTTCTAAAGTCCTTGATATTATAACAAGTTCCACTTAACTATTTGAGAAGTACCTTAAGAAATACTGACATCCTGTTTGTTTCATTATTGAATGGATCTTCTAGACAAATCCTGGGTTTCCCAAGTATTATGAATACAGTTTTTTTTTCTGTTATTATTCTATGGCAAGTTTTATTCAAGTATTTTGGTTTATAGCTATTTTGTGGTACACCACTAAACTGCAACAATCTCCACATACAATGCCTAACAATAATTCTTGAGAAAAATGCTAGATAATGACAATGCTAACTTGACAATAAATAAGAAAACACTGCTCTACACCTGACTATTTTATCTGTGTGTTTTCCTTATAGGTTATGGAACCAACCAATTGTTAGCAACAACAAAGTTACTAAGCTATAGTTAGAATAAATTCCAATTTTATTGTTCATAAACATGATAGCAACTTTTCCAATTGTATTATTTCCATGATGTAAGGATGAATAAACTGTTCATAATCATCTATGGAAATAAAATCCACAACTAGACATTTTTTTCAAAAATGTCTCCTCAAAGCAAATTGCACCTTTAGATACTTTTTCCTACCTATCTACTTCTTATAAAAAGCTCATCAGTCAGGAAATTATTGTATAAGCACAGAACTAATGATAAGTAAATTGTTGGAAACAATAATTTTTTTATGGAACACTATACTGATCAGTACTGAGGCCTAATTATGTGGAAAAAAAATATTTTTTTTTACCAAAAAAACAATTTATTAAAATGAATGTAGTGATCAGATACCAATTTGAAGACTTCGCTAGATAAGATGACTTCCCTCTGTTGACATGGCATTAGAATTTCAGGAAAGAGGGTGCTGCCTTCCTAGGCTCACCGGGTATCCTTCCCTGACCAGAGTGTCTAAGCATTTTCAATCATGGGCTGTGGAAATCTCTCTCCCAGTAACTGAAGCTGACAAGAGAGCCAGGAACAAGATGGCAGAGGAGTAGGTGGATGTGGAATACAACTCTCTCCACGGATAACTCAGGAATACACTTTCAAACACAGAAGTGCATGCAGAACACCAGCTGAGAGTGGAGTACCCAACCAGTGAAAAATAACATATGGAACCATGCAAAACTAAAGATCAAGCCCTGAGTCTTTGGAGTGGGAGCACTGACTCCAAGATCCTAGACTACCAGAGAACTAACCCTAGGGAGTATCAGATAGTGAGAACTTACACAAAGGACACCACTTGAATGCAAGACATGGCGACACCCAACCACCAGTAGCACCCTGTGCAGGACACCTAATTTAAACAACAAACAAAACAAAAATACAAAACCAATCATCAGAAGACAGGATCACCACCTCACTCAGCCTAACCCATCAGAGGAAAAACAAACAAAAACAACAACAAACTCAGCACAAATCTCACCCTATATGTAGCTTACACAAACTACTAGACCAAACTTAGGACAGGAGAAACCAAAAGGGAGAAAAAAATTCAACCTTGAAGCCAGTGAAAAGGAGACTTCAAACACAATAAGTTTAAAAAAGAAATGAAAAGGCAGAGAAATACTACACAAATGAAGGAACAAACTAGAAACACAGAAGTACAAATAAATGAAGAGTAAACAAGCAAAGTACCTGAAAAATAATTCAGAATAATGATAGTAAAGATGATCAAAAACCTTGAAACAGGATGCAGAATATATAAGAATCAATTAACAAAGACCAAGAAGAATTAAAAAATAAATATCCACAGACAAACAACAAAATTACTGAACTTAAAAATACTCTAGAAAGAATAACTAGCAGAATGTCTGAAGCAGAAGAATGAATCAGTGAGCTGGAAGATAAAATGGTGGAAATAACTTCTGAAGAGCAAAATAAAGTAAAAAGAATGAAAAGAAATGCAGATAGTCTCAGAGACCTCTGTGACAATATCAAATGCGCTAACATTTGAATTACAGGTGTCCCTGAAGAAGAAGTAGTTCCAAAATAGGAAAGGAGTGTGTCAAGGCTGTATATTGTCACCCTGCTTATTTAACTTATATGCACAGTACATCGTGTGAAATGCTGGGCTGGATGAAGCACAAGCTGGAACCAAGATTGCTGAGAGACATATCAATAACCTCAGATATGCAGATGGCACTACCCTTATGGCAGAAAGTGAAGAAGAACTAAAGAGCCTCTTGATGAAAGTGAAAAAGGAGAGTGAGAAAGTTGACTTAAAACTAAACATTTAGAAAACTAAGTTCATGGCATCCAGTCCCATCACTTCATGGCAAATAGATGGGGAAACAGTGGAAATAGTGGCTGGCTTTATTTTGGGGGGCTCCAAAATCACTCCAGATGGTGACTGAAGCCATGAAATTAAAAGACTCCTGATCCTTGGAAGAAAATTTATGACCAACCTAGACAGTATATAAAAAAACAGGGACATTCCTTTGCCAACAAAGGTCCATCTAGCAAAGCTATGGTTTTTCCAGTAGTCATGTATGGATGTGAGAGTTGGATTATAAAGAAAGCTGAGTGCCAAAGAATTGATGTTTTTGAACTATGGTATTGGAGAAGACTCTTAAAGATCCCTTGGACTGCAAGGAGATCCAACAAGCCAATCCTAAAGGAAATATGTCCTGAATATTCATTGGAAGGACTGATGCTGAAGCGGAAACTCCAAAACTTTGGCCACCTATTGGGAAGAACTGACTCATTGGAAAAGGCCCTGATGCTGGGAAAGATTGAAGGCGGGAGGAGGAGGGGACGACAGAGGATGAGATGGTAGGATGACATCAAGGACTGGATGGACATGAGTTTGAGTAAGCTCTGGGAGTTGGTGATGGACAGGGAGGCCTATAGACTGAAAGGGAGAGGATAGAAATATGTTATGTGTAAATGGGAAGCAAAACAAAGCTGAAGTAGCAACCCTTATATCAGACAAAATAGACCTTAAAGTAAAGAAGATTACAAGAGATAAAGAAGGACACTACATAATGATCAAGGGATCAGTCCAAGAGGAAGACATAACAATTGTAAATATCTATGCACCCAATATAGGAGCACCTCAATACATAAGACAAACACGAACAGACAGAAAAGGAGAAATTGACAGTAACACAATAATAGTAGGAGACTTTAACACCCCACTCACATGAATGGACAGATCATCAAAACAGAAAATTAATAAAGAAACACAAGTCTTAAATGACACATTAAATGAGATGGATCTAACTGATATCTTCAATACATTCCATTCAAATACAGGAGAATACCCCTTCTTCTCAAGTGCACATGGAACATTCTCCAGGATAGACCACATCTTGGGTCAAAAATCAAACCTCAGTGAACTTAAGAAAATTGAAATTGTATCAAGCCTCTTTTCTGACCAAAACGCTGAGACTATATATTAATTACAAGAAAAAAAAAAACTATAAGAAACACAAACACATGGAGATTAAAAAAACACGTTTCTAAATAACCAATTGGTTACTGAAGAAATCAAAAGGAAAACAAAAGAAATTTCTAGATGCAAATGACAATAAAAACAAGACAACTCAAAACCTTTGGGGTGCAGCCAAAGCAGTTCAAAGAGGTAAGTTTATAGCAATACAATCCTACATCAAAAAACAAGAAAAACATCGAATAGACAGCTTAACTAGCCTACACCTAAAACAACTGGAAAAATAAGAACAACAACAAAAAAAAACTTAGTAGAAGGAAAGAAATCATAGAGATCTGAACAGAAATAAATGAAAAAGAAATGAAGGAAACAATAGTAAAGATTACTAAAACTAAAAGCTGGTTCTTTGAGAAGATAAACAAAATTGACAAACACTTAGCCAGACTTGGAGGGATTACAAGAGACAATGCAGAAATACAAAGTATTATAAGAGACTATTATGAACAATTACATGGCAATAAAATGGGTCACCTGAAAGAAATTGACAGATTCTTGGAGAAGTCCAATCTTCCAAGACTGAAGCAGGAAGAAATAGAAATTATGAACAGCCCAATTACAAACACTGAAATTGAAGCTGTGATCAACAGTCTCCCAAAAAACAAATGCCCAGGACCAGATAGCTTCACAGGAGAATTCTATCAAACATTTAGGGAAGAGCTAATGCCTATCCTTCTAAATCTCTTTCAAAAAAACCTGCAGAGGTAGGAACACTTTCAAACTCATTCTGCGAGGCTACCATCACCCCGATATCAAAACCGACAAAAACAATACACAAAAAAGAAAACTACAGGCCAACATCACTGATCAACATAGATTCAAAAATCCTCAACAAAATTTTAGCACACAGAATTCAGCAGCACATCAAAAAGCTCACACACCATGATCAAGTTGCCTTTATTGCAGGAATGCAAGGATTCTCAGTATACACAAATCAATCAATATGATACACCACATATTAGCAAATTGAAAGATATGATAATCTCAACAGATGCAGCAAAAGCCTTTGACAAAATCAGCACCAATTTTTTGTTAAATCTCTTTAAAAAAATGGGCATTCAAGGAACCTACCTCAGCATAGTAACGGCCATATATAATAAGCCTACAGCAAGCATTATTCACAATGGTGAAAAATTGAAAGCATTCCCCCTAACATCAGGAACAAGATAAGTGTGTCCACTTTTTCCACTATTATTCAACATAATTCTGGAAGTCCTAGCTACTGTAATCAGAGAAGAAAAAGAAATAAGAGGAATCCAGATCTGAAAAGAAGTAAAGCTCTCATTGTTTGCAGATGACATGATACTGTACATAGAAAAGCCTAAAGATAGTATCAGAAAGTTACTAGAGCTACTCAGTGAATTCAGCAAAGTCACACAATACAAAATCAATACAGAGAAACCATTTGCATTTCTATATGCAATCAATGAAAAATCAAAAAGAGAAATTAAGAAATCCATCCCAATCACCATTTCCACAAAAAGAATTAAATATCTAGGAATAAACTTACCTAAGGAATAAACTTACCTAAGGAGACAAAAAAAAAAAAAAACTGTACACAGAAAATTATAAGACACTAATGAAGGAAATCAAAGACACTATAAACAGATGGGGAGATATTCCACGTTCCTGGGTAAGAAGAATCAATATTGTGAAAATGAATATACCACCAAATGCAAGCTACAGATTCAATGTGATCCCTATTAAATTACCAATGGCATTTTTTGCAGAACTAGAACAAAAAAATCTCACAATTCATATGGAAATACAAGAGACCCCGAATAGCCATAACAGTCTTAAGAAAGAAGAATGGGGCTGCAGGAATCAACCTTCCTGACTTCAGATTATACTACAAAGCTGCAATCATCAAGACAGTAATGTACTGGCACAAAAACAGAAGTACAGGCCAAGGGAACAACACAGAAAGCCCAGAAATAAACCCATGCAACTATGGATGCTTATTTTTTGCAAAGGAGGAAAGAATATACAATGGGGCAAAGACAGCCTCTTCAATAAATGGTGCTGGGAAAACTGGAAAGTTACACGTAAAAGAATGAAATTAGAACAATTCCTAACACCATACACAAAGATAACCTCAAAATGGATTAAAGACCTAAATGTAAGACCAGAATCCATAAAACTCTTAGAGGAAAACATAGGCAATAGGCAGAACACTCAATGACATAAATCAAAGCAAGATCCTCTATGACCCACCTCCTAGAGTAACAGAAAAAAGAAAAAGAAAAAAATAAACAAGTGGGACCTGATTAAGCCTAAAAGCTTTTGCAGAGCAAAGGAAACTATAATCAAGGTGAAAAAAATAGCACTCAGAATGGGAGAAAATTATAGCAAATGAACCAACTGACAAAGGATTAATTTTCAAAATATACAAGCAGTTCATACAACTCAATGCCAGAAAAACAAACAACCCAATCAAAAACTGGGGAAAAGACCTAAATAGACAGTTCTCCAATGAAGACATAGACATGGCTAACAAATACATGAAAAGATGCTCAACATTGCTCATTATCAGAGAAATGCAAATCAAAACTACAATGAGATATCACCTGTCACCGGTCAGAAGGACCATCATCAAAAAATCTGCAAACAATAAATGCTGAAGAGGGTGTGGAGGATAGGGAATACTCTTGCACTGTTGATGGGAATGTAAATTGATACAGCCACTATGGAAGATGGTATGGAGATTCATTAAAGAATAAACTAGGGATAAAAGCACCATATGACTCAGCAATCCCACTCCTAGGCATATACCCTGAGGAAACAAAAATTGAAAATCGCATGTATCCCACTGTTCACTAAAGCACTATTCACAATACCTAGAACATGGAAGTAACCAAGATGTTCATCAACAGATGAATGGATAAAGAAGCTGTGGTACATATACACAATGGAATATTACTCAGCCATAAAAAGGAACACATTTGAGTCAGTTCTAATGAGGTGGATGAACCTAGAACCTATTATACATAGGGAAGGAAGTCAGAAAGAGAAAGATAAATACCGTATTCTAACGCATATATACGGAATCTAGAAAATTGGTGCTGAAGAATTTATTTACAGGACAGCAATGGAGAAGCAGACATAGAGAATAGACTTTTGGACATGGGGAGAGCAGAGGAGAGGGTGAGATGTATGGAAAGAGTAACATGGAAACTTACATTGCAATATATAAAATAGATAGCCAACGAGAATTTTCTGTATGGCTCAGGAAATTCAAACAGGGGTTCTGTGTCAACCGAGAGGGTTGAGATGAGGAGGTAGACTAGAGGGAGGTTCAAAACGTAGGGGATATATGTATACCTATGGGGATTCATGCTGAGGTTTAACAGAAAACAACAAAATTATGTAGAGCAATTATCCTTCAATTATAAAGAAAGAAAAAAGCTGACAAGATGGAACTTCCAGAGCATTCTCACCTCCATATGGGGCAAACAGGATGTTTTCAAAGAGTATAGGGGTGTGTGACTTTTATTTTAATATATATTAAACACAATTTTTAAATGTAAAAAAAAGAATTTCAGGAAAGGATTCATTGTTTTTAAAAACATTAAATATTGCTTTTTTCACAGCAAGATTTTTTTTAAATTTATTTTTTTTATTAGTTGGAGGCTAATTACTTTAAAACATTGTAGTGGTTTTTGTCATACATTGACATGAATCAGCCTTGGATATACATGTATTCCCCATCCCGATCCCCCCTCCCATCTCCCTCTCTACCCGATCCTGCTGGGTTTTCCCAGTGCACCAGGCCCGAGCACTTGTCTCATGCATCCAACCTGGGATGGTGATCTGTTTCACCATAGATAATATACATGTTTTGATGCTGTTCTCTTGAAACATCCCACCCTTGCCTTCTTCCAGAAGAAGAGTCCAAAAGTCCAACAGAGTCCAAAAGTCTGTTCTATACATCTGTGTCAATTTTTCTGTTTTGCATATAGGGTTATCATTACCATCTTTCTAAATTCCATATATATGTGTTAGTATACTGTAATGGTCTTTATCTTTCTGGCTTACTTCACTCTGTATAATGGGCTCCAGTTTCATTCATCTCATCAGAACTGATTCAATTGAATTCTTTTTAATGGCTGAGTAATATTCCATGGTATATATGTACCATAGCTTCCTTATCCATTCATCTGCTGATGGGCATCTAGGTTGCTTCCATGTCCTGGCAATTATAAACAGTGCTGTGATGAACATTGGGGTACATGTATCTCTTTCAGATCTGGTTTCCTTGGTGTGTATGCCCAGAAGTGGGATTGCTGGATCATATGGAAGTTCTATTTCCAGGTTTTTAAGAAATCTCCACACTGTTTTCCATAGCGGCTGTACTAGTTTGCATTCCCACCAACAGTGTAAGCAGGTTCCCCTTTTCTCCACACCCTCGCCAGCATTTATTGCTTGTAGGCTTTTTGATAGCAGCCATCCTGACTGGCGTGTAATGGTACCTCATTGTGGTTTTGATTTGCATTTCTCTGATGAGTGATGTTGAGCATCTTTTCATGTGTTTTTTAGCCATCTGTTTGTCTTCCTTGAAGAAATGTCTGTTTAGTTCTTTGGCCCATTTTTTGATTGGGTCATTTATTTTTCTGGAGTTGAGCACAGCAAAAATTTTAAATAATTTACATTTTGAGCTTTTTAATAATGCTAATAAATGACTTTCAAAACACAATTTCACTAATAGCTAGTGAAACTCATAAGACTATCTTGTAAATGTATGTTACAGCAGCGTCAAAAGCTGTCACCAAATGGTTTTGGCATAAAGGGTTCAATACTAGTACTAAGTGAGACTTAATAACATAAATTTTGTAGACTAATACATTTCCTTTATCAGCCTCTGAACATGGGCACAACCACTTTTTAGCTCATTTTGGTGTCTTAAATATGACCTTTAATGATGAAATGAGTTTAGTTGTATTTTAAAAATGGATTAATATAAAATGGAATATGTGTATATTCTTTAATAGCCATAAGGAGGGAAAATCTTTTTGTTGCTTAAGGAGATCTTTAAAGGAAGAATAAAAGAGGGTTAAAAATAAAATGAATAGGAAATAAAGTCCTCAGATCTAAGATTTACAAAATAATCCTTTTCCAAAAATGTATCCATTTATATTTACAAAAAGATATCATTACTTTAATATTCAGTAAATTTGCAATTAATAGACTTTGTCATAATGACTATTACATATATCTGCTTTTTCCTAAGTATTTCATCTTTAACAGCCTGCTGTGTTTTTCTAGTTTTATAATTGATGAGCTTTTCTCACCTTGTGATTATCTAGTTTTCACTTAATTGTTTTTAGTAATAAAATTCATCTTGCATTTTTCTTCCATAAGGATTAAATTTTTTTTTAAAGCAACAAATCCTCTTGTAGAGCTGAAAATGATGCATTATATTAGGATGGTTTGTTTTCCTCTGAGAATTAGAAGACTACAATTTCAACTGAAGGTTGAAAGGGCTATTCTGTTTCCTATATTGAGTTGTTCATAATTTATTGAATGTCATACATAAACTTTCATTGGAAGAAAAAATTTTCCAGGAAAAATAAAGCAATGGAAAACAATATTAAGCCAAATATATTTCCTCTTTATAAAACTATTGATGTGAAATCGCTTTCAAGCTCAGTTTTTCACTCAACATATTCTACAATTTATTTTGCTACTTCCACGTCTCATCAACAAGTGGTCAAACACATTCAGGGCTATTTATTACCAAGTGCAACAACTAAAGACATTGTAAAATGATCATTTTTCTTATGTCCATCTTTTGCTTTAATAAAAATTTTTACATCAACTGCATATTTTCAGTCAGGACAAAACTTCTTTCATGTGTGATACCAAATACATTGCTAGAAGACAAATTTTCATATTAAGCATAAAGTTGTGCCAAACATATAAATTAATACATACATTTTAATATGCCCATCATTTAGAATCAGAGCAATTACTTAGACCTAATTTTCATACCATGACTTTATTGTATCTAAAAACAAAAAAGTAGTACAGCCGTTAAGGTAAGGAGTCTACATATAAAAATTTCACTCTTAAGAAGGCTAACGCAATTCTGTTATCAAAATAAAGAAAGTTTCTAAGGTATCTCTCTTCATGAAAGTTTTCAGTTTGATATATTTCAAGATAAACCACCAATCAATTTTTCTTATAGATCACTTAAGAATATTGAAAATTCTCAATTTGTGATCCTTGTGAATTTAATATTAGCTCATCTGGCTTAATATGCAAATATGAGAACAGATCAATAATCACTCAGCTGTGTAACTAACTGATACTTTCCTAACATTTAAGGTAAAATGTATATAGGTCACATTGTAACATTTGGGTATAATTAATTACTGATTTATATGAGTAATGTAAAAATGAGGCATTTGACTAATTAAATTTAGTTATACCTATATGAAGGGAAAAAAAAAAAAACTTAAGTACTGTGTAATCAGAGCCTCCAATTTTGTGTATTCTATAATGTATATACATCGACCTAAACTTTGAGTAAAAATTTCTTTCAAATATGATTCACTAATTCTCATTAGTGCTTAATTCCTTTAAACAATACTTAGCACAGCTGTTTGTGATACTCCATATTAAGTAGTTGTTAATGGGGTAATCACTTATGAAAGACCAATGAGACTGCAAGATGGGTAGACTTTATAATTTGTGTAATAAATATTGCCATTGAGGTTTGAAAAGTTGTTTTTTAATAAAAATAGCAGTTCTGAATTACTTACTATCTTTTGTGTAGTTAGAAACTTAACTATAATCAGTAGCTATGAGATTTTAATATAAAATGACAGAATGTTTCATGTTTGAGTTGCAAAATCTCTACTGATATAATCACCATTATCCTGGGCACTGTTCTACTTCAGGTTCATTTGGTTAGCAAATTGCCAACAAGGGGCCCTCTAATGAATAATACAGCTGCAAAACATCATAAGCATCCCAGTCTGACTAGTTTCATAAAAGGGATGATGAGTTATTTCATGAACAGCATATTATTATGAAAAACTGGGAGTCTTTGCTACTATGGTGTTTTCTTGATACTCAAACTAGGTATAATGAATTAGAGAACTAGGCAAGTTACATTTGTTCTGAAGTGATCCAAATTGTGGCCATGAAGTGACAAGAAATCACCACTATATCGGATGGTATAAGAAGGTTCAAGATGTGAAATAAGTAAGTGTTAGTCATTCATTCGTGCCCGACTCTCTGCTACCCCATGGACTGCAACTCACCAGGCTCCTCTGTCCATGAGATTTTCGAGGCAAGGATACTGGAGTGGGTTGCCTTTTCTAAATATGGCTAAATCCTAAATTTCAGAAAATATTTCATGTGTCAAACTATTTGAAAGGAAGTGAATTTATAAAAGGCATTACATTTCTACTAATCAATATCAACATACCTGTGTAAGAAAAAATGACATTTTGTCAGCGTTCAATATCAGAGGTGTTTGACATTTTTTTTCTCAAGAGAAAAAACTGCCCCCGCCCACACACACACACAAAATCTAAAGATGCCATTGGAAGTGGTTCTAGCATTATGAATGTTTCCCTGAAGACTAAAGTTCATGACACAATAGTGAAGTCTTTGAGTACAGAAGTGATGCAGAAAAAGAGATACAGAAGGACGTTTATTGGAGAGTAAATGACATATGCAAAGATATGAGAATAAGAAAAATTAAGACATATTCATGAAAAACTAGTTAGGTAGAGCAAGGGAAGTGTTCAGTGAAGAAATAGATTTTATACGGGACTGGAATGTCAGCCAACGCCAGATTATACCAGGCCTCACATGCTAAGCTAAGGAACTCATTGAATAATGCTTAGTAATACTGACATTGTCTAATTTGTATATTTGTTAAAAATCACTAGGATATCAGAGGGAAAACTGATAGATGGGGATAAATACTGGAAATAAAGACATTGGTTAGGCATGTTTTGCTGAGATATAGAGAAGAGTATCTATACTAAGGCAATGTTAGTGAAGACGGAAATGAGAGGACAGATTGAAAATATTTAAATGAAGAACACATTAATTATTTGGAACAAATAATGTGAGAGATGAGAGAAAAGAGGTTAGGAAACTAACAGATATTTATCTTAAGTAAACAGTTAAAAAAAACTATAAATGATTGGAGGAATGATGGTAAATTTGATATACCATCCATTACATGGAAGTGCACATGTGACATGCCAGTGGATATTCAGTGAATAAAAGTATGATATCAGGAGAAACCTCAGAAGAGAAATCACCTTAAGAGTCATTTGTCTTTAGGTTATAGTTGAGTTCATGGCTGCAGATGAGAACACATTGTGCTATGCTGGTGTCACAGGTGCTATGAATGAAGAGAAAATGTAATCCTTATTTTAAAAAGTCAGTGAGTGACAGGAGTATATGCTGCCATTTCAGAGGAAATTTGCTTATGTATGGATTACTTTTTATCTGTTTGTTCTATATCATGTTATAATTTTTCTTTTGTAATACCATGTAATACAGTACATGCCTTCTTTCTCTAAACAATCATTCAATATGAAATATTGGTTTGATTTTGACTCTTGTTTACTATGATGACAGAATATCGCTAGCCCATTCCAAAAGAGGCATTTACATAATTTTAAAAATTGTGAAAGTAATATAATGTGGAATTTAATCTAGTGAGAAGGGAAGTAGGCTGTCGTGTCAAGAAGCAACAGTTAGAACTGGAGTTGGAACAACAGACTGGTTCCAAATTGAAAAAGGAGTGCATCAAGGCTGTATATTGTCACCCTGTTTATTTAACTTATATGCAGAGTACATCATGCAAAATGCTGGACTGGATGAAGCATAAGCTGGAATCAAGATTGCAGGAAGAAATAGCAATAACCTCAGATATGAAGATGACACCACCCTTATGGCAGAAAGCGAAGAAGAACTAAAGAGCCTCTTGATGAAAGTGAAAGAGGAGAGTGAAAAAGTTGGCTTAAAGCTCAACATTCAGAAAACTAAGATCATGTCATCTGGTCCCATCACTTCATGGCAAATAAAATTAAATAAAATGAAATTAAAATACGCTCCTTGGAAGAAAAGCTATGACGAACCTAGACAGTATATTAAAAAGCAGAGACGTTACTTTGCCAACAAATGCCCATCTAGTCAAAGCTATGGTTTTTCCAGTAGTCATATATGGATATGAGAGTTGGAGTATAAAGAAAGCTGAACGCCAAAGAATTGATGCTTCTGAACTGTGGTGTTGGAGAAGACTCTTGAGAGTCCCTTGGACTGCAAGGAGATCCAACCAGTCCATCCTAAAGGAGATCAGTCCTGGGTGTTCATTGGAAGGACTGATGCTGAGGCTGAAACTCCAATACTTTGGCCACCTCATGCGAAGAGTTGACTTGTTGGAAAAGACCCTGATGCTGGGAAGGATTGGGGGCAGGAGGAGAAGGGGACAACAGAGGATGACATGGCTGGGTGGCATCACTGACTCGATGGGCATGAGTTTGGGTAAATTCCGGGAGTTTGTGATGGACAGGGAGGCCTGGTGTGCTGCGTTTCATGGGGTCACAAAGAGTCGGACATAACTGAACCACTGAACTGAACTGAATATTCCATTTTGTATATGGACCACAGCTTTCTTATCCATTCATCTGACAATGGACATCCAGGTTGCTTCTATGCCCTGGCTATTATAAACAGTGCTGTGATGAACATTGGGGTACATGTGTCTCTTTCAATTCTGGTTTCCTCTGTGTATATTCCAAGCAGTGGGATTGCATCTTAATGGTAGTAAGAAAGAAAACCAACAAACAACAAGCACAAAACTAGTATAAATTTAATATTACATACTAAGAGATGCAAGGTAAAAAAGCATCTAAAACAAAAAGTAAATTGATCCCAGATGTGGATTTTAAGTGTTTAAGAAAGTGATGTGCAAGGTTGGTAAAAAGAAAGGTAACAGAGGAATATTTCATCTTTACGATTGTAAAAAAGTTTAAAATATGTGATACTTAATGGAGTCAAGAGGGGTATGCAAACTCATTTGCCTAATATCAGTGCTTGTCATAGTGACAGGTAGTGGGAAAAGAGTTAATATTTGTAATTACACTAATATTAGAACATTGGTTTGCAGTGAGTGGGAGTTGTGAAATGGGAATGTATATAGATACTTTTAGCCTGAAACTCTAGAATTCTCATGCAAAGTTATTTTAAAATCATATTGGACCATATGATATTATGGAAAAGAAACAAAATGGGTTAATTATTCTGAAATAATATTCAGTGTGTCCTTTCCTCTTCCATCTCACTGCCTCTGCATTAGTGACAGAGATAGCATCGAAAGCCCACACAACTTCCAACTGTTACCTCTTCACACCTCACTCCATGCATCTACCCTGCTCATTATCAGCAAGGAAATATTTCTCAAACACAGATGCCTATTTCAGTTATATGTTTAAAATTTTTCACTAGTAGCACCATATAATCTATAGAATAAATTATAAAATACTTGGAGCAGTATGCAAAGTCACTTAGACAGACTAGATCCTGACTAATTTTAAGTCTCCTCTTACACCACTTTTCTCAGGAAGCCTGTACTGAGCCATTAGCTGTTGCCTGATACCATAATCTTTTTTTAATATCTCTGTGCATTTGTGTACACTAGTCTCCCTATTCAGAATGAACAACCCATCAATTGTCCTTTGGGAACTTAAGCATTGCCTTCTATACGGATGTTACCCAGGTACTGCCTTCACTCAAGCACATATACATATCCTATTTGGAGGGATACAGAAAACACAAAAAGGCTCTGAGCCCTTTGTGTATCGATTTTATCATACTGTATTTCAATGTTTTACATGTTTACTGCCAATTAGACTTTGAGAATTCTGAAAGCAATGACCATATCTAAACTATCTTGATTATAGAGTGTCCAACACAGAATAGCTGCACATTAAATTATGGCAAAATAAAATTCTGATTATTAATGTAACACAAGTAAACAGGAAACAACATAAATTAACAAGGGCTCAAGGCAGAGTCCATTTTCTCTCATTCATGCTAGTTATCTAAGAAAGGAGTAGAATTCAAATCTTGGGAAGAGGCTGTAATTAGTTAACAAAAGGATTCAGGGAACAGGGTAGCCCTTTATTATACAGAAATGCATGCCCTACAATTAAGCCACCTAAGTGTATTTCTTTCCATTAGAGAATTTATTATCTTGAAGTTTGACCTTTAGTAGCTTTAAAATGTAAACCACTAGTGGCTTTATCAAAAACTCAAAGGTGAAGAAAAATAATCTCTAAAATGAATGAGTTAAATTAGAACTGGAATGATCCAGTTTCCTCCACTCTTTAAAAACATTCACTGCCTTTGCGTGTTTTTTATGGTTTTCCTTCATATTAATAGTAGGATATTAAATAGTAGGATATAGGGGATTTCCAGGGAACAGACTACATAAGTACTAAATGCCATTCACATGCTACTCACCTTTTGATTCCAGAGAATCAAAGGTGTCTTGTTGAGCAGTCTTGTGTGAATGAGAATAAAGTCTTGAATAAATTGCTCACGAAATCCATGCTAAACTAATCCCCCAATGGTTCCCAGTGGTCACATATGTCTTTTACAGAAATCCCTGCAATGTTTCACGGACCTCATGGGCCTCCCACACCTCAGAAAATGGGTCAGTGGAGCCATTTGCCTATTTTTTTGTCATTTGCCTATTAAAAAATGCTTTTTGAACATGTCTATTATCATATGTGAAACGAATCGCCAGTCCAGGTTCAATGCAGGAGACAGGGTGCTCGGGGCTGGTGCACTGGGAGACCCAGAGTGATGGGATACAGAGGGAGGTGGGAGGGGGATTCAGGATGGGGAATACATGTACACCCGTGGTGGATTCATGTCAATGTGTGGCAAAAACCACTACAATATTGTAAAGTAATTAGCCTCCAATTAAAATAAATAAATTTATATTTTAAAAAGGCTAGTACTATGTAATCTCTGTCATGTACATAAATGTAATAATTATTTGCAGTTGGGCCTATGGGCCACTTCTTATTACAAAAGCATCATTCATTTATAAGATTTCTAAAAACTCAATACATATAGTTTGTTCATGCTGCCACATTCTTGTTATTAATCATCTTATTGAACCTGCCAAAAAGAAACATATTCAATCTTCTTTTTTTCAGTTATTTAAAATACTGAAAATATTTGTACATTTTAAGACATTGAGATACAAAAATATTATACTTTATAAGTCTTTAGTAGCATATTTCATAAGTGCAAGTGAGAATCAAATATGTTGGTAATTAGGAGAACAGTTGTTAATCACATCTCAATCATTTTACTACTTTTCATTTTAAATAAATATGCATATATTTAAGTCAGAGCAAGCTACTACTTTAGAAAATAAGAAATAAAAGATTTCTTCCAATGCTAATTCAATTTTATCATTAGGGTTTTCTTGATTTTAATATTTTAAATTATTATGCATTTATGTATTTTTTAATGTATTCAATTTCTATGTATTTGCCAGTTCTGTGACTAATAGGCACACAATCAAATAGCTTTTCCTCAGTAGTCTTATCTATAAAAATGGCACTTTAGGCTTTTCATCTCCCTGAGTTGTGGTAAGGTTTAAATTGTTGATGACTAGTCTATGTAGTTAATACTTTATACTAGGCCAAGGAAAAAAGGTAAGGATGGATAAGATAAGAATGTGTACATCATTATGTAAGTCATTATTTACATATTATGCATTATTATTTTAAATAAGAATATGTACCAAATGATCAGCAAAAAGAGCAAGAGAGAACAGGGGATGAAAGAGCAGAAAGTATCCATGATTTAACCATCTAACTTCACACAGAGGTCAAAATTTTCATTTTAACATGCATATCTACTCTTTGGGGAAACTCTCCTCTGTGGTCTCTACTGTTGCCTCAGGATATTATAAGATAGTTGAGAATGTTTGTAAAGATATTGTTGGTATTATAAGCTAGGACTGTGTATGGCTTAGTACAAAATCAGGAAAGAAGCTTATGGGATTCTACGATGTGCACGGATCCCAAATATCTTGAAAAAATGTCTATTATTATGTCCCTAACTAAATGCTTCAATTATCCACAGGGCAGGGTATGGGGTCATGTTGACAAAACACAGATGTGACGAGAGTTGAAGTATTTTGGAAAAAAAAATTACAAGAGCATCAACACATATATAGGGTGATATGTAGTGTTCTTTTACTGTCTTTAAAAAAAATTATTTTCTAGATGCAAGTATGTGGGGTCAGTTGCTTCAGTCATGTCTGATTCTTTGCCATCCCATGTATGGAATCCCCCAGGCTCCTCTGCCCATGGAATTCTTCAGGCAAAAATACTGTAGTGGGTTGCTGTGCCCTTCTCTAGGGGAATCTTCCTGACCCAGGGATCGAACCCACATCTCCTGCATCTCCTGCATTCCAGGCAGATTCTTTACCACTGAGACATTGGGGAAGCCCTACATTCTGGTTATAATAAAATAATTTCTGGAACAGGTGATTTTCAGCTCTAGAATTCTGTAGGATCTTTGAAGTTAAAAAATGTCATTTTGAAAAAGGATTTAGGTTACTTGTCTCCACATTTCTAAAAGTCTTGAGGAAGTATCTTTTTTAAAGGCCCCCATAAACTTCAATGCCCACAGGGAAAAAAGATATACGGATTTGGGGGCACTTCCCTATTCTTTGTTCTTCATAAATGTGTACTATAGCTGAGCGAGAAACCCTATTATACCTGAATCAGTTAGCAGTCACAAAATTATTTGTCCAATGACTTTTCAATTTTATATTTTTGAGCATTTGCTTCCTCAGCAATCTTCACTTTGCTTTGTCTAAAATATAGAAAAAGAAGGGGGAAAAAAGGTGCTTTTTAATAATTAAAAAACCGCTCCTAAATGCATATTATGGATCAGAAAAAAATTCAAGTTACTACTTCATCCAGTACTCTAACAAGATCCAAATATTTATAGACAATTTGTTCTGTGAAAAGGATAAGAAAAGATACTGTAGGTTGCCATTGTAATTTAGATCACTCAAGATTACTTACATATAACTAAATCTTATACCAGGCCTCACTTTAGTAAATGAAACACTCCCATTATTAGATAACATCCTAGATTCAGGCTTTAAAAAAACAAAATCAAGGACTACCCTAATAGTCCAGTGACTAAGACTGCACACTCCCAATGCAGGGGGCCTGGGTTTAATCTCTGGTCAGGGAATTAAATCCCACATGCCTCAACTAAAGATCCTGCATGCTGCAATGAAGACTAAAGACACTGCATGCCATAGCTAAGACCTAGCACAGCCAAGCAAATACATTTACAATTACATATTTTAAAAAATAGAGTGAAATTTCTGTAGTAATTAATAATTTATAAAGTTAGAAACACAATAGGACAGTTACTAAAATGTTATTAAACATCCTTGTTGTGCTTTCACTAAAAGATTTCTATGAAGTACACATGATAAAAGAAGAAAATTTGGCAAAATATCTGGATTACATTGAAGTGAATTATAGTAGGTTTAATTTCATTTTAGCACTCTTTTCAACGAGTTATATTTTACATGACCCAACAGAAATTTAGTGGTTTTAAAAGATTTTGGTTCAAAAGGATTCAAAGCAAAGACAGATGGTAACTTTTGTTCTATAGAGGAAGCACTCACAAACTAGATTAGTTGCAGCAAGTTTTAGTATTTAAAGTAAATTTTAAAATTATGTTTTTAACTCTGTCACAGGATATCTATGATTAGGTCACTTCAATTGTTTTCATAGCCAAATAAATAAAATTCATTCTATTGGTGTGATAAGTATAATTATGAAATAATGGACAATTTTATAATACTTGAAGGCACCTATGAATAAGAAGAGCATAAATGAGATAAGATATCCATTTAAAAATATTTTATAGAGCTCTTTACTCAATATCCCATTTATAGCCACTGATAAAGTAAAGAAAGAGTAATTGTTTGGAGCTTATGTATATCAGAATTTTGTCCTGAAATATTTTTATGAGAAATTAGGATCAATAAAAGCATTCAAAAAGTATTCAAAAGTATGCCAAAATACTGCCTGTTAAATAATTTAGTATTCTCTATTATAAAATACAGTAAGTTCCCACATCAATGAAAATATCATTTCAACCCAAACAACCATGTTTGTAGGGCAGAATAGAAAGGAAAATATCCTTATGAAATTTAAATTACTGGGCTATTCAGTACATTTAAGGTATACAAAAGGAATCATTTGTTTCACTCCATTAAGATTTTGGCAGTGGAAGCATTTAATAAGAAAGTAAATGAAGGAGGTCACAAAGTTTGTATAGTCGGATAAGTCATAAGAGAAAATACATTATCACATGGGTGACAGAAAATATATTATCACATGAGTGATACAGGAGCTGGGCAGAATTTAAACCAACACATCAGAAAAATGAAACATTTGAAATATCATGAAATTCTATGTATTTGGAAATTAGGCAGCTCAAACTTTTGCCTGTTTCTACTAAACTAATCAAGTGTCCCACAAAAAGGTTTACTGCCAATGTAAGGTTAACATAACATAAATCTTGCTACATACATATTCTTCATGATTTACACTGAAGACATAATAAAGTCTGCATTAATATGGAAAGCAGTAAATTAAAACTGTGATAGAACTGTGCACTTTTTTTTTCAATCTAAGATTATGCTCAAATTATAAGCTGATGATGCAGAAAGGAAATCACAACCAAAAACAAATATTTTTATTCTGTGCACTACATCAAAGTTCCATACCCTGCTAGAAATCCAAATAAAAATTGCTACTCCAGACCCTTGCTTTCCCCAAGCCTCCTGACATGAGTAACGAACCCCAAGATTTCTTATTTTTATTTTTAAGACCATGGTATTCTGTGTTCTTTCATAGAGATTTTTTATTTATAGCAAAAGAACATTTTTATTACTATATTAAAAATTTCCTCAAGAGATTTGTTGGAGAAGGAAATGGCAACCCACTCCAGAATTCTTGCCTGGAGAATCGTGTGGACAGATGAGACTGGTGGGCTGCTGTCCATGGGATCGCATAGAGTGGGACACGACTGAAGTGACTTATATTGCATGTGTGCATTGGAGAAGGAAATATAAACCTACTCCAGTATTCTTGCCTGGAGAATCCCAGGAACAGAGGAGCCGGGTGGGCTGTCATCTATGGGGTCGCACAGAGTCGAACACGACTGAAGCGATTTAGCAGCAGCAGGAGGAGATCTGTACAGATTAACAATGAAAGATTTTTGTATCCACTGTAGAAGGAACTTCTAGAACATTCTTCTGCTGATCTTATTTTTTTTTAATTCTTATTTTTATAAGTTAGAGGCTAATTACTTTAAAATATTGTAATATGTTTTGTCATACATTGACATGAATCAGCCATGGAGTTACGTGTATTCCCCATCCCAATCCAACCTCCCACCTCCCTCTCTACCCGATCCCTCTGGGTCTTCCCAGTGTACCAGGCCCGAGCACTTGTCTCATGCATCCAACCTGGGCTGGTAATCTGTTTCACCATAGATAATATACATGTTTCAATGTTCTCTCGAAACATTCCACCCTCGCCTTTTCCCACAGAGTCCAAAAGTCTGTTCTGTACAATTGTGTCTCTTTTTCTGTTTTGCATATAGGGTTATCATTACCATCTTTCTAAATTCCATATGTATGTGTTAGTATGCTGTAATGTTCTTTATCTTTCTCGCTTACTTCCTCTGTATAATGGGATTCAGTTTCATCCATCTCATTAGAACTGATTCAAATGAATTCTTTTTAATGGCTGAGTAATATTTCATGGTGTATATGTACCACAGCTTCCTTATCCATTCATCTGCTGATAGGCATCTAGGTTGCTTCCATGTCCTGGCTATTATAAACACTGCTTCGATGAACATTGGGGTGCACATGTCTCTTTCAGATCTGGTTTCCTCTGTGTGTATGCCCAGAAAGTGGGATTGCTGGGTCATAGGGCAGTTCTATTTCCAGTTTTTAAAGAAATCTCCACACTGTTCTCCATAGCGACTGTATTAGTTTGCATTCCCATCAACAGTGTAAGAGGGTTCCCTTTTCTCCACACCCTCTCCAGCATTTATTTTATAGACTTCTGGATAGCAGCTATCCTGACTGGTGTGTAATGGTACCTCATTGTGGTTTTGATTTGCATTTCTCTGATAATGAGTGATGTTGAACATCTTTTCATGTGTTTTTTAGCCATCTGTATGTCTTCTTTGGAGAAATGTCTGTTTAGTTCTTTGGCCCATTTTTTGATTAGGTCATTTATTTTTCTGGAATTGAGTTACAGGAGTTGCTTGTATATTTTTGAGATTAAT